>OU343221.1:161095328-161249665 GCA_910596185.1 Chrysanthemum makinoi
TGAAACCGTATTTGTGATATCTTTACCCTTGTCGGGTTGGGGTGTTACATTGTTACTCTACGCATAAGGATCACCTTACGCGTAGAAAGTTATGCGTAAGATAAATTTTACGCGTAACGTGGGTCTACAATGGGGACTACTTATCCTGTGAAGGATATGCGTAAACATGACTCTACGCATAAGGTTACTCTTACGGTAATCCTACGCATGGTTTATATACGCCTACGCAAGTTTTAACGCATAAGGTTCTCCTGTCTTTACGCTGTAATATTTCTTACGCGTAGTCAGATCCTACGCGTAAGCTTACGTCTGTGCTACTTATCTTGTTTACGCATAAGCTACTATTCCTACGCATAAGCCTTGATCAAACCTTCGTTGTGAATTGTTACGCGTGCAAACTTGTAAATAAATGAATCATAATGTCACGAATCCAAAAATGTCACTAATATACTTAAATGTTTGATATGTTGTGAACTATAAGTGATAACATAAACTTTAAAACTTAAAGTTAACTAACTCACGAAACATTTCACGACGTCAATGGACTATTGGACAAACAAGTTACTTAGGACTCGTAACAATCATTAACACTGTACATTCAACAATTAGACAATAAAAACCTTCTGTTGACTAACACTATGTCTTTCGATATGTTGGTTCTTTTGGCTATGTTATTTTGATCACGACATGGCTCAAATGAATGTGGATGCACCTGAAGTTCTCACAATTGCTGATATCTTCCCTAATGGCTATCCAAGAAAGATTGTAAAGAACAATCTCAGAGTTGACTTTGAAACCCTCACATGCTTAGAATCTTCTTGCTTGATTGTGTGGATATTCTTAAGAACCATCCGTACAGAATATGCTCTCACACTCGCTACGTATCGAAGATCTACATACAACAATTCTGGAATTCAATGCAAAAGATCAAAGGTCAAAGTGCGGTGACTGTGATGCTCAATCACAAACAAATCACCATCAAACAAGCAGATCTACGGGCTGTTCTTCTAATTCTGAAATCGAGCCAACCGACTTCTATGCCACACCTACAGAGCTTTGAAATTCCTGATTGATATTGGCTATGATGAAGCTTCAGAATAATCACTAAGCACTCTCATGTGGAGCTTAAGAACATTCCTCAACCGTGGAGAACCTCTACATCATCATTACCAAATCGGTCTCTGGTCGTGATAGTGGTTATGAGCATCCCAAGCTCATGGAACTACAAATCTTCTGGTCTTTAATCAATAAAAAGGACATCGAAATGAAGCATCAGCATGGGAAGACATGATGTCATTTCACAAGAAACTTGGCTCAAAGATTCCCTATGTCAGATACCCAAAATTGTTGATCCGAGAGCACTTGACTTCATCCCGACATTCCACAGAGGCTCAATGACCCAGATAATCACGATATGTTGACTGAGCCTACCATATCAGTCAGAATCAAGGAATCGTCAACAAAGAAATAGGGTGCCGTGCTGCCTGATCACCTTCTGACAAATGAAATCAAAAGGCTTGAAACTTACAAAAGGTATCAAGTAGCGCGACGAGAAGGCAAAGTTGGCCATCTCGATGATAAGCCTCTCGAACACCTACTAGGAGAACCGAAGAGGAAGGCTGGAAGTACGGCAAGCACTGAGAGTCAGAGGATGTTTCCCCGGAGGAATCCTCCACGAAAGGGGACAGTTCCCGCCAAGGAAGCTGTTCCTATTCCCGTATCTAGGCCTGAACCGCAGAGAAAGCTAATGGACGAGGACTCTAAGGGTACTGAATCAGATGAAGAGACTTTTCTACTGAATCTGCAACCGAAACACCTCCTTCAGCAGCTAAACCTCCAAGTCCACCAGTTGACAAAGGAAAAGGGAAGACTCCTGTACTTGTGCCGTATGAAGAAAGCTCAGATGAAGAAGAAGAGCAAATGGATACTTCATACAGGAAGAAATTCAAATTCCTTAGACTCCAACACGCGGCAAAATAATTTGCAAAAGAACAAATGGGTGGCCTCGGAGGGTCGTGTAGCTCAACCTTCACCAGGTCCTGATGCGGTTAATCAACCCGATAAGGGATCCGGTGCCACCACTTTGGAGCAACAACAAAAGCCCGTGGAAGAAACTATTGAGCATGAATTTGAGGAACATGTTAAAGAAAAGTCCAAGAAAGATGAGGAGACAAAGAAAAGACCGACGAAAAGATGAAGAGAAAGATAAGTCTGAGATGACACTGATTATGATAAGTTTCTACTAGCAGCCCTCGCTCGACGAGGAGAAACCTCAACCTCCAAAGGATCCAGAGTCTCCTCATGTCTCTTCATCATCCGATTCGTCTTCTCATTCTTCACCACCACCATCAAAGAAATCAACCAAATCATCATCCAGATCAGTAAAGAAGCCAACTCCATCTTGGATCTCTCAATCAAAGAATTGAATCGTTAAAGCTGCCAAACGAGTCGAAAGAAAGATATTCTCCACAGAAAGTTGACTTTCCTCGCTGATCGATAACGATCTTCATGATGAGAATGACAAGATGCAAGTTGAAAGGGAGTATGTACCGAAGCTTATGAAGGATGATCTTCAAGGGAGCATGGACGAGATGATAAAAGGATACACTCACAAGTTCCTAATGGAGGTCATTCCGAAACTGACAAAGGAGATGTATACTAGACAACTTTATCCGAATCTCTTACATTTAGCCAAGCAAGGCATGAAATCAACTCCGATGAATTTGAGCATCAATCCAGTTGAAACTACAATATTCTCAGATGATGAATTAGTAAACCGGCTGGTAGCGCAAATGTCAACACGCTCTGCAACGTTCGCCTCCCATGAAGCTAAACTGTTTGAAGCATTGCTGGAATACCAACTCAATTCATCATTCAGAGAAGAGGCTATAAGGCCTAAGCGTTCAAGAGATGATGAAGACCAAGATTAAGATAAGGATAAGGAGCCTAAACGCACAAAGAAGTCTGGTGAATCATCTTCGATTCTGTACTCATGCCGCCTCCACCACAAAGGACTCCAGCTCAACAAAGATCTCCTCCCCGCTCATCTGCTGATAAACCTCAGGATTCGAGTTACCACCCAGCACTCAAAAACAAAGTGACCACTTTGAGTATACGGGTGGTGACGATGAAGAATGAGCCCCAACAACAACCCTCCCGACAAAGTTAAGAAACCAGCATCATCATCTAGGCCTTCGAAAAAGAACAAGAAAACGACTCAGACTGACGTCGTATCATGGTCGGATGAAGATAACACAGAGGAATTTGAATGGTTTTCTACACTTGTCAATTCAACTCCCTACCTCGAAGAAGGTCAAGATCTGGTAGACGGTACTACTTTGGAGCATGCAAAGATATTGCAAAAAAAAATCCGAGTAAAGAAGATGACGAAATTTGAGTTGCGGCGAATCAAGAATGAAGCTTTTCAACTATGGAAAGATAGCTCAGAAAGTGCCATCGAGGTCGAATATCACCTTGACAACATTGCTCGAGCTATGTCTAATAACATGGATTGGCTCAACCCAGAAGCAAATATCGACTTTACGAAGCGGACAACCCTCTCCATACACCGATGGTCTAAACCACTACCAACGATCGGCCAACCGACGCCCTAGGATCCCATTCAGATATTTCTTCAACAAAGACTTGGAATTTCCTCTTCACGGTGGCGATGGCTCCGGAAATACGCTACATCCTTGACACTTCCATTCCCGCCACCGAATACTCAAACTGCATAGCTATCAAGGAAAGAGCTAATCACTTGTTCTCCAACAAAGTGGAAGCATACGACCGAGATGCAATGTATAGGATTCATCATTGGCCGAACGCCGAATCTACTACACGCCGTCCCGAAGTCTCAACATTTATTCTACTAAAACATCGTTGCCATCCAACACGTTGATCTTTCGTCCAAATGGGACTACACGTATCTCAAGAAGATTGTAGTCAAAAGACAAGATGAAAGGGATTATGCATTCTCTGAAGCTGACTTTGAGAATTTGTCTATCAACGACATCGAAGACATGTACCTTGCCAAAGTACAGGGTCGTATGAGACAATTCTACACTGAAGTACAACGTGAATTCATCAAGTCAATGCTCATCTTCATCGACGCATAGTTCTCAAAGAACGTAGAAGATCTCCGTTGGCGCTTGAATTTATCGACCCGTGTCAACTTCATTCCACCGCAGCTTGATCTTCCCGACATCAACCAGCTCTCACAACTTACACTCATCAGCAAACCATTCGGCTTCGTTTACCGGAGTGAACTTCAAAGAAATTGCTTGATGGCGTGCATAGATCTTCATAAGTTTGGAGATCACACTTTGAAGATGGTTAGGGACGGATTGCCTTACCGGTTGAAGGATATACACCAAAAGATCGGGTCTCCTAAGCGATGGAATTCTCACGATCGAAGGGACGTGAAGAGGATCATCACCATGATTGATGAACGGTTGTATCGAAGGGATCAGTTTAGAAGATTGGAAAGCTATGTTGGTGGTCGACCCGGAGAAACATCATTGGCTTTCAACGCCCGATTCACATTCTCGGCACATCTCTGGACTACCCGGTACCCCTGAACCGCTTATTTCATTATAAATTTGGATGTATGATCTATTATGTCAATGGCTTGTGCACACATTACAGTGTACAACCCGTACTTGTAAATAAAGGACCCTGTGGTACGCTTCAGTGCCACAATCCTTATAAAAGGAGCGAAAGCTTCTTACTTTGAGTAAAACCTATCAAACCTTTCACTTTTCAAGGTTTTGCTCAAAAGAACAAGTACTTTCCCTTATGATTTTCAAAACCTCAACCGTTTATATCACTTGTTGAGGGGAGTACTTGACTTAAAACTTTGTTCACAAATTGTTCACAGTGGTCATTCTTCCCATAACACTCGAAATGGTCATATTTATTTCTCAACTTTTCAAAATAACATTTTATATGCCATTTTGAGGGGGAGAAAATACGTGATAAGAAATATGTTGTGTTTTGCTATATGAACTCTCGTGTAAAAAGACTTTAACCCATGAATTGATGAGCTCTTAATTGCTAGTAACTCGAAAAGACTAGTCCGGGACGGTAATAATTTCAAGCTAGTTCGCTAGTAATGTAAACGTGTCTCGCAAAGGACTTGTCTGGGTAGAATGTACCATTCGAGAAACTCTTGGTAGACATGAACTCTGACGGGTTTGACAACCTTTTCGAGGATTATCTACACCTTCAAGGTAGTTATTAGAGCTAGTTGTCACCTAAAAGCTGACAATACAACTCTTTAACTATGCCACGTAACCGTGTCTCGCGGGGGAATGTGTAACACCCCAACCCGACAAGGGTAAAGATATCACAAATACGGTTTCAAATCAGAACCTTAAATATTATACAAAAACGGAAACCTTTACAAAACTTACAAAAGGAAACATAAACGTCTTAATAATCAAAATAAATCTAAGATCCCTATTTCAAAATCTTGCTCTCATCTCTACTCTCAACCCAGATCAGCTATCCCATAAGCTCATCTTGCATGCTTAATACCTGCCAGCAGAAAAGAATGCGACTGAGCTTACAAAGCTCAGTGAACAGATATAACAGAAACGGAAACTAAACAAAATAGAATTTACAAAATAAAACAAAGAAACGAATAACGAAGTCACAGCGGAATAAGATCAATGAATCATTGAGGATTCTGCGGAAGCACAATCATACAAAAATCCGGAAGAACAAATAACGATCAAGAACAAACACATAGCATATTGATGGCACATACTCCAAACACATCAAAATAACCAGACATTCAATACCTCCAGATAGTAGAGTTCATATAAGCCAAACGGAATATCTAAAGGCTAACGGAAACACTTTCTAGAAGATAATCATGGCATTCATAGAAATTAAATAAATCCATATTTAACACACTTAATTCAATATTGTAGCAGCGGAAATAGCGGTCAAATCATGGCAGTCTCACACACAGATAGAAAACACAGTAGACAGACTATAACTAAATAGACAAAGACATAACATAGCCATTATTAATTATCGAACGATATCATAAGCTAAACCAGTTCTCATCAAATCCTAACCTTAGCAAAGTTTTAACATGGCAGTCACATATGCATGATAACTAACCGATAGGCAAGGTTTATAAAATTAACTGAACCATCACACATACTAAACTTCCAAAACACTCAATTGTACACTAGCACATTCATCTCACAGATCAACGCATTCACGTAACGATAAACTAACATAATATCAGATATACGAATCATGTTTAAACATATTAATCCTATCCTAGCATGGCAAACTAGTAATTACTTGAACATATACGTCAGGAGCACATTCACTAACATGTCATATCAGAATACATAATATAACACTTGAAAATACCAAACCATAACAGAATACTTAACAGCACATAACGGATAAGGATTTAGTTAACTACCACGAGCCCGAACATATCATATCGAAACATCATACTTATACAGAAATAATCTCGAAAATAATTTGGAGTAGCTAGCTCCAGAATTTTGTGAAGACGCGATGCACACCGACATCATTCACCGGACAAATCATATCGGATAACGTGACGATCTAGGATGCATCCATACCAAATGACGGATAGTGGTCATATAACATAACTTGAGCTCATAACAGATAATGAGATAGGGACGTAGAACATCACTCTATCCCTAGAGTCATGTCGAGGTGCATCAATGACACGGACATGGAACCCCCATGACTAATGAAATATTTGGCTCGGGTGTCAAACTAACTTAGGTCAAACAGATCTTCGATATAACACGATCATAATCAAACACAAGGTCACAGATAACATATCAGATAGTTCATATCATACGGTTCATATTCAGATATTCGAAGTCGAAGTTCATATCACAATCACAAATCATACATTCATAATTAGAAGTTCATAATTAAACTTAGTAAGGTTCAACAAGTATGCATATCAGAGTCTTCATAACACAAGTTCAAATCAGATATTGCATGGTTTAATAATACGAAGTCCGTGATAAGCAACAAATCAAAGAATCAAAGAAAAGGTTCATAGCAATGGCATTGGGAACCCTAATAAGAATAAGGGAAATGACCAAGAAAGGAAAACATGAGGAACCTTTATCGAAAAGGTCAATATCCGTACCTTAAAGCAAATGAGAGAAAAGCAAACGAATAAGTGAATCACGAAGATGTAACGTCGGGTCTCCTTCAACGAATCTACACGGATTATGATTTATTTAATACTTATTAGCATCATTAAATTATAACGGATTTATCGCGTTCTCAATCTTAAAGTCGTAAGTATAATCTTATTCTTAGTGACGGACGGAATTCCAACATTTTAGAATCTTAACCATTAATTATCCAAACTTATGGGTTGCAATTGATAAATGGTAAACTTAAGGGTTTAATATGAAAAATATCTTAATTGAGGACTTATATGATCATCATTCAAAGTATAGGGTTTATAAGTGTCAAGAACGGATTTTAAGACTTTCTTTCACAACAGTTTATACCCACTTCTATATCTTACGTGATTGACCAAGACTCTCATGTAACATTGTTCGAAATACAAACTTAATGAGACCATGCATACTCTAATTTAATCTATGACACTTGACTTCTTGCATAAAATCATAACTCACGCATGTTTACAACATACTTAATACTAGCTCGTTATACGCTTAATCATTCGTTATTAATTGCCTCCAAACTTACCATTTTCACATGAAATAACAGATCAACACACACAGCTTAAAACCCTAATCGACTCATAATCATGACCTAGGGTTTTCTCTCAAACTTCTAGCACCATATTAAATACACATTAAATTGACAGGTTACGGATGTTAAATGACCAATTTCATGCATGACTTTACACAATTACCCACACATGTCGACTCATTATCCCAATCATGCATACATTTGACACAAACAAATTATACTAAAAGATTAATGTGATGCATGCATATTGTCACCATTAATACCTTTTCCCAAGACTCACGTTAGGAAACCATGCATGCACTTGACCTATAGCTTTTACGACTAGACACATCTTCATGATTCATGTTTATTTACGTTTTACACAACAACTCAATCTTGACCTAACAACTCATGCGTTAACCTTAACGTAGAAAACATCAAAGTGTACTTTTAACGATAACATGCACGTACTTACTATACGGTTAATACATATGATCGATACGTACTAACTAGGTTTCGGAAAATATATGAATGTAACATATAAACACGACAAGCTCACATGTTTCACAAATCACACGCACGACTCACGGTATTATTCATATGGTTCAGTTATATTTATACGCGGCTCATGTTGCACTCGTACGACTCAACTTAGTCATGTGTGTTTTACGTTTTGCATGTTTCACAATTCCTTAATGCATGGCCATGATTCCATTCGCATGGTTACTTTTTGATCCGTACGGTTTGTTAGCCTACTCACAGGTTTCATGTTTTAAACGTTTGCATGTAAATATAAGTGAG
The DNA here is from genome assembly GCA_910596185.1 of Chrysanthemum makinoi. Lineage (NCBI taxonomy): Eukaryota > Viridiplantae > Streptophyta > Magnoliopsida > Asterales > Asteraceae > Chrysanthemum > Chrysanthemum makinoi. The sequence goes on from OU343221.1 coordinate 161,103,852, forward strand.
ACGAATGGAGAATGGTTATACCTTAGCTTGCTTGAGACAAACCGCACAACACAAGGTTAACAGCATCGATCGGAAAAGAGAAAAGAAAAACTGGAACTTGTATGTGTGCCGAGACTTTGCATAAACTAGGGTTCCAATTCTATGTATTGTGTTTGTATTTATAGTGTATATGTATACCCGATCGGTCTAGGGCTTGGGGTGGCTTGGTTCTCGGCTCAAAGCCCAACCGACTCACAAACAATCTCGGCCCAACATGAAGGTTGGCTACGACGGATCACAAACAAAAGAAAGAAAACGAGGCCCAACTTATGTTGTGTCTTATATTCTTTTTGTCGTATAATGTCGAATATATATACACGTTAGGTTTTTCAAATAAAATATGTTAGGTTTTAGTTTAAATGAATTTTATTATATTTTACTTGTTTTAAAATTTTGATCTCAAGGGTAAAATAGTCTTATTATGCGTTTATATTTTTAGGGTTTTACAACTCTCCCCTTCTAAAAGAAAATTTCGTCCTCTAAATTGGACGAGACGGAACGAACAAAAACAAATGCGGGTTTCAGAGTTTCGAGGAATTAAAACAAACACGGAACTCATCTCAGAACAAACGGATTTTTATCAAAACCTACAAACTCATACTGCTCAGAAATCAAATCATAAATCAAATACTTATAACCGATAATCATATACTTATCAAAGTAATGGCGAAAAACAGATGAGATGCGAAAATCAAACAACACCTCTAACTTATTCAGTATCTAATGATGAAAAATACACATGCATAGACAGAACGAATCCTAACGGTCTTACTAATCGTAGATAATCAAACTAAAAGGATCTAATGTTCCTCAAACACCTCACGAAAAAAAAATCCTATGACCACAATAAGGGTACACGGAGACGTACACATTTAAAGCAAACATAGCAATCCATAGTTCACCCAAATCATAACCATTTCGGTCTAAAGAGCACAAAACTTACACGTAACAGATATCGACGAAAATCTCACAATTAGGTACGGAATTTCAAACGAACATGAGGAGTGCCAAATAACAGATACAAGTCAAAGTCCATTCACGCATCAACCACCGGCATTTCCCCAGACGTCATATAATTTCAATAAGTTCAAATTATATGATCTCGGTATTATCACGTTGATCAGCCATAATACTTCCATCACATAACAAGTTCTTATTGTCATCATATTCTCGCCGGGTCATGGCAAACCACATAACCGAATCACAACAAAACATATCACATACATATAACATACGATAGCGTAACATACTATAACGCCAGATTCTACATGAGTATACCATCATGATGGTCATACTTTATTTCAGTCGCGGATTAAGCAACATCATTAAGAAAACAAATAGCAGACGAAACTTATGACGACTAGCGGAAACTTAACGAATCTATCAGAAAGAAACAACAAACATGAACTATACTTTCAAAATTTTGCTTTATTCTCACTAATCAAACAAAATTGCTGAATTGTCTTAAGATGAACTTCCAAAACAAAACTTAATAATCCAAGATTTCAATCATCTAAATGAAAACAAAAGGACCTAAACTCAAAAGCCAATGTCAGAAATTTCTCATAAAGAGGACAACTAATCGGAGCTGAATTTCTATTCTTGTATCGGATTAAACCTGCTAGTAGTCAGACTCTAAATCCAGTCCACCTCGTATTCTTCCTCATGTTCTTCTTCTTCCTCACTTATCCATCCGTTCTTATTTCCTTCGCGCTGCGGTAATAAGCGGCTAACAAAGTCACTTCTCCATTCTCTCTTCTTCCCAGGCACACATCTACAAAAGCATACAAATCGCGACTCGTAGTCCAACCTACTCCTCCATCTTCAAAGAACTCGGGACATCTATGATGATACCTAGTGGTGAAACCTTGGTTGTCAACGACTTTAGTTTCATACTCCTCTACTATTTTTCCATCTACGTTTTTAGGTCTTCTCCTTAATTGTGCATGGCCACATACTAGCCGAACTCGATCCTCTTGTTGGTCCGCTTCACTCTACCAATCCTCTTGCAGCCTTTAGCAATAACAACGGTCCACATCATCTTTTCCCTAGGTTGCCTAGCTGGTCCTTGTTTGCTCTTATCAGGTGAACTAGAACGATGAGGGATAACCATCTAAAAGAGTAACCAACAATTAGCAAAATCTAAGTACGATAGTGGACGAAAGAAGATACCAGAAGGAAAATCCTAAATCTACCCAATTCTCACAGGTCATAGCCTAAGCTCTAAGGGTCCTAAAACCTGGCTCTGATACCATAAATTGTAACACCCCAACCCGACAAGGGTAAAGATATCACAAATACGGTTTCAAATCAGAACCTTAAATATTATACAAAAACGGAAACCTTTACAAAACTTACAAAAGGAAACATAAACGTCTTAATAATCAAAATAAATCTAAGATCCCTATTTCAAAATCTTACTCTAATCTCTACTCTCAACCCAGATCATCTATCCCATAAGCTCATCTTGAATGCTTAATACCTGCCGCAGGAAAAGAAAATGCGACTGAGCTTACAAAGCTCGTTAATGATATAACGAAACGGAAACTAAACAAAATAGAATTTACAAAATAAAACAAAGAAACGAATAACGAAGTCACAACGGAATAAGATCAATGAATCATTGAGGATTTCGGAAGCACAATCATACAAAATCCGAAGAACAAATAACGATCAAGAACAAACACATAGCATATTGATGGCACATACTCCAAACACATCAAAATAACCAGACATTCAATACCTCCAGATAGTAGAGTTCATATAAGCCAAACGGAATATCTAAAGGCTAACGGAAACACTTTCTAGAAGATAATCATGGCATTCATAGAAATTAAATAAATCCATATTTAACACACTTAATTCAATATTGTAGCAACGGAAATAGCGGTCAAATCATGGCAGTCTCACACACAGATAGAAAACACAGTAGACAGACTATAACTAAATAGACAAAGACATAACATAGCCATTATTAATTAGCAGAACAGATATCATAAGCTAAACCAGCTCGATCAAATCCTAACCTTAGAAAAGTTTTAACATGGCAGTCACATATGCATGCATAACTAACCGATAGGCAAGGTTTATAAAATTAACTGAACCATCACACATACTAAACTTCCAAAACACTCAATTGTACACTAGCACATTCATCTCGCTGATCAACGCATTCACGTAACGATAAACTAACATAATATCAGATATACGAATCATGTTTAAACATATTAATCCTATCCTAGCATGGCAAACTAGTAATCACTTGAACATATACGTCATGAGCACATTCACTAACATGTCATATCAGAATACATAATATAACACTTGAAAATACCGAACCATACAGTAATAAACACGACATAACGGATAAGGATTTAGTTAACTACCACGAGCCCGAACATATCATATCGAAACATCATACTTATACAGAAATAATCTCGTAAAATAATTTGGAGTAGCTAGCTCCCGAATTTTTGTGACGACCAGACACGACATCATTCACCGACAAATCATATCGGATAACAGATCGATCTAGGATGCATCCATACCCCAATGCAGACGGATAGTGGTCATATAACATAACTTGAGCTCATAACAGATAACGATAAGGGACGGCGTAACATCACTCTATCGCCCTAGAGTCATGTCGAGGTGCATCATCGACACGGACATGGAACCCCCATGACTAGTGAAATATTGGGCTCGGGTGTCAAACTAACTTAGGTCGATCTTTAGATATAACACGATCATAATCAAACACAAGGTCACAGATAACATATCAGATAGTTCATATCATAAGGTTCATATTCAGATATTCAGAAGTTCATATCACAATCACAAATCATACATTCATAATTAGAAGTTCATAATTAAACTTAGTAAGGTTCAACAAGTATGCATATCAGAGTCTTCATAACACAAGTTCAAATCAGATATTGCATGGTTTAATAATACGAAGTCCGATAAGCAACGATCAAAGAATCAAAGAAAAGGTTCATAGCAATGGCATTGGGAACCCTAATAAGAATAAGAGAAATGACAAAGAAAGGAAAACATGAGGAACCTTTATGAAAAGGTCAATATCTGTACCTTAAAGCAAATGAGAGAAAAGCAAACGAATGAGTGAATCACGAAGATGTAACGTCGCGTCTCCTTCAACGAATCTACACCGATTATGATTTATTTAATACTTATTAGCATCATTAAATTATAACGGATTTATCGCGTTCTCAATCTTAAAGTCGTAAGTATAATCTTATTCTTAGTGACGGACGGAATTCCAACATTTTAGAATCTTAACCATTAATTATCCAAACTTATGGGTTGCAATTGATAAATGGTAAACTTAAGGGTTTAATATGAAAAATATCTTAATTGAGGACTTATATGATCATCATTCAAAGTATAGGGTTTATAAGTGTCAAGAACGGATTTTAAGACTTTCTTTCACAGCTTTATACCCACTTCTATATCTTACGTGATTGACCAAGACTCTCATGTAACATTGTTCGAAATACAAACTTAATGAGACCATGCATACTCTAATTTAATCTATGACACTTGACTTCTTGCATAAAATCATAACTCACGCATGTTTACAACATACTTAATACTAGCTCGTTATACGCTTAATCATTCGTTATTAATTGCCTCCAAACATACCATTTTCACATGAAATAACAGATCAACACACACAGCTTAAAACCCTAATCGACTCATAATCATGACCTAGGGTTTTCTCTCAAACTTCTAGCACCATATTAAATACACATTAAATTGATAGGTTACGGATGTTAAATGACCAATTTCATGCATGCCTTTACACAATTACCCACACATGTCGACTCATTATCCCAATCATGCATACATTTGACACAAACAAATTATACTAAAAGATTAATGTGATGCATGCATATTGTCACCATTAATACCTTTTCCCAAGACTCACGTTAGGAAACCATGCATGCACTTGACCTATAGCTTTTACGAGACTAACACATCTTCATGATTCATGTTTATTTACGTTTTACACAACAACTCAATCTTGACCTAACAACTCATGCGTTAACCTTAACGTAGGAAACATCAAAGTGTACTTTTAACGCGATAACATGCACGTTACTTACTATACGGTTAATACATATGATCGATAACGCCTAACTAGGTTTCGGAAAATATGAATACGTAACATATAAACACGACAAGCTTACATGTTTCACAAATCACCACCACGACTCACGGTATTATTCATATGGTTCGGTTATATTTATACGCGGCTCATGTTGCACTCGTACGACTCAACTTAGTCATGTGTGTTTTACGTTTTGCATGTTTCACAATTCCTTAATGCATGGCCATGATTCCATTCGCATGGTTACTTTTTGATCCGTACGGTTTGTTAGCCTACTCACAGGTTTCATGTTTTAAACGTTTGCATGTAAATATAAGTGAGACGAATGGAGAATGGTTATACCTTAGCTTGCTTGAGACAAACGTGCACGAACACAAGGGTTAGCAGCGATCGATCGGAAAAGAGAAAAGAAAAACTGGAACTTGTATGTGTGCCGAGACTTTGCATAAACTAGGGTTCCAATTCTATGTATTGTGTTTGTGTTTATAGTGTATATGTATACCGATCGGGTCTAGGGCTTGGGGTGGCTTGGTTCTCGGCTCAAAGCCCAACCGACTCACAAACAATCTCAGCCCAACATGAAGGTTGGCTACCTATCGGATCACAAACAAAAGAAAGAAAAACGAGGCCCAACTTATGTTGCGTGTCTTATATTCTTTTGTTGTACTAATGTCGTTAATATATATACACGTTAGGTTTTTCAAATAAAATATAAGTTAGGTTTTTAGTTTAAATGAATTTTATTATATTTTACTTGTTTTAAAATTTTGATCTTAAGGGTAAAATAGTCTTATTATGCGTTTATATTTTTAGGGTTTTACAGAATGTCTATCTTGAGTTAATCAATTGAAAATGTGCGCGCTCTTTCCTCACTGTGCATTTAACCGTTAAATCTCTTAAGCACATGTGGAGGGGGAGTATTTATGCAAAATCTCATCTCAACAGTGGTTCAAAAATGTTTTTATTCATAAACACTGAGCGATATTTTTCAAGTAAATGGTTTTATGGCAACGTAGGTTAGTCATGGAGTTATAAGGTGACTAAGGTTAGGAATAACCGTCCTATGATCCGCCAGAGCCGGAGGGATCTACCCAAGGACACCAGAAATAGTTAGTATTTAGAAGTCCTTAGGTATGATTATAAAAAGGAGAAAATGAGAATCGGAGAAAGAAGGAGTTGAAGAATTAAAAAGAAATGCCAAGAAAAGGGTGAAAAGAAATAGCCCTCCAGATTATTCAACTTAGGGCGCATTAACGGGTTCAATTCATATGCTATTGTTTGTCACTAGCTGACACCGGTATTGAAGACTAAAAGTCGTCATGGACCCAGTGACGCATGCACTAAACCTTCTTAACCACTCAAGTTTCTCTCAACAGAAGCTTGTTTCATTCTCACAGGGAACCCTACGTAAACTATCGGCTTTCTCTTAGAGATTGCTGGTATTGAAGAAGGAGACCCTCTCCCTAGTCTCCATTCCGGGAAAACCAAAATGCACTATTGAGTCTAGAGCCACGAGATTCATCAAAAGATCTCTTAGGTACACTTGACAATTCATCACTTGATATTCAACAATAAGAATTTCAGTGGTACATTATCGAGTCCTTCAGAGATCTTAGCAATCTGTCGAGAACATTTATGAGAGGTTCACATTTGTGATCCTCAGTGATTGAATGGAAACTCTGCCGGGGTCAACATCAAACACCCTAACAGCAGGTAAACGCTTCGGCAGCCCCGATTGCGCTTAGTGGTCTCAAACGGTCTACAGTCGTGAGGTGATGCTTCGGTGTACCTCAGCGACTCATCAGAATCGTAGGTGTACTTCGGTACATCGTGTTATCTCACTTGTGGGACTCCGGTTCAGGAGCGGCCTTTGTAAATTAAATTGTGTTTCACACTATCTTTGTCAACACTCTGAAGTTCAAACTTGTAAGTGCCGGAAATCGCTTATTACTAACCGTTTTAATGTTTACTTCTTATGGAAGCTCTGGAGCGGAATGATCGTGCAGATTCTCCACTTGTTCACACCAACAACATCATCAAAGAAGTTCTATCTTAAAGCAACACAAAAGTCAGAATGATTCTTCGTCAAATCAAAGAATCTACAAAGTTAAAGACTTAAAGAACTTCATCAGTACCGTAATCCAACATTAAAGAGTGTGTGAGCATGTTGGAGAAAGACGTGGAGACACTGAAGCAACGAAGCAGACCTGCGGCAGACATGAAGCAGATAACAACATACTATCACTTTCATCACAAAGAACAATGATCAAAGAACAAAGTTAAAGATGACGTCAAAGCATAAGTGCTCAAAGAAAACTATCTCGCTACACTGGGGAGATGGTTCAAATCAAGGCAATTCTTCTCACAAGAAAGAAGAATGTCAGAAGACGTCAAAGCTACTATTACATCCACGCCTTCACCGTTTTTCATCACCAACACTTGAGGGGGAGATTGTTGGAATCACTCCTAAACCTTTATTCAAGTGTTAGTTACTCATATGTAATAGGTAGCTTAATTATGGCCTTTATGTTTGTTATTAGCCTTAAGCTTATGTAGAAGGCCCATGAGCTTAGGCCCAAGCCCATAGGTGAAAGGAAGGGACTAGGAGTGTTGCCCTAGCTTCCCTCCTATAAATACTCTTGTAAACCTTCATTTGAAGGTTGGTTGTTCAATTTATCTTTCTTTCACATACTTACGCATAACCGGTCATAGTCTTAACGTGTGTGTGGGTTTGGTTTATTGTTCAATCGCCTCTCTATCTCTCTAGTAAGCTTGTGTTGTAAATCTAGTGACTTAACATCTAGCATGTAGCGGTACTTAATGACTCGGCTTAGGGGACCAGGAACAACAGGACTTATGACGGTGCGCCTGATTTCTCCTGTGGTGGCATCTTTGCTGATAGGTTAGGGCGAATTGACCAAATGTTGTCCTCTCGACTTTAACTCCACTTGAAACAGGAATCTAGTGACATTTAGAACCCATGTAATGCGATAATAAACGACCGGCTCTTAATGACTGCTATTAGATTGCCGAATGATCCCGGGTGAGCTGTTCATCTTGGTGAGGATTCTAAGAACCATAGGGTAGGCGAATTGACCAAAGGAGTCTATTGACTTATGCCACTTGTAGCTGAACTCGCTTTAAGAATTGCATCACTATCTTTCCTATTAGCTTGTTTACCATAGAACCAGCCCAATTGATCACGTGACACCTTTAGTATTATCAATTATATCATTAAAACTTATTTATTTGACTAATTTAATTAATTAGACAGTTAGGAATCAACCGTTCTTGGGACGAACTCGGTCTTACCATTCCCTCTCTACATGCGACCGGGTACACTGCCCGTTAGTGCATTAGGTAGGCCATAGGTAGACGAGTTACTATAAATGTAAAACCTGATCAGTAAAACCTGCATCATAACGAATACGTAAAAATTTGTAAAATACGAATTAAATTATAATAAAAATATATTAAAATTCGTATTGGGCCTCGAAACTCATTGGACTTTTTACCACTTCACGAACCAACCCAACATGTCAATGGGCGTCGTAATCGGATCAAGCCCACACCATACCTTATATCATTGGGCCTCGTCCTCACCCGAGCCCACACGTGCATTTTCAAGGGCCTTGGGCTTGATCATTTTGCATAGTCAGAAGTTAAAGCCCACACACCCTTAGTTAATTATTTCGGGCCTAATTTGCAATCCTAATACCCAAGACTTGTAAAATTTGTGAGATGTAGGAAATTATTTCCTTTGTGAAGCTTCTAACTGGTCGAATATCTAAGACAAACCAAACTAAGTTCTCATAATTCGATCATAAACCTTGCGTGAGTAAGAGACAAAATAGGAGACAAGGCCAAAACCCTTTAGCCACCCTAAAACATAAAATAATACCACACTAAGCACCCTTGACCATCTTTTGACTACATTACACAAAGGTATATATGTTTGCTAAAAAAATTTCGATTTGACATTACCACAAACTCACCCAAGAATTCGGCTGCCATTGTTGCACGCCTAGAGACCAAGACCAAATCCAATGTAACACATGCCTAATAAGATTAGATGTAGGAAATCTAGGAGATTAAATAAATCCCAAGACCATGCTTGATGAGCATATAAATCGAACCTATTCATCCCCCAACACTTAACCAAAAATTCACAAGTACTCTCACATTGCACCTCAACTCGTTCACTGTGGGTATCGAAGGTAAAATAAATGGAAACGTTGCTAGGAAAAGAGATTAGGAAAGCTTGGTTGATCACCTCGGGTTATAAGGAGAACAAGGGGTTCTCGTTGAGCATTTCTACTCGTTCATCTCTCTCACGTACCATCACCACTCGTTACGAGTGTTGTAAATCCTTTTCAAACTCACTCTCTCATTTACATTCTTGTATCACACGTTAAAATGTTAAATGCACCTCATGTCTCATTATCCTTTTGTAAAACGCATATAACGTACTTAGGTTGCACTCGACACTACATCTTGCTAATAATATCTTATGGATACACCACACATGACACTAATAATAGACCTAGAAACCATTTGAAACCTCCCAAACCACTCACACGTTTTAATAAGCTCACGTAACACTAATGGGCCTAAAGCCCAAACACCGAGCCCGTTAAGCCCAAACAAAGTCCAACGAGAGTCCAACCCGGCCCAATGAGTCCAAGATAAGCTCATAAGCTATTAAAATAAGTTAGAATTAAGCTTGAAATACGTTGGAATCATTTTTGCAAAGTTTTCATATATAAAAATATATTTCGGACCTAAAATGCAAAGCTTGTTATCCTTGGGTTATAATTTGAACATTTTATAAAGTAAAAGGTTATGTTTTTAGGTAAATAAACTTGCATGAAAGGTCTAAGGACTAATATGGCCATTTTCGAAAATAAAAGGTGTATTATACGTGTGCATGTATACGAATAAAACCACGAGGACCGAATATGTAATAAGCTCAAACTAGTTATAATATAAGTTTTGGGTTAAAAGTGTAAAATAGGAAAAATGATAAGTGAAACTTAAAGGGCTATTTTGGTAAAATCAGTTTTACCGAAGGGTTAAAACGTCATTTCTGAAAGTTTTGATGTAAAATATATTTCAGGTAGAAAGTGTAAACTTTTCAAACTTAAGGGACTAAACTCGTACTTTTCATAACTTGAGGGTAAAAAGTGTAAATTCAGGAAAAGTTTAGAAAAACTTATAATCTTATCCTAACATTGTGAATACGAGTATTTTGATCAAATGAACGTATTATTTTCGGATATTGATGAACTTATTTCATATATGGAAATATATATATATATATATATATATATATATATATATATATATATATATATATATATATATATATATATATATATATATATATATATATATATATATATTTATATATATCAGCTACAATTTTAAGTTAGAAAATGTGAGTCTGATTTTTTTTGTGTGTCCTTGATTTTTTCTTCTGGGTCACTGATTCATTGTATCTGTATTTATTGTGAAGAGTTGTAGCTAATTGGCTACAAAAATTGTGCAGAACAAGATATCCCTATATATATATATATATATATATATATATATATATATATATATATATATATATATATATATATATATATATATATATAGAGAGAGAGAGAGAGAGAGTGAGGATCATGTGCGGATTTTTATTTTTAGTGCGGACGTACGGACAGATCTAGACCGCCCATTCCAGATCTGATCTTGACTTTTTGTAAAAATGTCAAGATTTGCGCTAACTTCACGGTACCAATTGACCATGTAAACGATTTTTTTAATTTTTTTTCTTTTGAGCGATCCTTACTATTGTTATCTTCTTTCATTTTTTTTATTTTTTCAGATTTTTCTGACCACCTTTTGTTTTCTTGATTATGAGTCCTACCGTGATATTAACGATATTATGAGTTCTAGTGTGATATTATGAAACTGTGATATTATAAAATGATGATATTATAAAACCAACTGTGATATTACGTTTTTTACATGTAAAAATGAACCTTGATATTAAGAAACATATGATAGTTACTATGATATTAAAAATTTTATTAAAAAAAAATATGATAGTTTCGGTGATATTAACAATTATATTAAAAAAAAGAAAAAAAGTTCATGTGATAGTAAAAAGAAACCGTGATATTAACATTTTTTTATTAAAAAAGGAACGGTGATATTAATAATATTAGTAAAAAAAATAAAAAAGTAATGTGATATCAAAGAAAAGTTAGTGTGATATTAACAATTTGTATTTAAAAAAAAACTTTACGTGATATTAAGATCAAATCTTGACTTTTGTAAAAAAGTCAAAATCGACCTTAATATCACAATACCTTTAATCATGAAAACGATCTTTTTTTAAAAAAATTTTTCAGCGATTCTTAATAATTTATCATCCTCTTTATGTTTTTAATTTTTTCAGATTTTCTTGAATTTAAAAAAAAAAAAAAAAACTACTGTGATATTATCCGCACCATCCCTACTTAAAAGCCAATCCGCACCCGATCCCTTCCCTAATATATATATATATATATATATATATATATATATATATATATATATATATATATATATATATATATATATATATATATATATATATATATATATATAATCCGATAAAACGCACGGGGAATCTAAACACTTTAAAATACTCAACAAATATATTAAGATCACAACGGGGGAAAACATTTCACTTATGCGTAAGTGAGGATCATTAATTAAGGCAATGTAGCACATAAATTAACTTAAAACGTTAAGAACGCACGCACACTATTGGATTGGACAATCCAATGATCTATTGAATAAGAATATTCAATGCTCTATTATTTTGGTCGCGAACCAAAATGCTCATTTACTGAGACTCGCCATCTCATCATTTTTAGGTTTCGGTTTGGAACCTCCGCTACATTGTGCTTGATCTATTTGTGCATGTTCATTTTCATCAAGGTGAGTTCATAGCCTCGCTTTTACTTTATTTTGCAAACCCCGCGAGGGAGATACATGCTCTAAACTAGAACACAAGGTCTTTCATAAATGCTCTATCTTCTTGATTATTGGTACTGCCTAAGTATTTAGCCACAAGTCCCCTGATCATGAACCATTAATCACCGCGAGTGAACGTAGATATCGTGAATAGTACTATGGGATTAACGACCCCGTTTCGGTTATAGAGAAATAAACGGGGTGCACCATATTGAATTTCTTTAGGTAATTGGCTATTACCTCCTTTGGGGCATACTTAAGTACACTAGTAATTCGGTGTATGCAGTTGAGTTTTGGTTTCATGAGCTTAGCGCATAATAGTCTGTGATTTTTCTTAAGATATTGTTAGTTTACAATGATCATGATCTTATACTTATGTTCAACTATTTTAAACCTATGGATTTCACTCAACATTTTTGTTGACCTTTTAAAGCATGTTATCTCAGGTAATCAATGAAGATTATGACCAAGGCGCGGACTGGGGCATGGCAAGGCTTATCTGGTGGTGTAATACATAAAACTTGTCATTTCTTTCAAACTCATGATCTTTCTTTTGGGAAAAACACTTGATCTATTAACAACGTTTTGTAACAAACTATGAGTTTTCGATGAATGATAACTATTTTAATAAAACGTTTCTTTCGAGTCGTTTTCTATAATTTTTGACTATGATCTCCATTCAAGTAACACCCGAATTAGACTTCCGCTGTCATTAAGATTTTCGGGGGTGTTACACAACGAGGAAAAGGATGAAGCTGAAGATATAGGAAACAACAATGGAAGTAGTAATATAAAGGATGAAGCTGCAGGTAACAATGAAGGAAGCAATAGCAAAAAGGATGAGTCTGCGGAAAAAAATGAGGTAAGCAGTAGCAAAAAGAATGAAGCTGCAGAAAACAATGAAGGGAAAAAAAGATGAAAAAAACAAGGATACAAGTAAAAAAAATGAGTGAAGATGAAAAACTCAAGATCAAAGAAAACCTAACGATGATGAATATATTTTTGAAGAATTATTGAAGAAACTGATGATGAATTTAGAAAAGAATTGAGAGAATTACAAAAGAAACAAGACAAAATGGCTGTAGAAGAGGAACTAACTGATGAAGAATATCTCAAAATTTGGAAAAAAGGATGGAAAGTAATGAACTTCAAACAGAAAAAGGTAAAGATGTAGAAAAACAAAATCTGATTGGAGAAAATGATAAACTTGTGAAGCAGAAAAAAGTAGAAGAAAAAAAAGGGATCAAGCAAGTCCATCTTTGCAAAGCTCCAGTTTTATTTTCATACCAGGATCTCAGCCGACCTTTGATCTAGGATTTGATAGCCTAGGATTAGAGTCAAAACCATTAAACAAAACAAGATCAAATGATGAAGAAAAGTAATATATGTGCCTACAATCACCATATATGAACGAAAAGGTCATCACAATACAAGAGCTAACAAAGGATGAAAAACTCTTGGCAAGAAGCATATTTCGTATGCAAAGAAACGAAGCGTAAGTTTAAATTTAAATCTTTATGAGCTTATCTTGAATTTATCACAAATGATATCTCATATGTTCTTCTTAACAAATGAAAGAAATAAATAATATCACCTGTGATACTTAAAAGAAATGAATAATATATGTAGTTTCTTATAGTTATCACTTATGATATTGTCATAACAGAGGCAAGTTTTCAAGGACAAAGTGTAGGATTAATGAGAATGAATGTCCAATCACTAGCACCAGGATTGAAAATTGATATTGCTGTGATTGACACCTTTGCTTCGAACCTAAATTACGAGGAATGGAAATCAGAGAAAAAGATCAAACGCCATTACTTTTATACATCAATGATGGTACGATAAAATTAATTTAAAATTAATGTATTATAATTGAATGTATTTATGTATTAACTTAATTTAACAAGTTTTTAATTATCAAGCAGCTGCCAGGAATATTACAGGATAAGACATAATTCATGCTTACCAAGGTAGATAAACGGTACGATGAGTTTGAAAAGATGATTGCAATTCAGATGGAAGATGATATAAGAAAGCTACAATTTCACGACGTTAACTTGGTATATCATATGACTTTTATAATTTAATCAATAAACTTAGAATATTATTTTAAAATTTACATCACTTTTATGATCTGTTTTGATAACAAGTATTCTTCCCAATCATTGCACATTGCCATTACTACCTAATAGTTTTCAACAACATGAGAAGAACATATGTGATAATAGATAACAGTGATTCAGATGGAACATACGAAGGAAAGTACAAAGAGAACTATGATTTTGTGGTAAGAAATAGTATGCTGAATGCTTCATATATAAATATATATATTTTTAATCATTTAAAAGTTGTATAATATCACAAAAGATATCTACATCCGAAAGGAGATGAAATTATGAATAAAAAAAACCCAACAATCTTAAACATGAAATGGAAGACAAACAAAGAAAAAATAGATTGTGGTTTGTACATGATGTTGCATATGGAACATTACGAAGGAGAGAATGGAAAAAAATGGGAAACATGCATGCTAAAAGAAACAAACAAAAATCATCGAATGAAGATAGACAACTTGAGAGCAAAATATGCAACAAAGATGATGGTTCATGAAGTAAATGAAAACCAAAAGATGATGTTAGACTATGCATTCAAGTTTGTAGCAGAGAACCCAGACGAAAAAGAAGCAAAAAAGCTTGTCAAGGATGGAATAAAGAGAAAGATTGCAGAAGAAGATGCAAAGAAGATGTAAACTAAGTGGTTACTGATTTGACATTTAATTTTTGTTTTGAATCTTATAATTGGCAATCTGAAGATGTAAAAAAATAGTTTTGGGTAATCTGAAGTTGTAAGATAGTGGTTTTGTTATGGTTTCGCTAATTTCAATACTTTATCACATGTAATATAACAGATGTTTATGTTATGGTTTTGGTAGTTTCAATGCTATATCACATGTTCAGCTAGATAAAACTCATACTTCAATTTATGATTTTGGAAATTTCAATGTTTTATCACATGTGATATAACTCGAATAACAATTCAGGAACTCTGAAGTTGTAAAACAATGCTTTTGTTATGCTTTATCACAGGTGAACTCAAAATAACAATTCATAAAAAGTGATGTAAACTATTTAAACATTTGAATGCTTTATCACAACTGATAAATGTCAAAATATTCCATAAAGTCACATAAATAAAAAATAAAAAATAAACCAACCAGTAAAACTCATACTTCATGTGGAAAACTAGAAGGGGGGGGGGTTGAATAGTTTTGCCAATTAAAACATGTTTTAAACTATATCGATCGACTTATGTCAATCTATTTGGATGTGTGTTGGATGTTGATAAACAAACATATAAAAGTATAAATATGTAATGAAAAGATAAGAGTAAGAAGCACAAAACCACAACGCGAGTATTTATAGTGGTTCGGCTACAAGGACACCTTCCTTGCCCTACTCCACTCCCCGAGTCACCTACTCGAGAGTTCGTAACCACTACACGACACCAACTCCTTATGGTGGAGAAGCCTTCACAACGTCGCCTACTCTTTTTCCGGTACTAGGCTAACCACCGGGTTCTTTCACACCAAGGTGAACCACACCTACCACAACGTCGCCTACCCTTTCTCCGGTACTAGGCTAGATACCGAGTTCCATTGCAATGGAGGAACTACTACCCAACACTACACCAACAACTAATCCCAAAGGAGACCAACTCCTTTTTACAACATCATCAAGGATATCAATATCCTTGGATCTAATGCTAATCTATCTTGTACATCGAAACACACCATATCGAATGTACATCTAAGGCCTTTCACTAATGCCTTTAACTAGATCTTCAAGACACCCTTCACTAATGTCTTGTGACTTGACTTCTAGGCACCCTTCACTAATACCTATAATACGGACGATCGACACCTTTCACTAATGTCTTCGTCTTGACACTTGAGACATCTTTCACTAATGTCTTCAACACTACACTTCTTAGAAGAAAGAAAAGAATCATCAACAAGAGGACTTCAGTAGTCTTGATGATGAGGAAGCATGGCAACTCATGGACTTGAGCTTGCTTGACTTCAAGGGTGGTGATCTCGCCTTTAAGAGGAACCTAGAGAATCACACAAAAACAAAACTACAAACATAGATCACTTGGATCCGGGGTTAGAGAGTTTTAAACTCAAGGAGAAAGTATGTGAGAAAGGGGTTAGAAACAATGAAGAAATGGCTCACTATTTATAGAGAGAAAATGCCTGCTGTTCCCCGGATCCCACGGATCCCTCCCACAAGGGATCCGTCTAGCGTAAAGCTAGGGATCCGTGGGACGATCCTATTTACCCATGGGTATTTTGATCATGGGTCATGGGTCATGGATTATGGGTTGATCCATGGGTCTTTTACTAGATACAATGTATCTTATGAGTGCAATGCACCTAGTCAAGTGGGTATGGGTCAATACCATGGGTTATGGATATTATCCATATATGACATAAGCATGATGTCATGCAATGGGTTATGGGTCAAGCTCCATGGATATGGGTCATGGACTTTGGTCAATGGGTTATGATACTTAAGTTTCTACCCATTTATATTACCCAATATACTACATACTAGTTATGTGTATATTTTACCAAAATATGTAAACACTAGTTGTTGTACATATGTAATCATAAAATCACTTATACTTGTTTTAGTGTTTTATGTGAAAACGTAAGTGTGTTAGAAACTATTAGTTCAAACTAATTACGTATTTTATTTGTTTCATTAAAATGATATTACGTTTGTTATCGACAAAACAGTAGAAGATCGTAAAATATAAATAAACGTTTTTACGGCTTATTTGTATTAACACTTCAATCAGTAAACTTATACTTCAATTGCTCCGCCACCTCCGATTTCGCCTACTCCGCCACCTCCACTTTTGCACCTTCGCTACCTCCTCTTCTTCCAGCACCGCCACCTCTGATGGGATATTTTTCTTTGTTTGGACAAGTACGCCTGTTATGATCAGTCAACCCACAAATACCACATCCCTTCTTTTGCATCTTACTTTGCTCAAATGATACCTCACGTCCACCCTTAAAACGACCCCACATAAATCCCTTATTACTTGCTTTTGATGGATTCTCAACATCAATTTAGCTGGCTTTTTAATACCCATAAACTCATGAACAATAAACTAGATGCCTCAATAGCATGCTTTTCTATTTCTTGAGCCTTTTTCCTCCTCAAATCTGTTAGAATCAAATCCCTTGTCCAACACCTAAGTATATACTGATCTGGGACCTTAACCACCTTACAATTCTTGAATACAAAAAAAAAATGTGCCAATACAAAATCCCACAGCGAACAAAAAACTAACAAAAGCAAGCAACTGAACCATCTAGTTTGTTATATACCACCTTCATAAAAAACAACAAAACATTAAAAACACATAATATCACAAGGGATATTATAAACATAAAAATATATAATGAATAATATCACCTGTGATACCTCATATGGCCTTTTTAAACAATTAAAGTAATGAATCATATCACATGTGATACTTAAAGCAAAATACATGTAAAACTAATCACATAATATCACAGGTGATACCTCATATGGCCTTTTTAAAAACATAAAAACATAAAACTAAACACATAATATCACAGATGATACCTCATATGGCCTTTTTAAATAATTAAAGTAATGATTAACATCACCTGTGATACTTAAAGCAAAATAAATGAAAAAAAATATATAATAAATAAATAAATAAATAAGAAAAAGACATGTACCTTGTACTCTCCAGTGTCTTTCTGATACAAACTAAGCTCTTCCTCAGCATTCTCTGAAGTGCTTTCTTCATCAAACACTTTTGGAAGAGTATCAGGATCCGCTTTTTCCTCAGAAATAACAGTAACATCACATCCCTCGCTACAAGTTTTAGACTTGATTGAACATAACCATAAGCCAACAATTATCTCCTTTTGAACAGGAACAAACAACTTACGAGTGTAAAACCTTGCTGCATGAACTTCAATTGTTAATGGAGTCAACAAAACAAGAAATGAGTCAATAGAATGTTGATCTAATCTTTCTTGTTGGTATTTCTGTTTTTCCATTGTAGACTCATAACATATCATAAATTTACCAAGTGTAGCTTGAGGACTTGTGAAATAGGAAAAGAAGGAGTTCTCGCTCTCTGACCTAGATGTAGTCCTCATCAAACCACAAAGCGTAGAATCAACAAAGAAAGCAGGAATCCAAAATGATCTAATCCTATACATCTTTGATAACCACTTGTGATTCTCAAGATTAAACTCTACCATTAGCTCATTCCATCTAATCTCAAACTCCTCAGGCCCAATATACATATTCCAAACAATCTTGTGAAGTTTATATTGAAATTAGTATCATCATAAATTCTCGAAACAATCTGAAAACAATAAAGTATCACAAGTGATACAAAAAAGAATCATTATACAGAGCAATGCAACAAACAATAAAAGTATCACAAGTGATACAAAACATAATCATTATACAGAGCAATTCAAAAAACAATAAAGTATCACAAGTAGATAAATAACATCTAAATATCACAGTAGATAAATAACTTCTAAATATTTATAAGTCATGCAATATCAAAAGAGATACCTTAGTTGGAAGCTTTTGCATGATATGCCACATGCAAAGCATGTGCTTGGAATCAGGAAGCACATCAGCAATGGCCTTTTGCATTGCGCCATCTTGATCAGTGACAATGATATTTGGAGAATGAACAAATGCTTTCTTGAACGCTTGCAATAACCATATGTATGATTTAGTAGTTTCATTTTTAGGAAGACCGGAACCAACAGTCACATACCTCCTGTGATTGTCGATTGCAGTAAAAGGCACAAAAACCATCTGATATCTTAAAAAAAAAGTATCTCAGGTGATAATCTATAAAAAATGCAAAAAAACAATGGAAATATCACAAGAGATATTTAACAGGATAAAAAAAAGCTTACTTATTAGTCTTGTAAGTGGCAAAAAATGAGATGATATCACCAAAATCTATGTAATTACACTTAGTAACTTCATCACCCCAAAACATTCCACGAAGCTCAGCATCTTCAACAAGATAATCGAAAGAGAAGTTTGATGTATACTTCATCCGATCTTCCATACGGTTAATAAGCATTTATGCATCGCTATCCCAAATGAAACAATTTATACCACTAGTAAAATTCCTAAACTCAGTCTCCGTACCATGAACAAGTGCCAAGGACCCTTTCAACCAGGTATACAAACTGTAAGCTCTAGTCGCACCAAGATTATAATTAGCTGCTTTAATAATGAACAACTGTTTGTGGTATGGAATCTTCCTCTCACTTTTGGACCAATGTTTGTACTCGATACGATCTAGTTCATGATTATGTTCCACATCAAAAGTAGTAAGCTTATATTTAGTTGTTCCAGGAATCTTATGAAAAACTGCACGAGCTTTGCAATCGGTTATTCTAATGTTCAAAGTCCTTACTTTTTTATCACCTTTCTTAGGAGCTAAAGTATTCAAATGAATTTTCTTTGGACACCCTTCCCTATTGCAAACTAAATACTTTTCTTTTACAATACCATCCCTTAACCTTTTCTGAGTAGACTTTCTAATACCAAATCCTACCTCTGAAGTGTATTTCGTATACATACTAATACATTCCTCAACAAAATCATAAGTACTAAACAAAACTGGTGACACACTAGAAACTCTGGGAACCCAAAAAACCGATCCACCAGGAGTATCGATAAAATCATGATGAATAAATGATTGAGGAGTTTTCAGACTATTAGAAGCTGTAAAAGAAGGTGATAAAACAGACAGTCAACAGCATAAAACAACATCTTATCAATAATTACAACAATAACAAACAACTTATAAAACATATCACTAGTGATACTACACATATATCATCAACAACTAAACTAAATAAGAAAAATAATAATATTAACTTTAAATATCACTGGTGATACTACACATATATCAAAAACACCTTATTAAAAACACCTTATAAAGACAACTTATGAATAATTACAACAAATAAGAAACAACTTATCAAAACATATCACTAGTGATACTACACATATATCATCAACAGCTAACCTAAATAAGCAAAATAATAATATCAACTTTACATATCATTGGTGATACTACACATATATCAAAAACACCTTATCAAAACAACTTATGAATAATTACAAAAATAAGAAACAACTTATCAGAACATATCAATTTCTGATACTACACATATATCATCAACAACTAAACTAAATAAGCAAAATAATAATATTAACTTTAAAATATCACCGGTAATACTACACATATATCAAAACCATCTAACCAAAAACACCTTATCAAAACAGCTTATCAATAAAAAAACAACTTATCAAAACATATCACTGGTGATACTACACATATATCATCAACACCTAAACTAAAATAAGCAAACTCATAATATCATCAACATTAAAATATCATTGGTGATACTACATTAAACTAAATAACAAATAAAACACTAAAAAACTCACAGCTCGTATTTTGATCCTCCAAAACATTAGAATCACAGTCAACATGACCATAACCGTTAACAGATTGATCCACAGAATTATCACCAGATTCCGCAGAATTAACAGTCAGATCCACAGAATTATCAATCGATTCAACACAAATAAGAGCTTGATCGACAGAATTATGAACAGATTCAACACAGTTAACAACTTGTGTCACACCCTCGCCGGAGGCGGAAACACGAGGTGTAACGGAAGGGAACATAAGCACAAGATAATAGAACATACCAACGTTAAGATTTAAAAGAAAGAGTACACCATTACAATACCAGTTTAGGCGTCATCGGCAAATATATTACAAAGTTTAGATTCCAAAATATTTCGTTCTAGTACATAACGATTTGTAGTGACAAGTAAAAACTTCATTATGCAAGACACGGTAGAAAAGCTTACTAACGATCACCTCAAATGCATGAGAGAAAAACGGGTCAACTATGAAAATAGTTGGTGAGTAAACATGTTTAGAAAAAAATAAGAAAACTCGTAAGAAAGAGTCAAAGGTTTCGGTCATCGGAAATAGTCCGCAAAGCAAAGACATTGTATATCCACTCGGTTCAAGTTCGCCTATACAAAACTTGCAACCTGTGTGTACACAACCCATTGCACAAAATATAGCGTATCAAGTAGTCAAGTATAAGTGATCATAATGGTTCATAATATAATACCACGCATATAATAATTCGGGATGCTCGAACATGGGAGACTTTGCACTGCTCCAACAAGGGAGACTTTGTAATGATGCTTATGATGAAACCAAATTATCTTTGGGTGCCACTACCCAAAGTTATGTTGGGTGCCCTTCCCAAAGATATCTGGGTGCCTCTTCCCAAAGATATCTTGGGTGCCTCTTCCCAAAGATATACTCGAACGTAGGAGACTTTATAGTGATGCTCGAACATAGGAGAATTTATAGTGATGTTCGAACATGGGAGACTTTAGGTCAAGGTCATAACATGTATGGTTCAATAAGTTCAAGTAAGGCATTATTTCATAATTAAGTTCAAGGATTTGATTCAAGTTCACAAGTTCTAGTCAAACTAGTTAATAAAAGTAGTAAACAATTTAGCTCAAGAATGGTTCATGCATTTCGCCCCAAAATATAGTAAACGGTAAAAGGGGATGTGATTACTCACCGTTGCAATAGTTATGGTGACAAAAGTAGATACATGAAATGAGGTGCGATCTCTATCTACAACCTAATATGAATGATATGCTCTAATATAAGTCATGAAACAATGTCGTGCATGCAAACTCATATGATATCCATACCACTTGTATATTTTGGAAAATAAAGTTTATCGTCGAAATATATGTTTATGACATATTGCCCGGTTACCAAGTACTTTACAAGTACTTACGTTGAAATGATATCCTACGATAATCATTTAGTGATTTATTATGAAAATATAACTTTTCGTCGTAAAATAATGTCGTTGAAATTTTCATGAAAGTGACTAAACGGCCTCGAAAAGCTAGTCGTAAAATGGTGCACGTCGGGCGTTAGGAAACAAACTCAACGGTTTTGGGAAGCTCGTACCATTATCTCAAAGTTTTAGTACATGCATTTCCATCCTAGAGGTCTCGAACATAAAGAAAAATAGAGGTTAAGTATGGTACTTATGTCCCAAAATATAGTTTAAGGATGGTTTTCGACCAAGTTTGAGTGACCATAATTTTTATTACAACTCCGCTAATCAAACGGTCGGACATTTTGATAAATATACTTGGCGAACTTACTTTTATTAGAAGACATCTCTTTATAAAAAGTTCTAATTCGATGTTAAAAACAACCTTTAACTTGGTCTCTAGTTTTGCCGTAAAACTTGCCTATTAGAAATAATATAGTTTTTCTTATATAATAAAATTACGGCAACTTTTGTAAACGTGTATAATTTAATCGTTACAAATCCGTTTTCTACGTTTTAAAGGTCCTTAGCTTTGTATCAAAGTATACCAACATATTTTTGACAAGTTGACATAATTTACAACGTCCAAGCTTCATTTTTGACTCATACAAAATAAACAATGTTTGCTGAAATTCCAGAAATTTATATTTTTAACCAACTTGCAAAATTCATAACTTCTTCGTTATAGCTCCGTTTTAATCCGTTCAAGCGGCCACGTTTTCGTTTTAAAGTATATTTTCCAAATATCTAAGCCAAAAATATTTACCTACTGTCGGATTTTCCAGATTTTCAAAATAAGGACAGACCCTTTTGCAAACTTGTCGAAATGAGTTTTTCTCGCGCCAAACCTATTCTAACCAATTCAAAACAACCCCGCTATTCTAATCCTACCATACACCTTCTTAGGGTGTCATGGGTTCCTAGGCATCACCAAAAATAATATATAACAAGGAGTAATTATAGGATGAATTATATATATATATATAACACTTAAAAAACCTTAAAAAGTGGTATAAACATCACATAACTTGCATGTTTCTCAAATAAAATGATATGACCATAACAATGAATGTGAAATAAAAACATGAATATGAATGCTTAAAAGAAATATGATGAGGTTTAAGGACAATGGATTTTTCCTAATCACCTTAGGTTTTTATTGCAAAACCTTTACAAAGAGTGATACTAGATTGTTAAATAACTTTGTCTAGAAAATTATTGTGATGATTCCTTCCTTCTTGGTCTTGGGCTGCCGGTTTTGGAGAGAAAAGAGAGCAAGAGATATTTTTGATCTTGTATTTTGCAAATGAAGTGAAATGAATAATGTTAATTAGTATAATACTTGTACCTTAGAGATATTTGCAAGAGTCCTTAATGACTCACCCTCCCTTGTCGACAAGGGAGGTTTGTCATTCACTTATATGTATTTTAAAAAAAAAAGAAAAAGTATAATGAAATGTTTAAGTATGATTAAATGAAGATAAATGATAAGTTGTAGTCACATTTGAATATTTAAGGTAGCGTTAGTTAAAAATAAATTTTCACGGGTCAAGATAAAATATATTTAGGTCATAAAAATTATAAAAATACATTTCTTGCAAAATTTGAGTGAAATAATAATAATCGTGTGGAATTTAAGAAAACCGTCGTAATTATATAAATTTAACAATTTATATACAAAATAAATTTAAAACACTGGGTAAACTCATAATATTATTTTTATAACTTAATATGAGTATAAAAATATATCGGGATAATTTTGGAAGTAGCGGATCAATTGTTCAAAATAATTACTAGCGATAACGTTTATTTAATATGAGAATTATACGTTTAATGAAAAATGCAAAACCATGCATGAATTTATATGATGACAATGATGTTAATGAAATGTAGACTAAACTTAGTCTATATGAAATTTCCTCGATGATATGTTTATGAATTGCAGCTAAACCCTAAGGTTTAATTTAATACTTGTAAACCTAGTTTACAATATACGATGAAATAGTAAATGTGAGAAATGACCGGAAATTGAGAATTGTGACAACTTGATTCACATAATTATCAACCGATTCAACACAATTAACAACCGAAAAATAATCAGCTTCTGAAATTGAAAGAGCTGGCGCATTCAAATAAAAAAAAAGCCATAAAAAAAGCTGATGATGATCGAGAAGAGCTAATGAGATGATGAAGATGATCGGAATTGTGAAGGTAATGGTGATCGGAACGGTGATAGATGATCGGAACGGTTATTGGATCATTATAACTACTTTTTGGAGGGAAAACACAAAAGAAGTGTGTGAAAAAAAGGTGCCAATGGAAAAAAAAAATAAAAATAAACGCTTTATATAATGGGGAGAATTAATATTAATGGTCCGCTTGGTTCAAAGTGGGGAAAGGGAAAGAGAAAAGGAAAGGGAAATGAATCTGAGAGGAATGAGTGAGGTGGGTAATCAATCCCTTACCCCTCAATTTACTCTATAATGGTTCATTCCCATTCTGAGAATCAATCCCTTACCCCTCCCCAACCAAACACTAAATTATTTGTGATGTGAGCCCTTTTGAATACCTTACCCATTCCCCACCCCCTTAACCCCTAACCAAGCACGCCATAAGCATATTAATTTTAGATTTAATCTCTACCATTAAATCAAAGTTATATGAAAAATAAAAATTTGTCCGTTGTTAAACATCAAAATAAAAGTAAAGAACTTTTGTATCTGTTTCTATCAATTCTTTATTTAAAAGTTATAGGCAAACGTAGAATAGTTTAATAAATGGTTTTCTTGCGGTTGAAGTTTAGGGATTATACATGATCTAAGAAAGTTTTGATCCAATCCAATAATAATTAATGGCTGGTAGAAAGGAACAAATAGAGACCTTCGTAAAGCAGCACAAAAAAAGCTTCATACTTCTTCTTCTTCTTCTTTTTGTGCTGTCATTAACATTTTGGATTCTTCAAGATGATGACAAACAGGTCTTGGCTCTTACACTATTGGAGTATATATGAAAATTGTGAATATCATTGCATTTATTCGTTATGTTTTAAGAAAGGTAGAAAATTTCCCATTATTTTACTTCCCTTTTTCACGGAACTTAGTGCCTGTGTATTTTAAGATAACACCCTTTTCCTAACACATTTGGGAATTGATATCTGGCGGAACTAAGTGCCTGTTTAGCTGAGGAAAGACTTATTTAGGTGTGTATGGGAGCTGACTGAGTAGTGATTTATGCTTGGGGGTGTTGGAGTTGTTTTCAGGTGCTGTTTTACTGATGTTTGATTGTTTCGGGTGATATTTTGTGCTGAATTTGCTATGGTCTATAATGCACTTAGGCACTAATTACAAATTGTTATATTGGTGAACATGCCCGACACCCTAGTTGCGAAAGGCATATAGACGGCTTCCACCATAGAATATTAAAAATCTACTTTCGGCCACCAATTTAAGACATTTGTGAAAAGGATCAGTAACCTAAAAAGTTAGCCAAGAGTCTAAGAGACTTCTAACTTAAATCCTGTTAGCAAGTTGTCATTTCTGTGTATTTGAAGCCACCTCAATTACAAACAAGAATAACTGTTTTTGCCTTATTTTTTAAACAAGCGATATTCATCTCTGACCTGCACTATATATGAACCAAACGCATCTTATTGCTACTGCAACATTGGCCACCATTACACACGAGAAAATATTATTCAAAATTTTTGTTTATGAACACACTAGAATCAAACTCAATATGAGACTTATCCTCATCATTTCCCAAAAAAGATTCCTCAAGTAAAGGGGTGCTCTTTTTTGTGCATGTCAGGTTGGTTGCTAGTAAAATAAAAATTTCATTAAATCCACTGATTTGTGCTAATTGTTTATCAGTTTTTAGGATGGTGGCCGGTGTTAGGGTTGTCACCCTTCTGGAATATAACACATTTGTGGCACATACATGTAGTTTTTAATGGGTTTATAGCAGAGGCGGAGCCAGTAGGGTAGCTAGCGGGTGCTCAGCCACCCCCAACTGGCCTTGATTGATCAAATGTTTGTTTAGCTTTCGCTAAGATTGACAAGTATTCTCTAGATGAATTAAGGTTAAAAAATGATTAAGAAGTTGCAGGTTCAATATATGAAGAAGAAGATGTAAATGTGAGAGAGTGAGAGAGAGTAGACAAGAGACAGGTGTGTGGTGAGTACTAGCTTGTTCTAGTACCAAGTACTAGTATTTATCTTCACAATTATTTTATTTGTTTTGTCTAATATGTGGACAATTGTAGTACTCCGTATTACATAACACTTCTTAAGTGTTCTACATATATTTTTGTATTCTTAAATGTTCTTCCATCTTTTTCTCATGTTAGGGTTCCTATTTTTGAATGATGAGATTAGAAGTAAGAATCCAATATCATGTGTTAAAGATTGATTTGAGCTTTAATAGACATTCTTTGAACTATTTGAATTCTATTATATCAAATATATTTTATCTATGACAGTTTTGATATATATATTCAAGCTACAATGCAAAGAATTTTCACCAAGGTAGCAAAAACATATGCATAAAAGGTTGTTAAGGTATCGAAAAGCCAAGTACAAAGTTAGTCCAATACAGTGGACTCAAATGCTAAGCCAATTCTTGTGTCACAACGGATGTTTGTGATTGCTTATTTTAAAGTACTTTTGTACTTTTAAAATATTTAAGCACACACCAATCTACTTATTTTTGGATGTTTTTCACTTATATGCATACTATCTCCGTCTCAATTTAATTCACATTACTATTTTACCTTTCAAAGTGTGGGTGAAATTTGTTTCGAGGTCGTCTTGTATAATTATAAAATACTTTTTGTATCTTTCATACGATTTAGAAAAACATTTCTATGTTTGAGGAATAGTTGTTAAAAGGAAAAGAAGGTTTACGAATTTCTTGATTTAGCAAAAGCGGATACCTACTTACGGAGTAAAAGTTTGTTGACAATATAGAATTTAATTGATGATTTAAATTGTTTGTTGATTTGATAGCAAGGTAGTATTTTATTGATGATTTAAAGTTATATATAAATAAAGACCTAATTGTAATTTCATATGTGTTGTAACTCGGTCTAGATGGTTGCACCATTGAACCCGCTAAGATAACCGCTCCATGAAATGTATGTTATTATCCAAAATATTTTCGGCCCCCCTTAACACAAATTTCTGGCTCCGCCCCTGGTTTATAGTATATTACGCTTAAGAGTGCTATTATTCATGTTAAGCATATTCAACTTAGTTTACTTTGGGGACTAATTGCATTGTGAGTAACCGGAGCTAGTTTGTTTGAACCAACATTAATCCAAAATGCTAGGTGTCTATAAATACGGGTTTGGTCGATTAGGTAAATGGGTCAAAATGGTTCATACCGAAATTGGTTGTATTTTGTACATGTTGGGTCGACTCAAAAAACTTTTTTTCTATAGTCTTAAATTCTTTATATAACGAGTGTGTCAAATATGAATATGAGATAATAATAATAATAATAATAAATTTAAAAAAAAAAGTTGGTAATTTTAGTGATATATCCTTAAACCACCACCAAATGGCCAAGTGGTGAGGTCTTTGGTTTCCTCACAAGAGGTCAAAGGTTCAAACATCGCTAGGTGTGTACATTTGGGGGTGACCGATAGTTCCTAGATCAACCCAGTGAGGCCACGTACATCTGAGTAAGGCTGGACCTCCCGGCGGAAGAGGGAAAACTTCATCCATTTTACTGATATATTTTTAATAAAGTTATTAGCAAGGTTCTATGCATTATATTTTATGTGTTTCCTTGTACTTGTTTTTGCACTTTCACGCTCTTTTTCTTGAACTTTTCTCAACTGCACAATGACACTAGGCCCTCCTTACCCTGCTCCGGGCGGGATTGGGTTTGTTGTTGTTGTATGCATTATGTTTTATTTTGTACTTCTCCCAAGCCATACTAGGGAACTAGTAATGTGAGGGAAGGGTGAAAAGAACATCTCGAGATAACCCACTTGACCCGCTCCTTTAAGGCTATACTTAATCAAGATCACACTGCTCAAAATACAATGGGTCGGAATTATCACCACTAAATATTAAGCTTAGTAGTCTAGCTGATTTAGATTACTATGTGAAAACTGATTTAGCTTGATAATATAAATACTCCAAACTTGCTCTCACGAGTTTTCTATTAACCAATGAAATTGTTGGGTTTGTCTTCTCGGATTTTCAGATCAGTTTTCAGGAATTCAAAAACAAGCTTCTTGAGCCCGGTTTAGTGGACCGCATTGTTGTCACAGATATGTCAGTTGCTAATGTTTATGTGAAGAGTTCACTGTCCGATACAACTCGAAGCAGTGATGAAGCTATCCAGGGTACTACCAGTGGCAACGGCTCTAAAGGAACTACGAGCCATTATGAGTGCTATTTTAATATTGGAAGTGTGGACACTTTTGAAGAGAAGCTTGAGAAAGCTCAGGCCTCAATGGGAATAGATCCACACGATTATGTTCCAGTTATGTTTTCTTCTGAAACAAGATGGCTTGAAGACTGTATGTTGCTTCTTGAGATATTAATGCTTCTGGGAACCCTATATTTCATTGGCGTTGGCTCAATTTTAAAGGGTGGTCGTGGAATTTTTAACTTTGGCAAAGCGAGAGTGACAAAATTAGATAAAAATTCCAAAAACATGGCAAGCTTTCTCTTTAGTTACTAGAATTCAGAGGTGGCAAGATGGGTAGGTCGGGTAGGTGAGTTAACAGGTCAAAACTGGTAGCCCCTAAACACTTTTTTGTCTAGTTCTTTGAATATATTAGTACATTAATTGTGATTTTGAAAATATTCTTAGTACTAATATTTGAAGATGGATTCTCACTGATTTTCAACCATTTCGACCAATTTAGTAAATAACTCAACCAAATTGACCCATTCATATACAAATGGGTTAACATTGTCACCTACACTGCAAGCTCGGTGGAAACTAAATTTCATAATACCTAGTACCGAGAAATTGTTATTTTTTGTGTGATGGACTGGTTGTCACTCAGGTATACTTCAAAGATGTAGCTGGTTGCGATGAAGCAAAGCAAGAGATCATGGAGTTTGTGCATTTCCTCAAAAACCCGAAGAAATACGAAGAGTTAGGTGCAAAAATTCCAAAAGGGGCTCTTCTTGTAGGACCGCCCGGGACAGGAAAGACACTTCTTGCAAAAGCAACTGCCGGTGAATCTGATGTGCCGTTCTTGTCCATATCCGGCGCTGATTTTGTGGAAATGTTTGTTGGCATTGGGGCTGCCAGGGTCAGGAGCTTATTTCAAGAGGCAAGGAAATGTGCACCCAGTATTATATTTATTGATGAAATTGATGCAATTGGTAGTTCAAGAGGTCGTGGGGGGTTTTCTGGTCATGATGAGCGCGAGAGTACTTTAAATCAGTTGCTTGTAGAAATGGATGGATTTGGAACCACTTCAGGAGTTGTTGTATTTGCTGGGACAAATAGGCCTGATGTTTTAGACAAAGCTTTGTTGAGGCCTGGTCGTTTTGACCGTCAGATCTCAATTGATAAACCTGATATTAAAGGCCGTGAACAAATTTTTAGAATATATTTGAAGACATTGAAGCTTGTTGAAGAGCCATCACATTACTCTCAGAGGCTTGCAGCACTGACTCCCGGTTTTTCTGGAGCAGAGATAGCCAATGTTTGCAATGAAGCTGCATTAATTGCTGGCAGGTGCGAGTGTTCCGCGATTACGACAGAGCACTTTGAGAGTGCTATAGACAGGGTCATTGGAGGTTTGGAGAAGAAAAATAGGGTATCTTGCTAACCTTGCATTAATTCTCAGTTATGAATTTACTGAAGTTTTATATCTTATACTATTGTGAGTTTAGTATCTTGTAAGATGCAAATTGGGAAAAACATGGACATAATTTTGAGCATGAATGCTTGCATAAAGCTTGTGTTGTTCCTTGACTCATCTTGCCAATGTTAATATTCTTTTTTTGGATCATTAGAAAGATATAAATGACTAATGTGACACAAAAAAACATCACATGCACATAGAATCTGAGATTGATTGGATTATTTTTTGACAGGTCATAAGTAAACTGGAAAGGAGGACGGTTGCTTATCATGAATCAGGCCATGCTGTCGCTGGTTGGTTTTTGGAGCATGCAGAACCGTTACTTAAAGTGACAATTGTTCCTCGAGGCACAGCTGCACTTGGTTTTGCACAGTATGTCCCTAATGAGAACCTATTGATGACCAAAGAGCAGCTTTTTGATTTGACTTGCATGACTCTTGGTGGTCGAGCAGCTGAGCAGGTGAATTACAACACTACACATTAATTTGTTTCTCATTAGTGATGGAAATTCGACCAATTTATGTTCGACAGGTCAAACATGTAAAAGAAATACTGAAAAAGGAAGCATGTTAGACGGGTCAGAAGTTATCCAAACTGTATTTTAAATGCGCTCAACTTCCCTAAATCATTTAGAAAATAACCTGTACTGTTTTATTGAAAGAATATAAATACTGTAATCATGTTTGACACTAATTATGCTCACACTTGAGAGTTTTTTTATAAAAAGTGCTGGGGGACAATCCATCCTGAATATTACTCATGTTTACCCATTACCCCGCTGACCATATTTATACCTCTAGTCTTTATGCATTAGGTCCTATAACAGTTAGAGATTCGTGAACTTGGATTAATTAGTAAAACTTAATAAATCTTATATCGGGTGCCTGGTTGGTGGTTCTCACTTAATGTATAGTTTCTCATGCACTACTCTTTGGTTGGGAATTCCTTTTCATTGATTTTGCACAAGTGTGCTAAAGAATTACCTCTGCGGTTGTCACAAGTGTGCTAAAGAATTAGAATATTTTGAGCAGGTTTTGATTGGAAAGGTCTCAACGGGCGCTCAGGATGACTTGGAAAAAGTGACAAAGATGACATATGCTCAGGTAACGCTGTATGGTTTCAGTGAGAAAGTTGGTCTTCTATCTTTCCCGCAAGATGATAAAGCATATGGAGTAAGAAAGCCTTACAGCAACAAAACCGGTGCCATAATTGACAAAGAAGTGAGAGAATGGGTTGCAACAGCATACAAACATACAGTCGAACTGATAGAGGAACATAAAGATCAAGTTTCTCAGCTTGCAGAGCAGCTGCTCGAGAAGGAAGTGCTATATCGAGAGGACTTGGTCAGTATACTTGGACAACGACCTTTTGAGCAAAGTGAACCGACAAACTATGATAGGTTTATAGACAAAGTAACCAAGGATAAGCAGGTATAAAATGAGAACTTACTGACTGGAGGTATGCAGATTTAATAGAATGAACATCTTATTTGTAGTAATTTGTTCATTACTAGATGACGAAATTAAGAATGTTAAGTAGAAATATTTCTATCTGGAGATGAATGATTTACAGCTATTAGATAATGTTCACTTTACTTTTGAGCCCTATTGTGATCTGCACATACTTGTCTTGTCCGTTGAAATTTGCAAGTTTGCAACATCGGACTTGAGCTTTTTTGAGTCCAGCTTTTCTTGGCCAGTATGCAAAGCTAGAACAGAAACTAAGCTAGAAGTTTATAACGAGTTGAGTTCCAAGCTAGAAAGGGCTCGAGTCGAATTCATATCGAGCCAAAGGGCTAAACCGAAAATATACTTAACTGAATTGTAAATCTCGGGCCATTTTCCACTACCTTATGTGGCCTCGCCAAATCGCCAATGGTCAACACTACCTATTATCTAGATTATGGATTCAACATTTATTTTATTTATTTTTTTAATTTACGAATATGTCATGTAATAGAACGTTTTGTGATTATTATTAATTTATTACTAGCAGGGTACCCGTGTGATGCGGCGGTGAGTATCGTGTGACTAAATTTTTCGGCGAATAAATGTTATTTTATTTTAGACTGCTGGATATGAGATTTACGTTTTGAAAACTTAATTAGATTGTACATTATAGTTAAATAGTTGTATATTTAGGTGAAACGGTGTTTTTAAGTGTATTAATTGTATGTGTTGATAATGTTTTTTTTAGTTTTATTTGTGTTTTAAATACTTGTAAATTATGTTTATCTACTTGTATTATAATTTACATGTATTTGCTTAAAAATTTATTTTTAGTTTATTCATGTGTGGAAGTTTAATTATATTGTACGTTGTGGTTAAAAAGTTGTATTTTTGGATGAATAAGTGTTTTTAATAGTGTATCAGTTATATTATATGAGTAGTGTGTTTTTAGTTTTATGTGTGTTTTACATACTTGTAAATAATGCTTATAAGGTAGGCTATGTTTGGCGTAGAGTTTTTTGGAGTTTTTTGGGACGATAAGCGGTAGGTAATGAGTTTTTTTATATTTTTATTGTTCGTTTGGCAAATGCGAGTTTTGCTATTTTTTAAGAATGCTCGTTTTTCCAATGCTTATTTAAGAAGTTGTGAGCGGTGAGCTTCTATTTTTACCAAACACACCCGTAGTATTTGTTTAAATTCTATATATGATGGTCTTAAAATAATAAATAGGAGGGAAGTGTCTTCCTCTATTATAAGTGGTATAGATAAACACTGAATGATTGAATTGAAAGTAGTGTTATTAAAATAAGGGATTATGTATTAGGAGGCCACCCAACTATTAAATTTTTCAATTTTAAGTCACTCATTAATCAAAACTAACTTATAGGCCACCCATTTATGGGTTTGCTTTCATTTATGCCAATTTTGGATAATTTAATCTCGAATATCTTTAAAACAAAGAGAATAAAGTTAAATATAACATATTAAAACAACCTAAATGAGTATTTAAATGTAGGGGCTTTTGCATATATATCCTTCCGAAAATGCGAAATTACATATATATATATACAAAGCATGCATAAAAACCATTGAACTATGTGCAAAAAAACTTGTACAAAGGATATATATATGCAATTATTCATTTTGGGAGGGATATATATGCATTTTTGCCTTAAATGTAAGATATCAGTTTTAGCCATTATTTAAGTGTAACTTTAGTTAGTTGAAAGTGAACTAAATTAATTTAACTAATGTTTTACGTTTATAGTGTTAATTTTATTATACTGATAGAGTAAAGTCCAAAATACATCCCTGTGGTTTGTCTCGTGTCTCGCTTTACATCCCAAAACTTTTTTTGGCACAAAACCATCCCTCCGTTAGTAAAATTGGCACAAATACATCCCTCTGTTAGTAAAATCAGTCAATGAGGACTAACGATGCAAATATTTCTCCGTTATCTCCTAACGGAAGAGAGAATATTTGCACCGTTAGTCCTTAGGACTAACTATGCAATTTATTTTCAGAAATAAATTGCATCATTAGTCCTCCACCACCATCACCGCCACCCACCACCTCCACCGCCACCTACCACCCAACGCCACCACCACCACCACCTACCACCACCACCTACCACCCACCACCTCCACACACCACTACCACCCGCCATAGCAACCACCTCCACCCAACGCCACCACCACCATCAACGCCACCCACCTCCACCACCACTCAACTCCACCGCCACCATCACCGCCACCCACCTCCACCACCACCCAACGCCACCACCACCATCACCGCCACCCACCACCACCATCAACAACTTTAGGAGTGGTGGGTGGTAGTGGTGGCGGTGGTGGTTGTGGTGGGTGGCGGGTAGAGGTGGGTGGTGGCGGTAAGTAGTGGTGGTGATGTAGGTGGTTCGCAGTGGCGGCGGGAGCTAGGTAATGGCGGTGGATGGCGGTTGTGGAGGTGGTGGGTGGCGGGTGGTGGTGGTAGTGGTGGAGGTACATGGCGATGGTGGAGGTGGTGGTTGTGGTGGGTGGGTAGCGGCGGTGGGGGTGGCAGTGGTGGCGATGGACGGCGGTCGATGGTGGTGGCGGTAGATGGCGATGGTGGAGGTGGTGGTTGTAGTGGGTGGGTAGCGGCGGTGGCGGTGGGTGGCGGTGGCAGTGGCGGCAGTGGGTGGCGGCGGTGGAGGTGGGGGGTGGCGTTAGGTGGTGGTGGGTGGAGGTGGCGGTGGAGGTGGTATGTGGCACTGATGGTGGTGGAGGACTAACGATGCAATTTATTTTCGAAAATAAATTGCATAGTTAGTCCTAAGGACTAACGGTGCAAATATTCTCTCTTCCGTTAGGAGATAACGGAGAAATATTTGCACCGTTAGTCCTCATTGACTGATTTTACTAACAGAGGGATATATTTGTGCCAACTTTACTAACGGATGGATGGTTTTGTGCCAAAAAAGTTTAGGGATGTAAAGCGAGACACGAGACAAACCACAAGGATGTATTTTTGACTTTACTCATACTGATATGTTAAAGTTAACTTTATTCTTACAATTGCATTAATATTTGACTAGAATTTGAACGAGATTGGTATAAAGGAAAATAAACACATACTTGGGTGACCCATAAGTTAGTTTTAAAAGATGGGTGGCCTAAAAATAAAATACTTCATAGTTGGGCGGCCTTTGGATACATAATCCCCAAAAATAATGTTACAGGACTTAAATAGGCCAATTACAAGAGGGAGTCTACAAAGGAAATGATTACATCCATACTATAATTAAGTGGGTAAATAACCACCACAATCTTTTTTAAATATACTTTTGACTTTGAACGAGAAAATGTCAATTAACATGATTATTATTATTGTTATCCTTAATATGCCCCCGCAAGATGGAGGATCCGTCGGATACTCCAATCATGGATCATAGTCGATGAAATGGTCCTCGACCAAGAGGTTTGGTAAGTACATCAATGAGTTCATCTGCAAAGTGAATGTGTTGAACTCGTAACGAACCATTTGCTATTTTCTCTCGAACAAAGTGATAATCTAGTGCTACGTGTGTAACTCCCCAAAAATAACGCAACGAAACTCAGTATTTCAAGGGCGTTACTTCATAATATAAGAACACAGGATACGAGAAAAAGACCACTATATGAGTCGTTTGAAAATACATTCGATAAGTTTTGACAATTATTCTCAAAAGTACAAATCCCAAAATTAAAGTAGTTTGAAATTCAAATCGAATGTTTATGATAATGATAGTGAATATTTTTGATGCATGCTAGATGGTGGGGCCTAATGCAATGCTCAAATGCATACCAAGCTAGACGGTTCAACAACATGAGAAATACATGTTAAAATGGTCAACATAAAGTTGGTGAGATCAAAGGTTTAATGAAAAATATTAAGTAAAATTGAACCCCAAGATTTTGTAATAGGTGTGACCATTATAACAAATACAATTCACACAAAAAGCGTCTGCTATTGCCTAAGCTCATGAGTTAACAACAATATGTAACACCCTAGGCAAAGAGAGTGATTGTAACACCTTATCAGACACAACGCGTTTTGTGGTCCACTGCGAGTAGAGTTCTCAAGGAACTACGCAGTTAAGCGTGCTCGTGTGAGAGTAGCACTGGTATGGGTGACCTACCGGGAAGTCTCACACGAAGGCCACAAAAACAAAGCCGTGAGCCATCAGGGCAAAGCGGACAATATTGTGTAACAGTAGGCGGGATGTTACAAGTGGTATCGAGCCACCCGAGCCGTTCAGGATGGTGGGGCAAACCTCATCGAGGATGATGAGTCCCTAAGGGGGGTAATTGTAACACCCTAGGAAAAGAGGGTGATTGTAACACCTTAGGAAAATCCCACATCGATAGAGACCTAGAGAGATGCTGGTATATAAGAATAACATTCGCCTTATCAGACACAACGCGTTTTGTGGTCCACTGCGAGTAGAGTTTTCAAGGAACTACGCAGTTAAGCGTGCTCGTGTGAGAGCAGCACTGGTATGGGTGACATACCGGGAAGTCTCACATGAGGGCCACAAAAACAAAGCCATGAGCCATCAGGGCAAAGCGGACAATATTGTGTAACAGTAGGCGGGATGTTACAATGCAGGTGTCTATCCCATGAACACCCTTGTACCAAATGAAGTTGCGTCCATAACCCGAATGAGGAGTGTCAATCCCAATAGATCTATTTGCGGCATTCATGCTTACCAAAGTAATTAACGATCCATGATAGTGGGCGTAATGTAATACGAAATAATAGTTACTTAGGCCATTACGTAATGGGTAAATGTACTTGTGTTCATGCGTAAAAACGAGCATTGTATTCTCACTCCAAAGTAAATCAAGAATAAAAATGAGGCTATAAAACTCACCTCAGCAAATGATAATGACGTTGATACTCAAATTGAGACATATCTCTAACCGCAACCTAATTTAATAATAAGGTGCCTTAGATGCAAGTGATGATAATGAAATGATGCATATGCAGTTTTAAAAGTATTATGTGATTCATACATATCGGCGTTTAAGTTTATATACGTCAAAACACTTTAAGATATACATTTATATGTCATTTTACTTATCTCGTAACTTAAGATACTTATTTTCAAAAACTAAACTTATATAATATATGTTTACTATTAAAAAAAAAACGTAACTCCTTTGTTATTAATCCGTTTGACTTGATCTTGGACTCTTATATACTAACTAAGGTCTTTAATAAATTTTTGATAAATTCTACTTTAAATGACTCAAAACGGGCTTGAAGTAAAAATCCAGCAACTATATAATAGTGCAATTTTTCGGGAAAAAATATAGTTTTTGTCAAATTTTAAATTTCCGTAACTTCTTCGTTAAAAGTTTGTTTCTAACAAGTAAGCTATCCATGCAAAGGTATTTGTATTTACCATCAAAATTTTAAGATTTCAATCACCCAACCTCGAGTTTTTATCCGAAAACCTCAATTAAAAAATCTAGGCAGCAACTATTTATTTAACAAAACGACCATTTAATAACAACAACATCCCCAACATCATATCTAGCCTAATCCCTGCCACCAATATATTTCCAACAATATAACACCAAATCTATCCTAATCCCTTCTACCAATTTATTTTCAATAACACAACAACTTCAAGTCTATCCTAATCCATTCCACCAATATATACCAAATCATAAAGAAAAGTGTAAACATAACAACCTTTGCAAAAATACATGATTATAACTACGCATAAGTATAAAGTTTGAACCTTTTTGTAAAAATACAAGTTCCTATATAGTTGCAAGTATAAAGTTTGAACCTTTATATAAAAATAAGAGTTTATAAGTGTAGAGCTTGAACCTTTATATCAAAATAAGAGTTTATAAGTGTAAAGCTTGAACCTTCATATCAAAATAAGAGTTTATAAGTGTAAAGTTTAAACCTTTATATCAAAATAAGAGTTTATAAGTGTAAAGCTTGAATCTTTATGTAAAAATATAAGTTTTTTGCATGTAACAAGTGTAAACTTTAAACCTTTATGCAACAATAACATGTACGGGTGACAAGTGTATGCATAAAATGATATGGATGATGAAGATGTAAGAGGAAATGAAGAAGATGAGTTTACCTCAAAGAAAGAAACCAAAAGTGATCAAAATACACAAATCAACCAACGAATATAACCCGAACAACTCTATAAACAACCTTGATGAATCAACCAATAAACCACAAGAACAAATATGAACGTGAATCTTGAAGATCAAAGCAAAACAACTAGTATGGGTGGTGGTGTGGGGCAAGAAAGAGATAATAGAGGAGAGAGTGAGAGAATTTTATTTGGTGTGTTTTTAGAGAGTGGTAGAAATGAGGGTATAGGTTAGAATTTATAGGACTAGTGGAAGGATCTAGAGTTAATACGAGGGGGATGTATCTAGATTTAATGATAACAATAGAATTTAGGTTGGAAGGATCTAGAAATAATTTATGGGAAGTGTATGGGATAATGTTGGATAGGAATAAAATTTGAGTGTGTGTGTGTGTGTGTGTGTTGTGTGTGCGTTGACCACAAAAGAAAAAGACAAGAAAATATTTTCAAATTTTGAATTTTCGGGTATAAGGGAGATGTATCTAGATACTATTGATAAAAGGTGGATATGTATGCATATGTCTGCAAGTGAAATGCACAAAAATGTAAATTTTATGTAACCCGTAAAATATAAGTTACTAAGTAAAAATAATATCCGTAAGGTCATAACAAGTATTTTTTAGGTAGACTACACTTAGTCTAAGTAAAAATACATCCGAAAATGTAATTTTAATTACAGTTAAGCATGCTCACGTGTCAGCACAACTGGCATGGGTGGCCATGCCGGAAATCACAGAAAATTCACAAAATACTTTTGGTGGTTCGAAAACCATTCGAAGATGTAATTTCAAATACGCAGGATAACCTCCTGGTCGTACGGTAATCTTTTACGTAAACATAAAAAGTAAAAATTCGAGGGTAAAAAGTAAAAATATTTTACTAAAAAATTACCGGTTGTCATAGTATTTTTTATATGTGCATGGTAGACTGGATTTGCAAACAAATAAGTAGCCTCCACAATGTCACAAAATAGTGTAGGTGAGTTAGTCATGGATAAACCAAGTTCCAACAGTAGGAGAAATTGGTTGAAGTGTAGTTTGCTTAACAAACTTGGAGTTAAGTATTTAGAGTTGGGTTTGCGTGTGCGTGCAGATGGGGTGAGGGGGAAGTGCTAAAAGAAGTCGGTGGGGGTGTTTCGGAGATGGAGCAAGAGGTATTAGTTGCTGAATTTTGGTTAGAGGTCTTTGAGTAGAAGTACTGCTGGATTCAGAATGTGAGCGTGGACTGGCGGGATTTGAGAGAGGATTGGACTGGGCTGGATTTTGGTTTGATCTTTGAATGTGGTGTTGTAAATCGATTGGTTTGGTAGAGGTTGAAGGGGAAGGCTGCTGGGTAAGAATAATACGATTTGGTGGAGGTAAATTTTGTGAGTGGGCTATTGGAGTGTGTATGTCCAATGAGATGCCTAATAACTTGTCCATAATAGGAATGGCAGTGTGTAAATTTGGTTGTGAGTGTAGTAGGAATTGAGTTTCAACAAATTCCAAATGCAGTGAGTGATATAGACATCGGTTTGTAGAATCCTAACACTTGTAAGAAGATTTAGATGATGAGTAGCCAAAGGAAATACATTTCTCCGAGCGTGGGTGAAGTTTGGATTTGGCGTAAGGGTGAAGTGTCACAATTCTCAATTTCCGGTCATTTTTCAAATTTACTATTCATCTCGGGAATTTACTATTCATCGGTTACTATTCATCATTTTACTATTCATCGTTTTTGAATTCGAGTTGATATTTTGAGAAGTTATTTCAAAATTTTACTATTCACAAAACACTATTCATCCCCGGAGAAAAATTTATATTTACGACCATTATCTGCATATTAGTTCATTCATGGTTTTGCATTTTTCATTAAACGTATAATTTCCTATTAAATAAGCGCTATCAGCGTAATCATTTATTTTGAACATTTGATCCGACACTTCCAAAAATTATTCTAATATATTTTTATACTCATTTTATCATTAAAAAATTTATAATATTAGTTTACCCGGTGTTTTAAATTTATTTGGTATATAAATTGTTATGTATATATATTTACTGACGGTTTTAAGTAAATACTACTCGATAATTATTATTTCACTAAATTTTTGTAAGAAAAGTATTTTTATAATTTTTATGACATCGATATATTTTATTTTGTTCCGTTAAAATTTATTTCTAGCTAACGCTACCTCAAATATCCATTTTAACTTACAAGTTACCAATTATACTAATACATTTATACATTTCCTATGACAAAATACATCACTTTTGTTTGTTTTATACCCTTTTCGACATTAAAAGATGACACAACAAATCTTTGACAAAAATCTTCTACACTAGCTTATTCACTAGACCTATACTTGATTATTTTAATTATATACTAATTATATACACATACAAACTTAATATCTAAGGTGTAAAAATCAAAATATCTCTCCTCATTTCCATCTCTACAAACCAGCCATAGTGAAGACCAAGGAGAAATCCAAGAATTTTGCAAGATCAAGCTAAAATATTAACTCTAGTATACTCTTAATTAAGATTTTGAAATAAAAACCTAGGGTATTAGGAAAAACCTTGTTCTTTAAACCTCATCACTTTACAAGTAAGCATTTCATGATCATTTTCATTCTTCTATATTCATACTTTGGTCATTTGTATCATGCTTGAGGAAAACATGCAAGTTATATGATTATCTATACCACTTTATTTGTTTTTAAGTACTTATAATGAATATATATCATCCTATAATTATCCCTTGAAACATATCATTTTTGATGATGTCTAGGAACCCATGACACCCTAAGAAGGTGTATGGTAGGTTTAGAATACCTTTGGCGTTGATTTGAAGTGGTTAGAATAAGTATTACGCGAGAAAAATCACTTTCGACAACTACAAATAAGGGTCTGATCAATTTTGCTAAATCAGGAAATTTCGACAGTTTGTAAAATATTTTGGGCTAGATATTCAGAAAATATACTTTAAAACGAAAACGTGGTCGCTTGAACGGGTTAAAACGGAGTTATAACGAAGAAGTTATGCTATTTTCAAGTTTAACGACGAAAACTATATTTTCCGGAAAATTCAGCGTGCTGTCCAGATTTTTAAGGGTTAAAAATGAGTCTTAAGCGTTATCTAAATGAGTCGATTTATCAAAAATATATTAGTATATGTTAATACGAAACCGTGGATATAAAGAACGTAGAAAACAAGCTTATAACGACCAAAATATACACGTTTGAAACCCGACGAAACTCTACTTATTTTGACAGCTTCTAATAGCAAAATAAACCTAAGTCTAAAACAGTTTTTGTAATACGTCATGTTGAGAGCCATTTTTCTCATTGATCGAGACCTGTATGGTCAAAAGTTAAATGATACGACTTCTAGACATTGTTGCAAGGTTTTCAAAAACGTCGAGTTTCATCACCAACCCTTAACGTACAATATTTCACGACTAGTTTTACGAGGCCATTTTGGGCATATTTTTCAAAGTATGAAAAGTGTCATTTTATGAAGAAAACATTATATTTACCAATAAAACACCCAACGAGAATCGTGGAATATCGTTTCAACATATTTACATGAAA
This sequence comes from Chrysanthemum makinoi, assembly GCA_910596185.1. NCBI lineage: Eukaryota > Viridiplantae > Streptophyta > Magnoliopsida > Asterales > Asteraceae > Chrysanthemum > Chrysanthemum makinoi. Next base: position 161,145,035 of record OU343221.1, read on the forward strand.
AGTGTTTATAAACTTAACGGGACGTCAAAAATGTATTTTTCAACGATAAACTTCATTTTAAAAAATGTACAAGTGGTATGGATATCATATGAGTTTGCATGCACGACATTGTTTCATAACTTACATTAGGACACGTCATTCATATTAGGTTGCAGATAGAGATCGCACCTCATTTCAGTGTATCTACTTTTGTCACCATAATCATTGCATCAGGTGAGTACGTAGCCCCACTTTTACTCGTTTAATTGTTATATAAACTCTTCGGGGGAGATACATACTCAACTTCATGCTTTTACTTTACACTTATATGAACTTAAACTATATTGTTTGAACTATCATGAACTTGTTACCCTTTTGTTTCACTACTTACGCTAGTAAGTAGATTGTGCCCGAACTAAATTGATCACTATGTTATGAACACTATTATTTGAACCCCTTTCCGTGATTTTGAGCCCTTCAACATATATATTTGAACACTTTAACTTGATTTAAAACATTTTGACATATAATCAATCTCTTTTAACTTAATATTGAATCTTTGACTATTTTGAACTTGTTTGACTTTATATTGAACTCTTTGACTGTTTTGAACTTTTGAACTCGACTTAAACTCTTGAACTTAATTATGAACTGTTAGCCTTAATAGTTTTTATTAGAAGTGATGGTCATTCACGTTTAGGAACTTTGTAACGTGTGTTAGATATCGTGATAGAATAGTCAACGGGCTCGTGGATTGGACTAAGCTAAATGGGTATTAGTTTAGTTAAGCTAGCCTTATATCAATCCATGTCCAATCCAATCCAAACGAGCCCATGCCAAGCCCATTAGGGCATCTTCTACTTGTACTATATAAACCCCTCAAAGTCTCATTTGAGGGGTGTGCTTGAGTGTGTGTTTTGTGTGTGTTTTACTTTTGAAATATTGTTTTCATTTCTTTCCTTTATCTCTCTAAATACATACATGATCTATCATTCAAGTCACCACGTTCTATCTATTCTTCTTCTATTTCTACGCATACTGTTTGTGTTTTACGTGGGTATACTTGTGTTAGTTAAGTGGGTTTGTGATAAGGTTGATATATAAAAGGGGTTTTACAATTGGTATCAATCGCCTAACAATGGTTTAGGAGTGTTTGTGTTTGTTTTGAAGTGTTTGTGTTTGTGTTTGGGTTTGTGTTTGTTCATATTAGCCACGCTTAAAGATTTAATTTTTGCACTTAAAAATTCAAGATTCTTGTGGTTTAAGGTTTATTTGGTGCCAAAGTTTCAGTTTTTTGCAAAAAGTTCGAAGCTTTACGTGTTTTTCTTCATTTTTGAACTCGTTTTTGGTTCATTGGTCATTTCTACTCGTAAGCTTTCTAAGCACTTTGGGTGAAAAAGGTCAACATTTTTGTGTTATTCGAGTGTTTTTAAGGCTATCTGTGCATCAGAAATCAGTTGAATCACTGGAAATTTTTACGCGTAGGTCAAAACCCTAGTTCTACGCGTAAGAAAGTCAACACCCTATTTCTACGCATAAGGTTCTACGCATAACTTTTTGGTGAAGATTCTTGAAGCTTCAACGATTACTCAGTGCTTCCCTCACTTGGATAAGTTTGTGGAACACTTCGACTTTAGATATCTCTTACACTGTGATAGTGTAAAAGATTTTTGGGCAAAACGCTATTCCTACGCGTAAGCTATACCTACGCGTAAGCTCTTGTGTTACGCGTAAGTTGGGTTCTACGCATAAGTTTATCCTACGCGTAAGGGTCTTTCTACGCCTAAGCATCCTACGCCTAAGCACAATCTCTACGCCTAAGCATCCTACTCGTAACTTCTTTGGTCTACGCCTAAACTCTTTCTACGCATAAAAAAAACTTGAATTTTACAGAAAACTTGAGTAAAATTTAAATTTTGAGGAGACTAAACGTTCAATTTTTACGCGAGATTCAAATTTTGGTTTAACTGTGAGTAAAATTTTGGTCAAAAATTCAAATTTTTGGGCCTAAATTCAAATTTTTCGGGTCTAATTTGGCGTCAAAATTGTCATAACTCAAATTTTTCATACGACCTTAGAATTGATTTTTATAGTGAATTTCAAATTTTAGGAGAAAATTTTGTACGCCTAAGAACCAAGGTTACGAGTACGACTTTCAGTAAAACCTCAACCGAGCTTAATCTTCATCAACCTCAACTCCTCTATCGTTGAATCGATCCTACATCAACTTTATCAGATCATACCTTCATCAATGGCAACTCAACAATACATTCATGCAGCCGGTGCCGAAAACCGTCCTCCTATGTTGGAAAAAGGTGGTTATCTTCAATGGACAAGTCGAATGATTCGTTACATCAAGACAAAACCTAATGGAAAATTGATGATCAAATCCATTCGGGATGGACCCTTCATACCTCGACAAGTCCAAGACCCAAAATGCGATGCAACACCTCCCGTCCCACCATTTTTCGTCTTCAAAAGAATCGGAATACTCGAAGAGGATCGAAAAAAAGTCGGCAGATGACATGGCAATTCATATTATACAAGCTGGGTTTACCAAGAGACATCTTCTTCTGCTGTGAGCGGTTGTGAAACCGCTTTCGACATGTGGGAGCGTGTTAGACGGCTTTGTCATGGAACCGAAATTGGTCAACAAGATACGGAGAACAAGTTGCTAACTGCTTGGGAGAAGTTTACATCCACTCGGGGAGAATCCATTGAATCCTACTATGGAAGGTTCGCACTTTAATGAATGAGTGATAAGAAACAAGTTGACACCCGAACTATCGTGAGTAACATCAAGTTCTGAACAATCTTCCGAAGAATGGGGACGATATGTCACTATTGTCAACCAAACAAAGGACTTACATCAAGTGAACTTTGATCAACTCAACGATTTTCTGAAACAAAACCAAAATGAAGTGAATGAAGTCAGGAAAGAAAGATTAGCAAAGAATCATGATCCATTGGCACTCATTGCAAAGACTCAAACTCCAGTGAATACACAACAACAAGCTTCATCATCTTCCACTAACAACAACTTGCAACAATACATCCCTCAACAACAAAACTATCCACCTGAACAACAACATTACCAGGAACAAGAAATCACTGATCTTGAAATGGAACCAGAAGAAGCTTTGTCTCAAGCATTTGTATTCTTGGGTAAAGCATTCAGAGGTCGTTATTCCACACCAACTAACAACAACCAAAGGATTTCATCAAACACTGCACAGGCAAATTGCAGCCGGGTGTGAACATGGGCAATCAAGGTCAAATGGTTGGAGTTATTGGGAATCAGCAGGTATATGCTACTAGATTTCGCATGGGTAATCGGCGGTTCGAATCGAGGTAATCAGATGGGTCGAATGTTGGAAATCGAGCAGTGGGTAATCCGAATGGGAATGTTGCAGCTCCAGTCGTTGGGAATTATGGAAATATGAATCAGGGTAATCAGGTTAAGTGTTATAACTGTCAAGGAGTGGGTCACATGGCAAGGAATTGTCCTACTAAGCCGAAAATGAATGATCTTGCGTACCTTCAGAAAGCTATCATGTTGGTACAAAAGGAACAATCTGGACTTCAATTGAGTGCTGAGGAACATGACTTCATGGCTATTATGGATGATTTGGAAGACCTCGAGGAAATCAATGCGAACTGCATATTCATGGAAAATCTTCAGGAGACTAAGTACGACCGACTGGACGCACCTCATGTTTATGACGCCAACGCAGTATCTGAGGTACCAATCATTGAACCATGCTATAACAATGTCATATTTGATGTGTTTACTCATGACAAACAGCATTCTGTGACGCCAGCACCTACTTATGATACATACTTGGACAATCCGAGTTGTAGCAATACTAACTCCGAAACTCCAGATGTAGATCCTAGTGGAGGCTGTGTGGCACAAAATACTAAGACTGATGAGGAAACACGTGCTTATTTTGAATCATTAATCAATAACTGTGGCATTGAAATTTAAAAAGTGAGTAAGGTCAATCGCGAAGTTAAGGCCGCGAATGTTAAATTGACCACTGAGCTTGAGAGTTACAAAGAGAACGCCAGAGCCTATGAATTTCATACAAACAAAATATCAGAATTAGAAATTGGTTACCGAGATTCCGTTTTAAGAGAAAAACAATTGCAAATCAAGTATGATACACTTGATGTGAATCTGAACTTGAAAATAAAATCTTTAAACAAGGAAATTTTTGAACTAAATGACCAACTTTCTAAACAAAAACACGTTTTCGATCTTGAAAAAGAGAAGAAACAGTTGATTGCTTGATTTTTCAAAACGAGAAGATTCTCTTCTTGATGAAATTCTGGATAAAAATGAAACTATCAAAAAATTGGATAATTTACTTCTTACAACGGGTCATTCCGCTAAAACAAACAAGATGCTTTCTAATCAAGTAAATCCGATTTTTCATACTTCACATAAAATGGCTCTTGGTAACTCACCTCCTGGTTTCCTCAAGAAAGCTCAGAAAGAACGGAATGTGTTGAACAATGGAAAACCTTTGCATGAACCCATAATTGTGCATGATTCTCATGAAACGTTGGAACTATCTGAGGAGAGTAGATCAAGAATGTAACAAAAACATCCAGAAAATAAACCAATTGACTATAACAAATGGAACAAAATTAATGGTATTTCGTTTGTTTCACATAAAGAACAATCAAAGTTTTCCATCACACCAGTTTCAAAACCAGTTGCAACTCCTGTAGTTGTCTCAAAATCCTTTTCGAAAATCGAACAAATGTCTTCAAACAATCCTTTTAACACAAGTGATGCCAGAAGCATTTTAGACGATGTTAAAACTAGAATTGGGAGACTTCAAGAGACTGTTAAAACTAAAACTCATATTACAACAAACATCTGGTTCAATAGTTTTGATAATGAACAGAAAAAGTTTTTGAAACTCAAATTGCCCTCATGAATAACATCAACTCAAGGGTAATTTATTTTGAACAAGCCTTTTGAAAGAAACGGTGACTTTGTCAAGGACCATAAATCCCTGGTAAAGCAAGCTAATGAAAGTGTTGAACACATCAAAATTTTGGAAAATTTAATGATTCTTTCTTGAAGATGTTCGACTACTGATATTATGTCCATCATTTTGCAAACATATTCTGTTGAAGATCATGAAAGACTCTAGTCTGAGACCTCCGAAATTGTTTCAAAATATGAAAAAGCTCTTGAAAAACTTGAAAAGAAAATGTGTCATATTTTAAACAACTTGATCGAAAAACTGAGGAATGCAAATATGACAAACTGTCGTATGAGCGTGCCTACAATGACATGAAAGCGAAAAATGATCTTTTGAGGGCTCAGCTGGAATGTCAAAAGGAAAGGCGTGGATCTGTGATTAAAAACCATTGACTGCGGAGAAAGCAAATGTTCCCAAACCAGTTTCCAAACCAAAAATGTCTGTTTCTATGCCTCCTCCAAAAGTCAATGAGAAAAATGTTTCATCAAAACCAGTCACTCCACCTGCCCTACCTAAACAATATGTTGATAAAGGAAAAGCGGTTATCGAGAAACCAAAAGTTTTAGCACCCGGCCTTTTTAAGATGAGTACCACTAATGCGTCTGCCTCCACATCCAAAACATATGGAACAAATGACATAAGTTTAGAAAAGCACTTTAAAGAGACTAGGACATCTGAAACCACCTCCCTTGATAAAAATGTGAATCCTAATGTGTGTGCCTTACCTTCTACAGGACTAGAAAGCACCTCTAGGAGCAACAGACTAAAGCCTAAGAGCAATACAAGGAACAATAGAGTCTCGACTGCCTCTAGGAGTAGTAGCTTGAATAAAGAGAAGAAAGTAGAAGAAAACCCTAGGAATTTACCGCTTTTGAATAAGAAAGACATTTCATCTGAATGTACTGAACCTATGAAATCTGCTAAGTTTAATGAATCTGATGAATCTGTTTGTTTAACTTGCAAGAAATCTTTATCTAATGTTCATGATGATTGTGTTTCTAAGAATGAGATTGTTAAGCCTGTTCAGAAGAATGTTCCTAAAAGAACTTATGCTAAACGAATAGGAAGACTAGTTGCGAGACTTAGGCTTTACACTACTGATAGGGAGCATAATGTTTACTTTAGGGATGACATTTGGAAACCCTCAGGTAGAACTTTCACACCTGAATGGTACAATGAGTGACCAACCAGAATACCTAGTTGAAAACTTCTTTGAGTGTGATCCGGATTTTACCTCTAACCCAACGGAACCAAAATCAAAATGGTTTCCAAAATCTTCTTCTTCTGTCATTGGCAGGTTATCGAAATATGTCTTTGGATCGTCGACTCGGGTTGCTCCAAGCACATGACCGGAATCTGAAGGCTGCTGATCAATTTTGTCTGGAAATTCATGGAAACCGTGACGTTTCGAAATGATCATGTAGCAGCTATCATGGGCTATGGAGATCTACCTTTTGGAAATTATTTGATCACTCGGGTTTACTATGTCGAAGGGTTGGGACACAATTTATTTTCATTCGGGCGTTCGTGATGCAGATTTAGAGGTTGCTTTTAGGAAAAATGCTTGCTTCGTTAGAAACTTGGATGGCACTGATCTCTTAACCTGGAATCGTGATACAAACTTGTATGCTATCGACATCAATCAAATGGCCTCTTCATCACCAATATGTCTTATGACACGAGCATCTGGAACACAGTCCTGGTTGTGGCACAGACGGTTATCCCATCTCAATTTTGACACCATCAACAAAATTGCCAAAGACAACATCGTCAACGGACTTCCAAAGTTCAAATACACCAAGGATCACTTATGTCCATCATGCGAACAAGGAAAAAGCAAAAGAGCATCCTATAAACCTAAATCCGTACCTAGTTCAGAAGCAAAGTTGCATATGTTGCACATGGACTTATGTGGCCCAATGAGAGTTGAAAGCATTAACGGGAAAAAGTATATTCTTGTCATCGTCGATGATTATTCGAGATATACATGGGTTAAGTTTATGAGATCAAAAGACGAAGCACCAGGCATCATCATCACCTTTCTCAAACGAATTCAAGTACTTCTTCAAACTCCAGTAAGGGTTGTAAGAACAGACAACATCACTGAATTCACTAATCAGGAGTTAAGATCTTATTTTGAAGATGTTGGAATCACACATCGACATCGTTGTTAGAACTCCATGCAGAATGGGGTAGTTGAAAGAAGAAATCGAACTCTTGTGGAAGCTGCTTGCACAATGCTAATCTATTCTAGTGCACCGTTATTTCTATGGGTCGATCTTTGTTGCCACTGCTTGTTTCACTCAGAACCGATCCCTAATGCATCCTAGATTCAATAAAAACCCGTATGAGCTTGTGAACAACAGAAAACCTGATATCTCTTACTTTCACGTGTTTGGCGCTTTGTGCTATCCTACGAATGACAGAGAAGATCTTGGAAAACTGAAAGCAAAAGGTGATATTGGAATCTTCATTAGATATTCAGATAACTCGAGGGCATTCAGGGTGTATAACAGGAGAACTAGGAGGATCATGGAGACGATGAATGTGAAATTTGATGAACTTTCACATATGGCTTCCGAGAGACTCGCTCTAGAACCCGCACTAAACCAGGAGACTTCTGGACACATCAGTTCAGGACTCGTACCTCAAAGAGCTCAATCAACTTCGTTTGACAATCCTAAAGAACAAGAATGGGAGAATTTCTTCGAGTTAATGTTCGATGAATACTATGGTGGAACTTCGACAAATGCATCAAACCATCATTCCGCTGCACCCGCTCAAAATCATCCACCACCACCAACAGAAGATGCATCTACAACGGTCGAAACCAATGCACCAACTCCATCAACATCATCTACATCTACTCCGGTTATTGCACCCGTTCTACCAGCAGTTGATGAGCAAAACCAAAACCAGAACGATGCAACGTTAGATGACGACTTATTTGAAAACCCGTTTGCTACGGAATCAGCTGAATCTTCTTCAAGCTTACGAGAACCATCTAACTCGCATAAGTTTAACCAACGGTATCCTTCTACTCTGAAGTGGACAAAAGACCACCCAATTGAACAAGTTATTGGTGAACCTTCAAGGCCAATTCAGACGAGATGCCAACTTGCCACCGATTGCGACTTATGCATTTACCTTTGCTCAATTAGCAATATCGAGCCAAAGAACATTCGCGAGGCAATGGCAGAACCCGCATGGATAGAAGCAATGCAGGAGGAACTTCTCCAATACCGTCTACATGACTCTTGGGATATGGTTCCAAGACCAATTGACATTCGCGTCATTGATCTCAAATGGTTATGGAAGAACAAACGGGATGAAGAAATGAATGTCATTCGCAACAAAGCTCGTCTTGTGGCCAAAGGATACATACAAGAGGAAGGGATAGACTTTGAAGAGTCATTCGCGTCGGTAGCTAGACTTGAGGCAGTCAGGATTTTCTTAGCCTATGCAGCTCACAAAAATATCACGGTTTATCAGATGGACATTAAGACCGCGTTCTTGAATGGAATTCTGAAAGAAGAAGTGTACGTGAGTCATCCAGAAGGCTTCATCGACTTGGAACATCCAGACTACGTCTACAAACTCAAAAAGGCAATCTATGGTTTAAAACAAGCTCCGAGAGCGTGGTATGACGAACTGTCCTCTTTCCTTATCCAAAACAATTTCACCAAAGGCACAGTTGATCCTACCTTGTTTACACAAAAATGCAAAAACGACATTTTGATTGTTCAGATTTATGTGGACGACATCATCTTTGGGTCCACTAATCCGAATCTTTCAAAACATTTTGAAAATCTCATGAAAAGCAAATTTGAAATGTCCATGATGGGGGAACTAAAATTCTTTCTTGGTTTACAAATACATCAATCCCCTCGTGGAATTTTTATTAATCAAACTAAATACACAACTGAGATTTTGAAAAATTATGGTATGGATAATTGTGACTCGGTCGGAACACCAATGGTAACTTCACCAAAAATTAGAGCCGATTTGTTTGGGAAACCTGTTGATCCGAAGAAATATCGGAGCATGATTGGTTCTCTCATGTACCTTACTGCTAGTCGACCCGATATTCATTTTTCTGTTTGCTTATTAGCACGGTTTCAGGCAAAGCCTACCGAACTGCACCTCTAAGAGGTTAAAAGGACCTTCGGTACCTGAAGACATCCATTCACATGGGACTTTGGTATCCGAAGGAATCCGGATTTGATCTAATTGCCTTTTCAGATGCGGACCACGCAGGTGATCAAGTTATAGCAAAAAGTACATCCGGAGGAGCACAATTTTGGGTGAAAAGTTAGTAAGCTGGTCTTCAAAGAAACAAGATTGCACTGCACTTTCAACCCCTGAAGCTGAGTATGTGTCTCTATCTGCGTGTTGTGCTCAAGTTCTATGGATGAGAACACAACTCACAGATTATGGCTTTACTTTCGATAAAATACCTATGTATTGTGACTCAAAAAGTGCCATAGCCATATCATGCAATCCTGTTCATCACTCAAAGACTAAGCATATCCGTGTCCGCTACCACTTCATCAAAGAGTACGTCGAAAATGGTACTGTTGAATTATTCTTCATGAAGACTGATTACCAACTCGCCGATCTATTTACTAAAGCCCTTCCAAAAGAAAGGTTTGACGATCTAGTTTGACGAATTGGAATGCGAAGCCTAACCCCTGAGGAGTTAGAACGTCTTATCGAATCTTCTTGAAAATGATTTTTCCAAAAAGCTTCGCTGTAAATATTTTTGAAAAACAAAATACAAAATTTGACAAACCAACAAAAGCAAAATATTAAAATATAAAACTTTCAAAAAATACAAAAACAATATAAAATCAAAAATCCAAAAATATTCTTCTCACGACATGTCTCTCGTATAATCGATATTCTGTACGTTTCTAGAAATGTCATTCAACAATGATACGGGTATGTACAGATGCTTGAGCGAGAGTTCTTTAATATGTTTTTCAAAACATGTCATTTCTCAAAATTTCTTCAAATAATGGCTTTCGTATACTTCAGTACGAAACCCGAACCGAAATGATGACTTTTGATTATTTTTCAAATCAAAACTCGTGCTTTTTTAATGAAAATCACAAGTGTACGCTTCAGTGCACTGCATTTAAAAATGGTGAGAAATCATCATCATCTTGAGCACCTTTTCAAGATTGTTCAAAAAGATTTTCATAATCTTTCAAAATATTTTATGCTCAAGATAACTCCCTCTAAAACCCTTTAATTGATTATGCTTTATTAAAGGGGGAGTATAAAACTAAAATGTTCCAAATTCATGCTTAAATCAAATCCGTTTGTCTCCCCAAAAGATTCTAAAATGTTGTTTAATCCGTTTATATAAAAAATATCACAAACATGCTATTTTTGAGGGGGAGGAGAGGTGATTAAATTGTTATCAAAATGTTTAATGATCGGTGTTTGAATCTCACAATGAGCTCGACTCAGACGGAACCAATGAATTGACGGGAATCAAAGTCAGTAAATGTACCATCTCGAGAAACTTGTGATAGATATGCACCTTCATGGGTCTAACCTCCTTTTCAAGGAGTGTTTACAATTTCAAGTTAGTTATTAGAGCTAGTTGTCACCTAAAAACTGACAATGGAACTCTTTAACTAGGCAACGTAACCGTGTCTCGTGGGGAATTGTCTATCATGAGCCGATCAATTCAAAAAGTGCAAACTCTACCCTCGATGTGCAGATTTTTGTTAAAACTCATAAGCACATGTGAAGGGGGAGTGTTTATGAAAATATAAAACTCGCGGAGTGTCTCAAACATGTTTTCTATCATAAACACTCTGTGAGATTTTCTAGAAAAATGGTTTTATGGCAACATGGGACAGTCATGGAGTTATAAGGTGATTAAGGATAGGAAATCCGTCCTATGATCCGCCAGAGCCGGAGGGATCTACCCAAGTAAAATACCCATAGTTAGTATTAGAAGTCCTTAGGTATGATTGAAAAAAGGAGTAATGTGAGAAAGGAGAAAGAAGGGGTTGAAGAATTAAAAAGAAATATAACGAAAGGGTGAAAAGAAATAGCCCTCCATATTCAACCTTAGGGCAGAAACCGGGTTCAATACATATGCTACTGGTTGTCACTAGATGACACTGGTATTGAAGACAAAGACGTCATGGACCCAGTGACGCACTGCACTAAACTTTCTAGCCACTCAATTCCTCTTAAAAGGATTTGTTTCATTCTCACTGGGAACCTTACATAATCTATCGACTTTCTCTTAGAGATCGTTGGTATTGAAGAAGGAGACCCTCTCCCTAGTCTCCGATCAGGAAAACCAAAATGCACTAATTGAGTCTAGAGCCACGAGATTCATCAAAAGATCTCATAGGAACACATGACATGACATCGCTTGTTGTTCATCAATAAGGACACAAGTGATATATTCTAGAGTCCTACGCAGGTCTTAGCAATCTGCCAGAACATTTATGAGAAGTTTCACTTCTGTGATCTTCAGGGATTGAATGGAAACTCCCGCCAGTGGTCAACATCATGCAGCCCGACAGCAGGTCACTTCGGTAACTCCCCGTGGATTACGCTTAGTGTGTCTCAAACGGTCTACAGTCGTGGGGTGATACTTTGGTGTACCTCAGCGACTCATCTGAACTGTAGATGTACTTCGGTATATCGCGTTATCTCACTTGTGGGACTCCACTTCAGGAACGGCCTTTGTGAGAATTAGAGACGTGTTTTCACACTATGCTGTTAACACCCTCGAAATTCAAACTTGTAAATGCCAGAATCCGCTTATTACTAACCTATTTTTATGTTTTCTTCTTATGGAAGCTCCGGAGCAGATGGATCGTGCAGATTACTCACATGCTCATACCTACAACACATGAAAGTTCTCATCAAAATCAAAGGAAACTCAAAGTTAAAGATGACTCTTCATCAATGTCAAAGAATCTACAAAGTGTAAAGACTCGAGAACTTCATCATTGGAAACTCAAAGTCAAATAGAAGTGTGAGCATGGTGGAGAAAGACGTGGAGACACCAAACCAACGAAGTTGACAACGACATACAACCACATTAATTGATCACAAAGCATGAAGGAACAAATAATCAAGACTATTCTATATCTACACACAAAGTTCGAGCTCAAGAAAAGTAAAGACCTAATCAAGTGGAGCATCATTTGAATGACCACCCCTTAGGGGGAGATTGTTAGCCTTAATAGTTTTTATTAGAAGTGATGGTCATTCACGTTTAGGAACTTTGTAACGTGTGTTAGATATCGTGATAGAATAGTCAACGGGCTCGTGGATTGGACTAAGCTAAATGGGTATTAGTTTAGTTAAGCTAGCCTTATATCAATCCATGTCCAATCCAATCCAAACGAGCCCATGCCAAGCCCATTAGGGCATCTTCTACTTGTACTATATAAACCCCTCAAAGTCTCATTTGAGGGGTGTGCTTGAGTGTGTGTGTGTGTTTTTCCTTTGGAATATACAACTTATTGTGGTTATCTTTCTCTCACAACATACACGGTTTTAACATCAAGTCACCACCTTTCTCATCTTTGTTTCTTTCTTTATACGCATAAAGTGTGTTTGGTTTACGTGGTTATACTTGTGTTTGTGTTGGGTTTGTGATAAGGTTGATAAAAGTAAGGTCCTACATGAACTTTTGAATGGAACACTTGAACTTAATTACGAACTTTTGAGTGGAACCCTTGAACTTAAATACAAACTTATGACTTGTTTGAACTTATTGAACTGGACGTGTTATGACCTTGACCTAAAGTCTCCTATGATAGGAGCATCACTATAAAGTCTCCCATGTTCGGAGCATCACTATAAAGTCTCCAATGTTCGGAGCATCACTATAAAGTCTCCCATGTTCGGAGCATCACTATAAAGTCTCCCTTGTTCGGAGCAACTTAAAGCCTCCCCGGTCCGGAGCAGAATGTCTCCCTATGGGAACGGAGCATTTTCAACCTTAAGCCTCCCCGGTCCGGAGCAGAATGTCTCCCTATGGGAACGGAGCATTTTCAATCTAAATTCTCCCATGTTCGGAGTGTTCTTAATTGTATATAATAGTTTTATGATGTACTGTTCGTACATTCGCATTGTTAGTCTCCTATCAGTAGGTAGTATGGATAACGCTATTAGAGGTCGACCAACCTCTCGTCCACTATGTTACGGGAAGCATATTATTTATTCTAGGGGCTTTGCCTGGCATACATTATTATATACATGGTGCAATATTGTGAATTATTATGGTAACTTATACTCGACTATTAGACACACTATATTTTGTGCAATGGGTTGTGAACACACAGGTTGCAAGTTTTATATGGGCGGAACTTGGAACTGAGTGGATTTACAATGCCTTTGCTTTGTGAACTATTATGATAACGTGCACTTGACTTCTAGACATACTACTTTTGGCAGTGGGTTGTGAACACACAGGTTGCAAGTTTTGTATGAGCGGAACTTGGAACTGAGTAGATTTGCAATGCCTTTGCTTTGTGGACTATTCTATATGACCAAAAACTTTTCCTTTGCTGCATGAACAGTCTTTAAAGGCTTTACAATTCAACCAAACTCTATGAACTCACTCAACCATTGTGTTGACACTTTTAGCATGTTTTATCTCAGGTATCAAAGGCATTCACTTCATGGCATGCATGTGGACTTATTATAGAGTCGCGATGACGACGCGTCTCACATATATTTTATGCACTTAACTATCGTTTGATTGTAACAAACTCATTTTGGTAATTTGGTAATCTATTGGGACCTATGTTTTGTAAACTCTGATTATTTTTACTTAATCAAACGATATTTTCAAAACGACACTTTAGGTCGTTCGATATAACTGTAACTTTGATGCTATGACAGTCCTCCCCAAGGTATTCCATTCCGCTGTAAAACAGGTAATTTGCGGGTGTGACAGATTGGTATCAGAGCATCGGTTATAGAGAACTAGGTTGCATCATTGACCCTAAACTATAACTACATCATCATAACATCTCATCATATCATTATAAGTGCATACTCATTATACATGTGGGCTTATGACTCAACACCCAACATCATATGAGTCGATTAGTCCAAGCATTGCATAGTTACTCCTAAATTATACATAGCCTGATCACCTATGTATAATTCAGGAAGAATCATGCAATGAAGGGAGTATTAGTCTCATATGTGTAAGCAATTCCGTAATCGAGCCAAATTTTCAAAAGATTTTCTTTAAACAACTTGTTCCAGTTTGATCTGAGTGACAGTTCTTGTTTGATGAGTTGCAAAGATCAAGCTAGAATCAAGTTGTTACTCAAACCGATTTAGCCTAATCTCATGACAGTTCTTGTTTGATGAGTTGTGAGATTAAGTGAAAATCGGTTACCTAAAAATCTTTTGAGGGTTTTGCTCGAGAATGGGAAAGCTTGCCTCATCAAACCCAATCATAAGAGAGCATGTCTTTAGGATGGGATATGGTCATGATAGCACGAGAACGTACCTAGTTGGACGAGGAACTCATATGCATGAGCAATGACATGATCATTTAGACTATTCGTACGAGCATGAACTTTTAGAACCCTTGCCGAGGTTCGGACTATAGTTATCATTAATTGAATCACGAGGACGTGATTCCTCTGACATGGGAATAATGTCACAATTCTCAATTTCTTGTAATTTTTCAAATTTACTATTAATCTCGAGAATTTACTATTCATCATTTTACTATTCATCGTTTTTGAATTCGAGTTGATATTTTGAGAAGTTATTTCAAAATTTTACTATTCACAAAACACTATTCATCCCCGGAGAAAAATTTATATTTACGACCATTATCTGCATATTAGTTCATTCATGGTTTTGCATTTTTCATTAAACGTATAATTTCCTATTAAATAAACGCTATCGCGTAATCATTTATTTTGAACATTTGATCCGACACTTCCAAAAATTATTCTAATATATTTTTATACTCATTTTATCATTAAAAAATTTATAATATTAGTTTACCCGGTGTTTTAAATTTATTTGGTATATAAATTGTTATGTATATATATTTACGACGGTTTTCGTAAATACTACTCGATAATTATTATTTCACTAAATTTTTGTAAGAAATGTATTTTTATAATTTTTATGACATCGATATATTTTATTTTGTTCCGTTAAAATTTATTTCTAGCTAACGCTACCTCAAATATCCATTTTAACTTACAAGTTACCAATTATACTAATACATTTATATATTTCCTATTACAAAATACATCACTTTTGTTTGTTTTATACCCTTGTCGACATTGAAAGATGACACAACAAATCTTGGACAAAAATCTTCTACACTAGCTTATTCACTAGACCTATACTTGATTATTTTAATTATATACTAATTATATACACATACAAACTTAATATCTAAGGTGTAAAAAATATATCTCTCCTCATTTCCATCTCTACAAACCAGCCATAGTGAAGACCAAGGAGAAATCCAAGAATTTTGCAAGATCAAGCTAAAATATTCACTCTAGTATACTCTTAAGTAAGGTTTTGAAATAAAAACCTAGGGTATTAGGAAAACCCTTGTTCTTTAAACCTCATCACTTTATGAGTAAGCATTTCATGATGATTTTCATTCTTCCATATTCATACTTTGGTCATTTGTATCATGCTTGAGGAAAACATGCAAGTTATACGATTATCTATACCACTTTATTTGTTTTTAAGTACTTATAATGAATATATATCATCCTATAATTATCCCTTGAAACATATCATTTTTGATGATGTCTAGGAACCCATGACACCCTAAGAAGGTGTATGGTAGGTTTAAAATAGCTTTGGCGTTGATTTGAAGTGGTTAGAATAAGTATTACGCGAGAAAAATCACTTTCGACAACTAAAAATAAGGGTCTGATCAATTTTGCTAAATCTAGAAATTTCGACAGTTTGTAAAATATTTTGGGCTAGATATTTAGAAAATATACTTTAAAACGAAAACGTGGTCGCTTGAACGGGTTAAAACGGAGTTATAACGAAGAAGTTATGCTATTTTCAAGTTTAACGGCGAAAACTATATTTTCCGGAAAATTCAGCATGCTGTCCAGATTTTTAAGGGTTAAAAATGAGTCTTAAGCGTTATCTAAATGAGTCGATTTATCAAAAATATATTAGTATATGTTAATACGAAACCGTGGATATAAAGAACGTAGAAAACAAGCTTATAACGACCAAAATATACACGTTTGAAACCCGACGAAACTTTACTTATTTTGACAGCTTCTAATAGCAAAATAAACCCAAGTCTAAAACCGTTTTTGTAATACGTCATGTTGAGAGCCATTTTTCTCATTGATCGAGACCTGTACGGTTAAAAGTTAAATGCTACGACTTCTAGACATTGTTGCAAGGTTTTCAAAAACGCCGAGTTTCATCACTAACCCTTAACGTACAATATTTCACGACTAGTTTTACGAGGCCATTTTGGGCATATTTTTCAAAGTATGAAAAGTGTCATTTTATGACGAAAACATTATATTTACCAATAAAACACCCAACGAGGATCGTGGAATACTGTTTCGACATATTTACATGAAAAGTGTTTATTAACTTAACGAGACATCAAAAATGTATTTTTCGATGATAAACTTCATTTTCAAAAATGTACAAGTGGTATGGATATCATATGAGTTTGCATGCACGACATTGTTTCATAAC
This sequence comes from Chrysanthemum makinoi, assembly GCA_910596185.1. Taxonomy (NCBI): domain Eukaryota; kingdom Viridiplantae; phylum Streptophyta; class Magnoliopsida; order Asterales; family Asteraceae; genus Chrysanthemum; species Chrysanthemum makinoi. Next base: position 161,161,738 of record OU343221.1, read on the forward strand.
TTACATTAGGACACATCATTCATATTAGGTTGCGGATAGAGATCGCACCTCCTTTCAGTGTATCTACTTTTGTCACCATAATCATTGCATCAGTTGAGTTCGTAGCCCCACTTTTACTCGTTTAATTGTTTTATAAACTCTTCGGGGGAGATACATGCTCAACTTCATGCTTTTACTTTACACTTATATGAACTTAAACTATATTGTTTGAACTATCATGAACTTGTTACCCTTTTGTTTCACTACTTACGCTAGTAAGTAGATTGTGCCCGAACTAAATAGATCACTATGTTATGAACACTATTATTTGAACCCCTTTCCGTGATTTTGAGCCCTTCGACATATATATTTGAACACTTTAACTTAATTTAAAACATTTTGACATATAATCAATCTCTTTTAACTTCATATTGAATCGTTGACTATTTTGAACTTGTTTGACTTTATATTGAACTCTTTGACTGTTTTGAACTTCTGAACTCGACTTAAACTCTTGAAATTAATTATGAACTTTTGAATGGAACACTTGAACTTAATTACGAACTTTTGAATGGAACCCTTGAACTTAAATACAAACTTATGACTTGTTTGAACTTATTGAACCGAACGTGTTATGACCTTGACCTAAAGTCTCCTATGATAGGAGCATCACTATAAAGTATCCCATGTTCGGAGCATCACTATAAAGTCTCCCTTGTTCGGAGCAACTTAAAGCCTCCCCGGTCCGGAGCAGAATGTCTCCCTATGGGAACAGAGCATTTTCAACCTTAAGCCTCCCCGGTCCGTAGCAGAATGTCTCCCTATGGGAACGGAGCATTTTCAATCTAAATTCTCCCATGTTCGGAGTGTTCTTAATTGTATATAATAGTTGTATGATGTACTGTTCGTACATTCGCATTGTTAGTCTCCTATTAGTAGGTAGTATGGATAGCGCTATTAGAGGTCGGCCAACCTCTCGTCCACTATGTTACGGGACGCATATTATTTATTCTAGGGGCTTTGCCTGGCATACATTATGATATACGTGGTGCAATATTGTGAATTATTATGGTAACTTATACTCGACTATTAGACACACTATATTTTGTGCAATGGGTGGTGAACACACATGTTGCAAGTTTTGTATGGGCGGAACTTGGAACTGAGTGGATTTACAATGCCTTTGCTTTGTGAACTATTATGATAACGTGCACTTGACTTCTAGACATACTACTTTTGGCAGTGGGTTGTGAACACACAGGTTGCAAGTTTTGTATGGGCGGAACTTGGAACTGAGTGGATTTGCAATGCCTTTGCTTTGTGGACTATTCTATATGACCAAAAACTTTTCCTTTGCTGCATGAACAGTCTTTAAAGGCTTTACAATTCAACCAAACTCTATGAACTCACTCAACCATTGTGTTGACACTTTTAGCATGTTTTATCTCAGGTATCAAAGGCATTCACTTCATGGCGTGCATGTGGACTTATCATAGAGTAGCGATGACGACGCGTCTCACATATATTTTATGCACTTAACTATCGTTTGATTGTAACAAACTCATTTTGGTAATTTGGTAATCTATTGGGACCTATGTTTTGTAAACTCTGATTATTTTTACTTAATCAAACGATATTTTCAAAACGACTCTTTAGGTCGTTTGAGATAACCGTAACTTTGATGCTATGACAGTCCTCCCCAAGGTATTCCATTCCGCTGTAAAACAGGTAATTTGGGGGTGTGACATGAAGCCATGGGTAACACAAGCATCCAAAAGGTTTGAGTTTGGTGTAAATCAGATTTTTGTGGTAGAGAATTAAATATGGACTTTTGAAATCAAGAATCAGAGTGGGTAAACGGTTGATTAGATAAACGATGGTTTGAAACGCATGTGGTCCAAAAATTAAGTGGAAGACGGGCATATTGGAGGAGTGATAGACTAGTCTCCACAATGTGGCGATGAAGAAGTTCGGCAACACCATTTAGCTCTGAGGTATGTGGCGGGGTGGTAAAGTGAGAGATACCTTGAGCTTGAAGATAGGTGGTGAGGCCAATGTATTCTCCACCATTGTCGGTGAAAAGATAAATTAATGGGGTTGGAAAGAATTTTTCTACCAACCATTTGAATTGTGAAAATTAATGAACTATATTAGTTGTAAGGGTTTTGTAGTAGTAAATGAGTTCATGCCAAAGGAATCCTTATGACTTTTATTGATAGAACATGAATTACAATGGAAATTTTAAAGATTAAAGTATAAACCTAAACATGTGGCTATTTTTTTGAGAATACAAATAGAAGGGCGCCCAAGAGACAAAGTGGTTGAAACCAGATTTATCTGAGGCAGTGATGGAAGATGTGCATAGTAGACGTCAAGGTAATTCTCCCCCACATTAGACGTGCCCTCGTTCGAAGATCCTTGACAAAGAAATGAGTTGGAAAACATTCCATAGAACACATGGTTAGTTTTACATACCTATATTAATTTATTTTTGAAATGAGGAACAAATAAAACGTCTCTTAGGGAAAAGGACTCATTAGACGTAGGAATATGTGTTTGACCAATGTGAGTAATAGTAAGGGTTTTACCATTGCCAAGGACAATCTCGTCTGGTCTGCCAAAATCGGATAGAGAGTGTAGAGACGTACGATCAGGGTTGACACGGTGGGAGGCCCTAGTGTCAAGCATCTACAAGGAAGAGGAAGTTGGGTGAGAGGTAGTGACGTTGGCAGGAGGTGTGGCCAAATTTTGGGTCGTACAACCACCTATGGTTACATGATTTTTGAGAAGAAAGCGAGCCAATTTCTGATAGTCTTTGGCTTCCTGGCCTACAAAATTACAATATTGACAGCAATTTTTGTTGCGGTTGTAACAATTGGTGGTATTCGAGTGAGAGATGTTGGACCATTGATTGCAAGGTGTTTTATTGTTGAAACTGCCCTGATTGTTATGGTGGTCAGGTACGGGTTAAAAACCAGATCTTGCTTGTCATATGATATAATTCGAAGTAACCATGAGAGTTGGTGATGAAGTTGTTGTGTTGTTGAGTTCTCTTTCAAAATCAACTAGTTTCTCGAATAATACTAGAAACGTGATCTTGGTGTCAAGAAGACGAAGAGCGACGACAATATTCTTGTAATCATCACCTAACTCTCAAAGAACATGGATGAGGGTGAGTTCGTCAGCAATCCATTTCATATCACAGAGATATTCAGTCACTGTACAAGTGCCTTTCGGATTTGACGTCAGTTTATATTTGAGAGATATAACCCTCGAGCGAGATGAGTTTGCACAACTAGTTTCTAGTCAGCCCCAAGGTTCTACGAAAGTTTTGGCAGAGGCAATCAGTGGTTGTACAACAGGAGAGCAACTCCCCAGAAGAGCGGCTAGGATTAGGTTTGGTGGCTTCAGCTAGTGGTGTGCGTTGTTTGGGTAATAATCAAATAAACTGAAAACCAAAACCGAACCGAACATATAACCAAACCGAATTTGCTAAAACCTAACCAAACCGAACTAAAAATTTGGTTTTAGGTTTGGATATGGTTTTGGCTATCAGAACCAAAAGCCAAACCAATAACCGAATTTACATAAATACATATACCTTTTATATATTTATATATACAAAAAGACTATTAAAATTTCATCCTAATATAAAAAAACACTTTTTATGCTTGAATTCAAATTCAAATTCAGTTTTTGGTTTGACCCTTTTTAACCGAACTAACGAACTGAATAAATAGAACAACCCGATAATCGAAACGATGAACATCCCTAGCTTCGGCATCAAGAAATTCTGACGAAGGTTTTTTGTTTCCTGTGATAAAGTGAATAAGATCCATGCCAATTAGGGTTGAGTAAATTGTTTACGCCATATGGGGAAGTTGGTGTCGGTTAGGGTGATGGTGAAGTTGGTTGCGGCTGGGAGTTGGATCATAGAAGGCGGTGCGATGGTGTTGACCGACAAAGAGAGGGTGGCCGGAAAAAGATACTTAGGATCAGAGGCTTGTTTGAGCGAAATGCTCTTATACCATATAAACTGTAACAACCCGCATTTTTCGAGTTACTTTTCATATTTTTGAAAAGTTACTATTCACTTTCACTATTCATCCCGTAAGATTTTTAATCCACATTCTCGTAAGATAAATTATTTTAGTAATAACCTGAGAGTTCGACCATCGTTAGATCATTTTCGCAAAAGTTATTAAGAAAACATCGTCTTAAAGTTTCATTTTGGTCGGAACACCATTTAGTCATCACGCGCTTAATGAAAATCAACTTTGACAATTTTCCTCTCATCAGATGAATTTTTAGATCTCTCATAATTAATTAGAGAATTTTTAGGATTTCATTTTAATGTTACCAAATAAGCCCGCTTGATACAAAACTAAACTTACGTTTTAAACAATTCTACTTACATCCGACTTAACAATTCCTCACCTGTGTTTCTAATATGTTTTTGACACTTTTACATTTTTTGGAAAAGTCAAACATATTTCCCTCCTCCTTTGACCATAAAGAAATTAAGCTTGTACGTTCTACGTTTTTGCTTAAATCGCGTAACTTTTAAACTTCACGTATAACTGTTAAGTTATCCCACGTACGACGAAAACCCAAGTTTGACATCTCATATCACTTTTAGACTAATTTTAGTCTACTCTAAATAAATTCACGGTCGTTTCCCTGAAATTTCGTTCTTTTCCGATAAACTGCGAATTACGCATTTTTGACCCGTATTTCCAGCTTTAAGCAGCGTTTTTGCACCCAATGAGAGTTATCACCCATTTTATTTTTTTTATATGGAGTATAATGATGAGTTTCATCATTCCTACAAATTTCGTATTTTTACGATTCCCGGTTTTACGTTTTATGGCTTCGGTTGGCATTTAACGGAACCAAAACTCACACCGTAACCAAGATAAGATCAAGACTTATCATCTAAGCCTTGTCACCAATTGTGACAGCCTCTATGGGGGGAGTCATCATGTTGGTGTCAAAATCCTAAGCATACTTCCTTTAGATCATTTACATGTGTAAATTTAACCATGGTTAGTTTTTAACCCAATATATAGTTAACCAAAATCTCTAGCCTATAAATACCAAGCAAAACCTTCATATTTTCTTGCACCACCCCTTCTTAACATCTAAAGTCCTAAACCCTAAAGCATTTCTTATAGATCTTGTAAGAACATTCATGTGTTCTTGAAGAAAACTAGCGTTTGATCTTTGTTATTGGAAGTTTTCAAGAAAGAGTCGTTATAATCATCAAATAACTTCAAGTCTCCAAAAAGACATTGCTATAATCTTCATTTCTTCTTCGGGTTCTCAAGAAGGCGTTGTTATAATCTTCTAATAGCCTTGGGTTTTCGAAGATTGCAAATTCTACGTCGAAGCTCCGCTAATATTTTATTTTTCCATAATACACAAGTGTCCTATATTAAGGTAAGTATTTATAAGACTCAAACTTATTTAAATACTTATAAACTTGTTAGTTTATTTATTGTAATTATAAACTCTTAATATATAATAATCAAGTAGTCAAAATCCTTGTTTTACGTATTGAGCACTACAACACTAGAGAACTTCATGTGGGGGGTTTCATTTGAGTAAAACGTATCGACGAGTTGCTGGATTTACGATTTAAAATGTCCTAGCTCCTCGAACGTTTACTGCATGACCTCTGAATTATGATGGCCCGAACGGTAGTACAATATCTATAAACTAAATACGTTTTCACAACTAGACCATTTTTAAAAACGACATACACCAATACCATGTACTACATCATGATCAACATAGAAATATATATAGGATGGTTTATGTTTTCCTAAACATTATTCCAAAGCTAAGTCGCAACATTTTATTTTAGGTTGCTCGTAGAAGTTCTCACGGCATATCCATCATTCTCGTTATACATTTGATATCATTTACTCTGAGGTGAGTTCATAGCCCCACTTTCGATTACTTAATTGTTTTACAAACCCTTGGGGGAGATACATGCTTTATTTTGAACCGAACACATTGATTTCAAAGTGTATGCTTATCTGATTGTTTTATTAGCACTAAGTTACCGCATTTGCCAAACATAAGTCCCTTAATCATGAATCATTAATCACTATGTGAGAGTGGTCGCGAATATTGTAAATAGATCTATTGGGATTGACGAATTCCGTTTGTGTTGGCCCGTTAGAGGTAAACAAACGCACTATATTTGAGTAAAATTGGTAAAAACGGCAATTTTATCTGATAGGGCATGCACCGACATTTTTTCCAATTAATTTTGGAACACGTTAACGCCTTGATTGCATGATTAGTCTAATAATAAATGTTTTGGTTTTCAAACCCTTGGTGTGAATTTATAACTCACACTACAAACATAATGTGTTCAACCATCAAACAAACTCTATGAATTTCACTCAACCTTTGTGTTGACAGTTTTAAGCATGTATTTCAGGTCCATATTGTACGAGGCTGGCACGGAGGAGCGAGGACTAGATCAAGAAGACTATAAATTTTATAATCATTTGAAAACCAATTTAATGTATTTTGTAAACTTAGAACCATTTGGGACCTCATTTTTGTTAACTCTAATATTTATATAAATCGAATGATAAATCTTTTAAAACGACTCCATTAGAGTTCGTTTTCTATTGTTATGACTGTTGTGCCATGAAGTAACACCCAGTTTGAATTCCGCTGCGTATCACAAAATTGGGGGTGTTACTTATTTAAAGTGTCCTAGCTCCTCGAACGTTTACTGCATTACCTCTGAAATATGATGGCCCGAACGGTAGTACAATATCTATAAACTAAATACATTTTCACAACTAGACCATTTTCATAAACGACATACACAAATACCATGTACTACATCATGATCAACATATAAATATATATAGGATGGTTTATGTTTTCCTAAACATTATTCCAAACCTAAGTTGCAACATTTTATTTTAGGTTGCTCGTAGAAGTTCTCACGGCATATCCATCATTCTCGTTATACATTTCATATCATTTACTCTGAGGTGAGTTCATAGCCCCACTTTCTATTACTTAATTGTTTTACAAACCCTTGGGGGGAGATACATGCTTTATTTTGAACCGAACACATTGCTTTCAAAGTGTATGCTTTTCTGATTGTTTTATTAGCACTAAGTTACCGCATTTGCCAAATATAAGTCCCTTAATCATGAATCATTAGTCACTATGTGAGAGTGGGCGCGAATATTGTGAATAGATCTATTGGGATTGACGAATCCCGTTTGTGTTGGCCCGTTAGAGGCAAACAAACGCACTATATTTGAGTAACATTGGTAAAAACGGAAATTTTACCTGATAGGGCACGCACCGACATTTTCTCCAATTAATTTTGGAAGACGTTAACGCCTTGATTGCATGATGCTTAGTCTAATAATAACTGTTTTGGTTTTCAAACCCTTGGTGTGAATTTATAACTCACACTACAAACATAATGTGTTCAACCATCAAACAAACTCTATGAATTTCACTCAACCTTTGTGTTGACAGTTTTAAGCATGTATTTCAGGTCCATATTGTACGAGGCTGGCACGGAGGAGCGAGGACTAGATCAAGAAGGCTATAAATTTTATAATCATTTGAAAACCAATTTAATGTATTTTGTAAACTTAGAACCATTTGGGACCTCATTTTTGTAAACTCTAATATTTATATAAATCGAATGATAAATCTTTTAAAATGACTCAATTAGAGTTCGTTTTCTATTGTTATGACTGTTGTGCCATGAAGTAACACCCAGTTTGAATTTCGCTGCGTATCACGAAATTAGGGGTGTTACAAATTGGTATCAGAGCCACAGTTATAGAGAAACGGGCCTAATCGAGACTTAAACTATAACTACTTTTTCAAACAAAAACATTTTATAGCCTTCCGTTCTCCGTGCCTTCCATCCTTCAGACGATTAGGTGACTTTTAGGCATTTTAAGCTATACAGACATACTAGTATATTGATATATACACATGACATAATTTCAATCATAAACAATGTACTCAACTTATCCGCGTATGCCTATTCTAAGTTATTACGGCACAATCATATTTTCTTAAAACTCCCAATCATTCCTCCACTCGTGCATTTTAGGATTACGAAACTTTATCCAAGACATTGTAACTGATTACAATGGTCTTTCCTACTTCCCACACATTGTGAGATACAATGGTCTCATTCATATTTCAAGACACTGTAAGCCTACAGTGGTCTCTATTACATTCTCAGACATTGTAATCCTACAGTGGTCTCTATTATATTCTCAGACACTGTAATCCTACAGTGGTCTCTATTATATTCTCATACACTGTAATCCTACAGTGGTCTCTATTAAATTCTCAGACACTATAAATCCTACAGTGGTCTCTCTTATATCCTCAGACACTGTGAGTGAAACAGTGGTCTCAACTATTTCTCAGACCTTGTGAGTTGCACAATGGTCTCAATTATTTCCTAGACATTGTGAGTTGCACAATGGTCTCTATTATTCCTTAGACATTGTGAGGTACACAATGGTCTAATTTATTTCACAAGACATTGTGAGTACAAAATGATCTCTCTATCATCTCTCAAGACATTGTGGGTTACACAATGATCTCTCCATCATTTCTCAATACATCGTGAGGTACATAATGGTCTAATTTATTTTTCAAGACATTGTGAGTACACAATGATCTCTCTATCATTTCTCAAGACATTGTGGGTTACACAATGATCTCTCCATCATATCTCAAGACATTGTGAGTTACACAATGGTCTAATTTACTTCACAGACATTGTAAGTTATACAAAGTATCTAAAAATTATCTTATAAACATTATATGATATTGTTTTACATGAAACCGGTCACAGTCTATCGATTTCCCTAATGGAAATACAAGAAATGGGATTTCTAAAAGATAAACTGACTCATCATCTACAAAAGCTGAAGTTCAGCAACTTTCTCTACATTCATCAAAAATTCTCTTCTGAAACCTTCATTGTTAAAGGTTCGTGATTCTAGCCAAGTATGGACTATTTTAGAATTACTTAAAATTTCCTTTCCACACGTATCTACCTATACTATCTTCTATGCAATGGAATGTGAAAATATAGGTTACAAGTCTTTTATGGCCAAGACTTGCAACTGGATGTTTTGATATCGCCTTTGCTTAGTGGATATTTTCTCAAAAGCTATGGACATATCACAAGTATACCTAATTTAGGTATTTGGAAAATTTATCGAACCTCGGCTAAATATAGTCTAATCACCTATATTTAACCTAGGGATAGTGGAACATAGTCTGATTAACTATGTTCGACTTAAATTTTTCAAACACTGAGAATAGTTATACAAGGGTTATATTCAGGTTAATTTCCTACTTAAACTCGATAAACCACCAAAATTCATTAAAAAGATCTAGAGACATGATAATGTCTTACCACTCAGCGAGATCTTAATACTTAAATATACTACCTAATTTCATTATTGAAATTTTCATACATGAGATAAGCCGAACTACTGTCTTGGGATAGTCATCAAATCTTCTCGTCATTTCTTAGAAGTACTAGCCTAATTAGGTTTCAAGGATATCATTCCGCCATAATCCTTTAAAATTCACTTTTGATTTTAAAACAAACTTGACATCTCTACCTAAGAATAATGGTAAACATACGCTACACTCTTCTAATCATCAACATATCACATCATTATCTAAACTCCATTATAAGTCTATGTAAAACTTCAGTACCACGTTTCTTCTAAACACTAGTAGACATAAACACTATACGATATAGCCTTCATCCCGAAACCACCTAAGACATGATCAACTTTGGAAGTGGTTTGGATAACCACTTGCCACTAGCAAGACTTCCCCTACAACTACAATTATCACATCATTATAAACCATTTCACATCAACAACATCTTATACCTTTAGGTTATCAACTTAAGCCACATGGTACATAATACATTCTATGACTAGAAACTTGAGAACACAAAGATTAGAATTTGGCGTATACACCCTCATTTTCATAGACATTTCAACATCGGATAATGTGAAGATCGTTGTAAGCTCTTAGACGAGGTCTAATAATATATCTAGGAACACATAATAATAAAGGCGGAATATTCAAACATAGAATCAATATTATTATGAACAAGATTTTTCATTATCATAAACTAACTAACTAACTATAATAAAGATCAAATACTTGATCTAACACTAACTAACTAAACCCTAGGCGTTTTCCCAATCCCTACGCCTAGGTTCCCACACACACACCCCTTTTAGGTTTACATCTTGTACGTACTTTAAAACTAATGACCCTATGTCTCTTTACAAGAGGAATCATAATATAATTAGGAAACAATACAATTAGGAAACAAAATATTCTTTTAAGTACATCTTCTAGAATCTTCCAAATCCTCCATCTTTTTGTAGTTTCCCTTCTTGTCACTTTTAGTCCTTCATGTTTCATTCTTCTTGTTTTGTATTATCAAATCTATAATAGACCCAACAATCTTCCCCTATTTGATGATGACAAAACAAACACGATTCTTGTACGAACTTCCCTAGACAAAGTAGCAGAAGTTGAGATAATTAAATCTCACCATGAATGAAACAATCTTCCCCTTGACTTAAACATGTCACTCAAACATCTCTTCCCCTTTTTGTTATTATCTAAATAGGGAACGTATGCAAATAATGATCTTGACCACCACGAATCAATATCATTCTTCCAATCTAAGACTTCCAATGCTTCAAATCACCCACCATTACGCATCATAAGAAAAATGGATTTAAAACAATAGAAAACTCCAACTAGAAGTAGTAATAATGATCAACAGTAGTAACAATCAAACACTTCCCCTTGAGTGATGCATGTAGATGGTTAAACATTTAACCATAAGCTTCTCCGAAATCCCATATATTAACCATCTTCTTGATTCTTCAAATCTGTAAGCTCCTTGTAATGATCACTTGTGAAGAAAACCAAATATAACGAATTTGATGAAGAAGTAGAATTTCCCAAACTTGTGTCTTAAATCTTGTACTATCCACGGAACTCCATACTTATACCCACAAATATAAGTAGACCGCAATCCCTTGAAAAGAATCCTCAACTAGTATGAGACACTGAGCACTACAATGTAACTCCTTCAAGTGATAGCCAATGTGTGCATAGAGCATCATAAGAAAAATCACACATTTCTAGATTCATCAAGCTAGATGATAAGAACACAAACCAAGTAATTCCACTTCACCTTCAAATAAGTGATAAGTAATCCTCTTCGTAATCAATTCTTCAATAAATCTCCAAAACGAGCCTTTTTTAAATCCTTTTAAGAACATAAATTTCTTCCTATGTGTGTAAACCAAATAACCATTCTGTGTGTGTGTCATCCAAAAATCATAACAATAAATATGCTCGACTTCCCCTTAAATCGAAAACCATATGAGAAGCAGTACTTTCAATATAACAGTACTTTGAAACCTCCTCACAACTTTGAAGTAGCATTATTTGAGCATAAGCAGTACTTTGAACAGTACGTTGCAATAATCAGCACTTTGATTCCAAGCAGTACTTTCGTTCCACGCAGACTTTGCTTGTAGGGGACCAATAACAAGTACTTTCAAAATACACATCAGTACTTTCAACAGTACTTTCACATAAAAGCTCAGATGGAAGATCCCTTCGGTGGAAAGTTAGATTGATATATAGAGAACATCCACCCAAAATTTTGTCACGATCCAACGGTTAACGAAAAAGTTATCATCTTTTCAAAACAGTGCTGTTGTAACCTTACGAAAAATCAGCAGCAGACTTCGACTGCTTATATCTTTTGATTGAGGGCTCCGATTGATAATCCCTTCGGTGAGATTAAAGATAGATATACCAAGAAGCTTCAGTTCAAATTTTAGCTCGATCCAACGGTTCATTAAAAAGTTATGACATTTTGGAAAACAGTGCTGCAGAAGTATTACGAATTTTTGACAGCTTCAAATTTTTCTTCCTTTTTCTTCAAGAAAACCTTGTAGATCCCTAGATATCACGAGCCTCAGGCTCTGATACCACATGTGATATCGTTGTAAGCTCATAGACGAGGTCTAATATTATATCTAGGAACACATAATAATAAAGGCGGAATATTCAAACATAAAATCAATATTATTATGAACAAGGTTTTTCATTTACCATCTCTAACTAAACAATAATAAAGATCAAAGATTTGATCTAATACTAACTAACTAAATTCTAAACCCTAGGCGTTTTCCAAATCCCTACGCCTAGGTTCCACACACACACCTTTAGATTTACATCTTGTACGTACTTTAAAACTAATGACCCTATGTCTCTTTACAAAAGGAATCATAATATAATTAGAAAACAATACAATTAGGAAACAAAATATTCTTTTAAGCATATCTTCTAGAATCTTCCAAATCCTCCATCTTTTTGTAGTTTCCCTTCTTGTCACTTTTAGTCCTTCATGTTTCATTCTTCTTGTTTTGTATTATCAAATCTATAATAGACCCAACAGATAACACACATTGAATTTCGGGACGAAATTCCCTTTAAGGTGGTGAGACTGTAACAACCCGCATTTTTCGAGTTACTTTTCATATTTTTGAAAAGTTACTATTCACTTTTACTATTTACTTTCACTATTCATCCCGTAAAATTTTTAATCCACATTCTCGTAAGATAAATTATTTTAGTAATAACCTGAGAGTTCGACCATCGTTAGGTCATTTTCGCAAAAGTTATTAAGAAAACATCGTCTTAAAGTTTCATTTTGGTCGGAAAACAATTTTGTCATCACGCGCTTAACGAAAATCAACTTTGAAAGTTTTCCTCTCATCAGATGAATTTTTAGATCTCTCATAATTAATTAGAGAATTTTTAGGATTTCATTTTTTAATGTTACCAAATAAGCCCAGCGCAGTACAAAACTAAAGTTACGTTTTAAACAATTCTACTTACATCCAGACTTAACAATTCCTGCACTGTGTTTCTAATATGTTTTTGACACTTTTAAATTTTTTGGAAAAGTCAAACATATTTCCCCCCTCCTTTGACCATAAAGAAATTAAGCTTGTACGTTCTACGTTTTTGCTTAAATCGCGTAACTTTTAAACTTCACGTATAACTGTTAAGTTATCCCACGTACGACGAAAACCCAAGTTTGACATCTCATATCACTTTTAGACTAATTTTAGTCTACTCTAAATAAATTCACAGTCGTTTCCCTGAAATTTCGTTCTTTTCTGATAAACTGCGAATTACGCGTTTTTGACCCGTATTTCCAGCTTTAAGCAGCGTTTTTGCACCCAATGAGACTTATCACCCATTTTATATTTTTATATGGAGTATAATGATGAGTTTCATCATTCCTACAAATTTTGTATTTTTACGATACCCGGTTTTACGTTTTATGGCTTTGGTTGGCATTTAACGGAACCAAAACTCACTCCGTAACCAAGATAAGATCAAGACTTATCATCTAAGCCTTGTCACCAATTGTGACAGCCTCTATGGGGGGAGTCATCATGTTGGTGTCAAAATCCTTAGCATACTTCCTTTGGATCATTTACATGTGTAAATTTAACCATGGTTAGTTTTTAACCCAATATATAGTTAACCAAAATCTCTAGCCTATAAATACCAAGCAAAACCTTCATATTTTCTTGCACCACCCCATCTTAACATCTAAAGTCCTAAACCCTAAGGCATTTCTTATAGATCTTGTAAGAACATTCATGTGTTCTTGAAGAAAACTAGCGTTTGATCTTCGTTCTTGGAAGTTTTCAAGAAAGAGTCGTTATAATCTTCAAATAACTTCAAGTCTCCAAAAAGACGTTGCTATAATCGTCATTTCTTCTTCGGGTTCTCAAGAAGGCGTTGTTATAATCTTCTAATAGCCTTGGGTTTTCGAAGATTGCAAATTCTACCTCGAAGCTCCGCTAATATTTTATTTTTCAATAATACACAAGTGTCCTATATTAAGGTAAGTATTTATAAGACTCAAACTTATTTAAATACTTATAAACTTGTTAGTTTATTTATTGTAATTATAAACTCATAATATATAATAATCAAGTAATAAAAATCCTTGTTTTACGTATTGAGCACTACAACACTAGGGAACTTCATGTGAGGGGTTTAATTTGAGTAAAACGTATCGACGAGTTGCTGGATTTATGATTTAAAGTGTCCTAGCTCCTCGAACGTTTACTGCATGACCTCTGAATTATGATGGCCCGAACGGTAGTACAATATCTATAAACTAAATACGTTTTCACAACTAGACCATTTTTATAAACGACATACACAAATACCATGTACTACATCATGATCAACATAGAAATATATATAGGATGGTTTATGTTTTCCTAAATATTATTCCAAACCTAAGTCGCAACATTTTATTTTAGGTTGCTCGTAGAAGTTCTCACGGCATATCCATCATTCTCGTTATACATTTGATATCATTTAACCTGAGGTGAGTTTCTAGCCCCACTTTCTATTACTTAATTGTTTTACAAACCTTTGGGGGAGATACATGCTTTATTTTAAACCGAACACATTGCTTTCAAACTGTATGCTTATCTGATTGTTTTATTAGCACTAAGTTACCGCATTTGCCAAACATAATTCCCTAAATCATGAATCATTAATCACTATGTGAGAGTGGGCGCAAATATTGTGAATAGATCTATTGGGATTGACGAATCCCGTTTGTGTTGGCCCGTTAGAGGCAAACAAACGCACTATATTTGAGTAACATTGGTAAAAACGGCAATTTTACCTGATAGGGCACGCACCGACATTTTCTCCAATTAATTTTGGAAGACGTTAACGCCTTGATTGCATGATGCTTAGTCTAATAATAACTGTTTTGGTTTTCAAACCCTTGGTGTGAATTTATAACTCATACTACAAACATAATGTGTTCAACCATCAAACAAACTCTATGAATTTCACTCAACCTTTGTGTTGACAGTTTTAAGCATGTATTTCAGGTCCATATTGTACGAGGCTGGCTCGGAGGAGCGAGGACTAGATCAAGAAGGCTATAAATTTTATTATCATTCAAAAACCAATTTAATGTATTTTGTAAACTTAGAACCATTTGGGAACTCATTTTTGTAAACTCTGATATTTATATAAATCGAATGATAAATCTTTTAAAACGACTCCATTAGAGTTCGTTTTCTATCGTTATGACTGTTGTGCCATGAAGTAACACCCAGTTTGAATTCCGCTGCGTATCACGAAATTGGGGGTGTTACTTATTTAAAGTGTCCTAGCTCCTCGAACGTTTACTGCATGACCTCTGAATTATGATGGCCCGAACGGTAGTACAATATCTATAAACTAAATACGTTTTCACAACTAGACCATTTTTATAAACGACATACACAAATACCATGTACTACATCATGATCAACATAGAAATATAAATAGGATGGTTTATGTTTTCCTAAGCATTATTCCAAACCTAAGTCGCAACATTTTATTTTAGGTTGCTCGTAGAAGTTATCACGGCATATCCATCATTCTCGTTATACATTTGATATCATTTACTCTGAGGTGTGTTCATAGCCCCACTTTCTATTACTTAATTGTTTTACAAACCCTTGGGGAAGATACATGCTTTATTTTAAACCGATCACATTGCTTTCAAAATGTATGCTTATCTGATTGTTTTATTAGCACTAAGTTACCGTATTTGCCAAACATAAGTCCCTAAATCATGAATCATTAATCACTATGTGAGAGTGGGCGCGAATATTGTGAATAGATCTATTGGGATTGATGAATCCCGTTTGTGTTGGCCCGTTAGAGGCAAACAAACGCACTATATTTGAGTAACGTTGGTAAAAACGGCAATTTTACCTAATAGGGCACGCACCGACATTTTATCCAATTAATTTTGGAACACGTTAACGCCTTGATTGCATGATGCTTAGTCTAATAATAACTGTTTTGGATTTCAAACCCTTGGTGTGAATTTATAACTCACACTACAAACATAATGTGTTCAACCATCAAACAAACTCTATGAATTTCACTCAACCTTTGTGTTGACAGTTTTAAGCATGTATTTCAGGTCCATATTGTACGAGGCTGGCACGGAGGAGCGAGGACTAGATCAAGAAGGCTATAAATTTTATTATCATTCAAAAACCAATTTAATGTATTTTGTAAACTTAGAACCATTTGGGACCTCATTTTTGTAAACTCTGATATTTATATAAATCGAATGATAAATCTTTTAAAACAACTCCATTATAGTTCGTTTTCTATTGTTATGACTGTTGTGCCATGAAGTAACACCCAGTTTGAATTCCGCTGCGTATCACGAAATTGGGGGTGTTACATATTGGTATCAGAGCCACAGTTATAGAGAAACGGGTCTAATCGAGACTTAAACTATAACTACTTTTTCAAACAAAAACATTTTATAGCCTTCCGTTCTCCGTGCCTTCCATCCTTCAGACGATTAGGTGAATTTTAGGCATTTTAAGCTATACAGACATACTAGCATATTGATATATACACATGACATAATTTCAATCATAAACAATGTACTCAACTTATCTGCGTATGCCTATTCTAATTCATTACGGCACAATCATATTTTCTTAACACTCCCAATCATGCCTCCACTCGTGCATTTTAGGATTACGAAACTTTATCCAAGACATTGTAACTGATCACAATGGTCTTTCCTACTTCCCACACATTGTGAGATACAATGGTCTCATTCATATTTCAAGACACTGTAATCCTACAGTGGTCTCTATTACATTCTCAGACACTGTAATCCTATAGTAGTCTCTATTATATTCTCAGACACTATAATCCTACAGGGGTCTCTATTACATTCTCAGACACTATAAATCCTACAGTGGTCTCTCCTATATCCTCAGACACTGTGAGTGAAACAGTGGTCTCAACTATTTCTTAGACCTTGTGAGTTGCACAATGGTCTCTATTATTTCCTAGACATTGTGAGTTGCACAATGGTCTCTATTATTCCTTAGACATTGTGAGGTACACAATGGTCTAATTTATTTCACAAGACATTGTGAGTACACAATGATCTCTCTATCATCTCTCAAGACATTGTGGGTTACACAATGATCTCTCCATCATTTCTCAATACATTGTGAGGTATATAATGGTCTAATTTATTTCTCAAGACATTGTGAGTACACAATGATCTCTCTATTATTTCTCAAGACATTGTAGGTTACACAATGATCTCTCCATCATTTCTCAAGACATTGTGAGTTACACAATGGTCTAATTTACTTCACAGACATTTTAAGTTATACAAAGTCTCTAAAAATTATCTTATAAACATTATATGATATTGTTTTACATGAAACCCGTAACAGTCTATCAATTTCCCTAATGGAAATACAAGAAATGAGATTTCTAAAAGATAAACTGACTCATCATCTACAAAAGCTGAAGTTCAGCAACTTTCTCTACATTCATCAAAAATTCTCTTCTGAAACCTTCATTGTTAAAGGTTCGTGATTCTAGCCAAGTATGGACTATTTTAGAATTACTTAAAATTTCCTTTATACACGTATCTACCTATACTATCTTCTATGCAATGGAATGTGAAAATATAGGTTACAAGTCTTTTATGGCCAGGACTTGCAACTGGATGTTTTGATATCGCCTTTTCTTAGTGGATATTTTCTCAAAAGCTATGGACATATTACAAGTATACCTAATTTAGGTATTTGGAAAATTTATCGAACCTCGGCTAAATATAGTCTAATCACCTATATTTAACCTAGGGATAGTGGAACATAGTCTGATTAACTATGTTCGACTTAAATTTTTCAAACACTGAGAATAGTTATACAAGGGTTATATTCAGGTTAATTTCCTACTTAAACTCGATAAACCACCAAAATTCATTAAAAAGATCTAGAGACATGATAATGTCTTACCACTCAGCGAGATCTTAATACTTAAATATACTACCTAATTTCATTCTTGAAATTTTCATACATGAGATAATCCGAACTACTGTCTTGGGATAGTCATCAAATCTTCTCGTCATTTCTTAGATGTACTAGCCTAATTAGGTTTCAAGGATATCATTCCGCCATAATCCTTTAAAAATCACTTTTGATTTTAAAACAAACTTGACATCTCTACCTAAGAATAATGGTAAACATACGCTACACTCTTCTAATCATCAACATATCACATCATTATCTGAACTCCATTATAAGTCAGTATGTAAAACTTCACAGTACCACATTTCTTCTAAACACTAGTAGACATAAACACTATACGATATAGCCTTCATCCCGAAACCACCTAAGACATGATCAACTTTGGAAGTGGTTTGGATAACCACTTGCCACTAGCAAGACTTCCCCTACAACGACAATTATCACATCATTATAAACCATTTCACATCAACAACATCTTATACCTTTAGGTTATCAACTTAAGCCACATGGTACATAATACATTATATGACTAGAAACTTGAGAACACAAAGATTAGAATTTGGCGTATACACCCTCATTTTCCTAGACATTTCAACATCGGATAACACACATTGAATTCCGGGACGGAATTCCCATTAAGGTGGTGAGACTGTAACAACCCGCATTTTTCGAGTTACTTTTCATATTTTTGAAAAGTTACTATTCACTTTTACTATTCACTGTCACTATTCATCCCATAAGATTTTTAATCCACATTCTCATAAGATAAATTATTTTAGTAATAACCTGAGAGTTCGACCATCGTTAGATCATTTTCGCAAAAGTTATTAAAAAAACATCGTTTTAAAGTTTCATTTTGGTCGGAACACCATTTAGTCATCACGCGCTTAACGAAAATCAACTTTGACAATTTTCCTCTCATCAGATGAATTTTTAGATCTCTCATAATTAACTATAGAATTTTTAGGATTTCATTTTTTAATGTTACCAAATAAGCCCAGCGCAGTACAAAACTAAACTTACGTTTTAAACAATTCTACTTACATCCAGACTTAACAATTCCTGCACTGTGTTTCTAATATGTTTTTGACACTTTTACATTTTTTGGAAAATTCAAACATATTTCCCTCCTCCTTTGACCATAATGAAATTAAGCTTGTACGTTCTACGTTTTTGCTTAAATCGCGTAACTTTTAAACTTCACGTATAACTGTTAAGTTATCCCACGTACGACGAAAACCCAAGTTTGACATCTCATATCACTTTTAGACTAATTTTAGTCAACTCTAAATAAATTCACGGTCGTTTTCCAGAAATTTCGATCTTTTCCGATAAACTGCGAATTACGCGTTTTTGACCCGTATTTCCAGCTTTAAGCAGCGTTTTTGCACCCAATGAGACTTATCACCCATTTTATATTTTTATATGAAGTATAATGATGAGTTTCATCATTCCTACAAATTTCGTATTTTTACGATACCCGGTTTTACGTTTTATGGCTTGGGTTTGCATTTAACAGAACCAAAACTCCCTCCGTAACCAAGATAGGATCAAGACTTATCATCTAAGCCTTGTCACCAATTGTGACAGCATCTATGGGGGGAATCATCATGTTGGTATCAAAATCCTAAGCGTACTTCCTTTAGATCATTAACATGTGTAAATTTAACCATGGTTAGTTTTTAACCCAATATATAGTTAACCAAAATCTCTAGCCTATAAATACCAAGCAAAACCTTCATATTTTCTTGCACCACCCCATCTTAACATCTAAAGTCCTAAACCCTAAGGCATTTCTTATAGATCTTGTAAGAACATTCACGTGTTCTTGAAGAAAACTAGCGTTTGATTTTCGTTCTTGGAAGTTTTCAAGAAAGAGTCGTTATAATCTTCAAATAACTTCAAGTCTCCAAAAAGACGTTGTTATAATCTTTATTTCTTCTTCGGGTTCTCAAGAAGGCGTTGTTATAATCTTCTAATAGCCTTGGGTTTTCGAAGATTGCAAATTCTACGTCGAAGCTCCGCTAATATTTATTTTTCCATAATACACAAGTGTCGTATATGAAGGTAAGTATTTATAAGACTCAAACTTATTTAAATACTTATAAACTTGTTAGTTTATTTATTGTAATTATGAACTCTTAATATATATTAATCAAGTAATCAAAATCCTTGTTTTACGTATTGAGCACTACAACACTAGGGAACTTCATGTGAGGGGTTTCATTTGAGTAAAACGTATCGACGAGTTGCTGGATTTATGATTTAAAGTGTCATAGCTCCTCGAACGTTTACTGCATGACCTCTGAATTATGATGGCCCAAACAGTAGTACAATATCTATAAACTAAATACGTTTTCACAACTAGACCATTTTTATAAACGACATACACAAATACCATGTACTACATCATGATCAACATAGAAATATATATAGGATGGTTTATGTTTTCCTAAGCATTATTCCAAACCTAAGTCGCAACATTTTATTTTAGGTTGCTCGTAGAAGTTCTCACAACATATCCATCATTCTCGTTATACATTTGATATCATTTACTCTGAGGTGATTTCATAGCCCCACTTTCTATTACTTAATTGTTTTACGAACCCTTGGGGGAGATACATGCTTTATTTTAAACCGAACACATTGTTTTCAAACTGTATTCTTATCTGATTGTTTTATTAGCACTAAGTTACCGCATTTGCCAAACATAAGTCCCTAAATCATGAATCATTAATCACTATGTGAGAGTGGGCGCGAATATTGTGAATAGATCTATTAGGATTGACGAATCCCGTTTGTGTTGGCCCGTTAGAGGCAAACAAACGCTCTATATTTGAGTAACGTTGGTAAAAACAGCAATTTTACCTGATAGGGCACGCACCGACATTTTCTCTAATTAACTTTGGAACACGTTAACGCCTTGATTGCATGATGCTTAGTCTAATAATAACTGTTTTGGTTTTCAAACCCTTGGTGTGAATTTATAACTCATACTACAAACATAATGTGTTCAACCATCAAACAAACTCTATGAATTTCACTCAACCTTTGTGTTGACAGTTTTAAGCATGTATTTTAGGTCCATATTGTACGAGGTTGGCACGGAGGAGCGAGGACTAGATCAAGAAGGCTATAAATTTTATTATCATTCGAAAACCAATTTAATGTATTATGTAAACTTAGAACCATTTGGGACCTCATTTTTGTAAACTCTGATATTTATATAAATCAAATGATAAATCTTTTAAAACGACTCCATTAGAGTTCGTTTTCTATTGTTATGACTGTTGTGCCATGAAGTAACACACAGTTTAAATTCTGCTGCGTATCACGAAATTGGGGGTGTTACATAAACACTGAATGATTATGAAAGCCGCGTTATTAGAATAATATTATAGGGCTTAAAAAGGCCAATTACACCCATAATATAATTAAGTGGGTCAATAACCACCACAATCTTTTCTAAATATACATTTGAGTTTGAATGAAAAACTATTAATTAACATTATTATTATTATTATTATTATTATTATTATTATTATGATTATTATTATTATTATTTATTTATTTATTTTTATTTTTTTATTATAAACATCACTTTCATTAGAAACAAAACCATAGGATTACAAGAAATTAGTGGGGAGCCGCGAAACTATCCGGGCCCCCACACCTTTAGCAATAGCAAAACTAATCATATTGAAGATATGAGTAACAACACGCGCCCCAATATCTTGAGTTATAAAGAATTGCCGGATCCGCTTAAGTAAGGTCACCACATCTGCCTCAAGTTCCCCTAAAGAGGAAAATGAGAAAGGGATGAACCCATAACCAATATCCGCACATTTGGCTCCGTACTTGACGCGCTTATTATTGTTGTTGTTGTTGTTGTTGTTAAAAATTATGCCATAATAATTATTTACGAAAAACTAAAAGTGTATGTTAAAAAAAACATTAAAACTGTTCATAAAAACTTGAATGTTTCTCACTAATAGCACATTGGTTCTATGGCCAGTCATGAAGATAAAACTGCCTGCAGGTTGTCCGACAAAGAAGGTAAACTATTTAGAGGTTCATTCAGGTGGATGTATGTTTATCGTATGGCGGGCAGTGCCCTCCATGGCAGACAAAACAAATTGAGATTTTAGTGTAATTTTTACTCAACTTTGAGCGTTTTTTTAAATGTCCCCACTCAAAACTGAAATTGCCCCCACCCACACGTTAAAACCCAAAATTCAACACTCTAAAACCTTATAAATCCTTCATCTCTGTGTAATAATACTCGATTATCATTTCGATACTAGTGCTATTGTAAAAAATAATAATAAATAAAAATAATAAATAAAAATAAATTTTCTCCATACAGTCTAATTTTCAGGTTCTGCCACATAGCAGAGATGGAAACCTGAGGCGCGTATAGTATTCAATTACAACAAGTAATTAGAAATACTTAGATGTTCAACAGTTCATTAATACAAGATAGATCTAGATATGGCAACTCATCAAGTTTGGTTCTAAGGTGGAAAAGCTATATCTGCTTTACTAATTGAACCTCATGAACTAACAAAAAACTTTATGTATAAGCATACAAATCTAGCAATCCAGCCCGTTGGATTTTAAAACTGTTGCCTGTTATGACCAGTATAAATTTACGAAGGAAAAACAAATCTTCTATATAATAGAGGAAAACCTCAATCGGGACTTTAGCATTTTGAAAAACTAAATCTTTCTTATTAAGTAATAATTTAATTATTATTATTGTTTTTAAAAATATTTAACAGGAAAAAATCCTAAATATTTATTGATTAAGCTAAAAAAAATTTAAAAATTTGTTTATCAAATAAATATAGAAAAAAATACAATATACACATACTTATAAGCTTATTATTAATAGTTTCTGACCAAAATCTAAAATTAAGAAAGAAAAAAAGTTTGTCATCAGATTCAAGACCACATATCAATAATATATGCTTCCTAACCTTCTTCCCCAAACCCTTTTATTCTTAAAAGAAAACCCTAAAATAAACAAACATTGTAACAAATTTGTTCAAATTTCATTCCCAAATTCCAAATTCCTAATCCCATTATGTCTTAAATCTCAATCTTATGGATCCACGGTACCAAAAAAACAATGGATGATAACAAATAAACAACAACCACCACTGTAGTTTATTTGTTTTTATTTTTATTTTTTTCGTTTTTTAATGAAAGGTGAATATATATTTGTTTACGTATGATACGTAAATCGATTTAAGAGATGGGATAAGAATGGTTTTGTTGTTCAGTTTCTCGTGTAGAACAGTACGGACCCGATGAAAATGATGAAGATCAAGAAGCTCGGATAACACTTAAACAAAGACCATACGATACTGCTGTGAAGCAGTATTTGCCCAAGTGTGTGAAAACTTTGTAAAGCTCCGTGTGATGCCTTCTATTTATAGAGAGGAAAATAGGGTTTAGAGATAAACCCTTGAGGGATGATCAACGGCTGGGATGGAGCCAGGTATTGATCATTTAGAGAGCAAACAAGGAGAATAGGTAGACTCTCTTCCTTGGCTCGTACAAAGTGGTGCTTATCGTGCATCCCCACTACACAGTGTCAGATGGTACATTTTAACCATTAGTGGTGGTTGGGGAGCAGTAGTACAATATGCTCAACGTACCTTGATGAGTTCAGCCAGGCCCATTATGGCCTAGGATTGGGTCACCATCAAGTTTTTATTGATGGGATTTGACAATGGGCTTGATTCATGCGTATATTTTGTTGGCTTGGGCCTCTAATATTGATATTCCATCAAGTCCCCCTAGTCTAGTATTATATCATGTACTAGTGATATGATGTTGGACTATTTAACTGTGTCCCCTAATCCATGCTGCGTTACCAGGGTTCCTTATCAGGTTTACTCTTTCCAAGGCTTTACGTCACACCTGCTTTTGTAATGATGACTGGGTGCAGGCTATTTCTACTTCGTTCAGGGTTTTAAGCTGCATAGGGAAAGATGGGTATTTGATTCTTGTGTAGGAAGTGTAGGATATCCTTTTTTGGGATGATTTTCTATCATTGGAGATTGATGCTTAGCTATTGTCTTTTCCATTGTAGGCGATGTCATTCTGAAACTGCTTGAGTGGTGTGTTTGACCCGTCCCTTGGACTGTACATGAAGTACATGTTGACGTCAGCTGTACTCGTATCTTTATAGGGTGAGTTTCATGCGGTTCAGTAAATGTGTGTTTACCCAATGGGATTTTGCCAGGTGTAATCCTCTGATTCGTTTTCTTTGCCTATAAATAGGGCAAGGAAAGTGGAAGTTACAACTTGAAGCGATAAAGTCCTCTTTTCATCTCCTTTTTCCAAGACATTTCCCTAAACCCTAAAAAATTCATTCATAGAATTTTTTTCATAGGTTTTTCTTGTATTTTATGGAGGCCAGTTTTCATTCTTTGTATAAGAAGAAATGCTCATTCGGTTTGTTTATTCTGTGTATGTTTTTCCCGAATCCTTTACCCGTATGTAGAGGTTGGATGTAGAGATTTGAGCTATTATTCCATTCTTGTCTAACGTTGCTATCCCTTAGGACCTTGGTGGAATATGACAAGTGAATGTAGAATGAAGGATGTAGAGGGTCTTGCATCTAAATTTCTATTAAACACTATCAGGGTGGATTTGGTCATCTTGATAAGAAACTTAAATGTTACACTGCAGGTTGTTTGCACAAAACATGGATTTATGGGAGTCGTAACTTCCTTTAAAAGCGTTCTACTTGGCCTATAAAGTGCATTTGATTGCCCTGATACGCGACCTACATCCTTAAACCAATGTCTTGGATCAGTTTATACAATTGTTCTGGGCCAATGCTGCTAACGGTAGGTGTGTGGTGGCCTTTGGTATTCATGGAACAAGTTTTAATGTACATGGATTGCTTATGGAAAGGGTCGATTGTGCTGCTGACGCGGTGTCTTAGGCTTTGTGGCCAGCATACCCATAACGTCTACGCGTTATATACTGTTAAAAGAGCCATAGCATTCTCTTTGTTGCACTTTTTTGAGCTCAAGTACTATTTATTATGACGAGGAATGTGATTTGGGCTGTAGCTTCTTGGAGTTTAGATATTGATCGAGCCTTTATACAAAGATTATGATTGCCCTAGAAGGGGCGGATATCTACGTATTACAGGTAGTGCCCTTCAAGGTAATTAGCACGTTTCTGCTTGCAAGTGAACAATAGTCTGTCTCAAGTTTTGAGTAGGTATCGGGTCTGATGTTGTCAGGTCAATTAGCTACTGTAAAAAATTGTAGACTAATGTTTGTAGTTCGTGATATATCAGGATTGTTTTGTAGAATGTACTAGGTATGTTTTGTCATGGGTTTTGTAATAGGGTGGTTTACCATGATATTATAATGAAATCAACATGTTATCAGTTTATTATTTTGTATGTTACCAGATTCATGTAGTCCTTGGTTTTTCGCTAGGATGTTGTAACTCTAAGCTCTTAATGAAATTAGCCATTTAGCCAATTTAATGTAGACGCTATATTCTTATGTTTATGATTAATTAAACATGAAGAATGTGTAGACTGGCTGTATATAGCCTGTTTTGTCACACCCCCAAATTACCTGTTTTGCAGCGGAATGGAATTCCTGGGGGTTGACTGTCATAGCATCAAAGTTACAGTTATATCGAACGACCTAAAGTGTCGTTTTGAAAATATCGTTTGATTCTGTAAAATAATCAGAGTTTACAAAACTTAAGTCCCAATAGATTTCCAAGGTACCAAAATAAGTTTGTTATAATCAAACAATAGTTAAGTGCATAAAATATAGGTGAGACGCGTCGACACCGCGACTCTATGATAAATCCACATGCATGCCATGAAGTGAATGCCTTAGATACCTGAGATAAAACATGCTAAAAGTGTCAACACAATGGTTGAGTGAGTTCATAGAGTTTGGTTAGCAAGTAAAGCTTTTAAAGAGCGATCATGCAACAAAGGCAAAGTTTTTGGTCATTAAGAATAGTCCACAAAGCAAAGGCATCGTAAATCCACTCAGTTCCAAGTTCCGCCCATACAAAACTTGCAACCTGTGTGTTCACAACCCATTGCACAAAATATAGTATGTCTAGTTTATGTTTATGCACACGTTGTCAAATGAGGTCACAAAGCAAAGGCATTGTAAATCCACTCAGTTCCAAGTCCCGCCCATACAAAACTTGCAACCTGTGTGTTTACAACCCACTGCTAAAAATAGTACGTCAATTATGTATGCATGTATCATAGTAGTTAAAAGTATAAATGTTTTAAGTATGTAACTAGTATATTGATCACGTAAACGTGCATCAAAACTTATGCACTTAGCCATGAGTCTCCACTCCATCTCCAGAAACCTCAGGTGGGTATGATGCTCACAAGGAAAGTAATAGCATTGGTTCTACTTCATCTCCGAAACCCAATGCATGTGTTATCCAAGGAGACTTTGTGTTGCTCATAAGGAAAGTAATAGCGTTAGTTTTACTTCATCTCCGAAACCCAATGCATGTGTTTTCCAAAGAGACTTATCGTGCGAACGAGGGGACTGCTCCATGTATGTTGGGAGACTTTCAAGTTTAGTATAACACAATCAAGTATAACGCAATCAAGTATATAACGCAATCAAATATAATGCAATCAAGTGTAATGCAATCAAGTATAAATGCTATCAAGTATTATGCAATCAAGTATAAAAAGTATAGCGTAGCATAAAAGTGTAAATGTTTTGAGTATTTGTATTTGTAAAAGCAAGTAGTTGAGCATGTATCTCCCCCAAAGAGTTTAAAACAAGTATTAAAAAGAGTAGAGGCTATGAAACTCACGGTAATCCTTAAAAGTTTAGAGTACTTGTGAAAGTAAATGAAAATAGTTGAGCATGTATCTCCCCCAAAAGTTTGTAAAACAGTTAAGTAATATAAAGTGGGGCTATGAAACTCACCTGGTGCAATGTTTATGATGACAAAAGTAGATACACTGAAATGAGGTGCGATCTCTAACCGCAACCTAATATGAATGATGTGTTCTAATATAAGTCATGAATCAATGTCGTGCATGAAAACTCATATAATATCCATACCACTTGTACACTTTTGAAAATAAAGTTTATTGTCGAAAAATAATCTTATAACGTCTTGTCAATTTATAAATTACTTTAAAAGTATTTAAGTTGAAACGATATCCCACGATAGTCATTTAGTGTTTTATTATGAATCTATAACTTTTCGTCGTAAAATAATGTCATTTGACAATTTCATGAAAGTGACTAAACGGCCTTGAAAAGCTAGTCGTAAAATGGTGCACATCGAGTGTTAGGAAACAAACTCAACGGTTTTGGGAAGCTTGTATCATTATCTCAAAGTTTTAGCATGTATGTTTTCATCATAGAGATCTCGATCATGGAGAAAAACATAGGTAAAGTATGGTACTTGTATCCAAAATATTGTTTAAGGGTGGTTTTCGGTAAAGTTTAAGTGACCGTATTTTATTCGTTACAACTCCGCTTGACGAACGGTTGGACATTTTGGAAAATAGGCTAGGCGAACTCACTTTTACTAGAAGACATCTCGTTATAAAAAGTACTACATCCATGTTAAAAACGACCCTCAACATGGTCCTTCGTAGCCGTAGTATGTGTCTAATAGAAATATATTAATTTGCTTATATAATAAAGTTACGGCAACTTTGTTTAACGCGTATAATTTAATCGTTACAAGTCCGTTTTCTACGTTTTCTACATCCTTAGATTCGTATTAAAGTATACTAATATATTTTTGATAAGTCGACACAATTCATAACGCTTAAGACTCATTTTTTACTCGTAAAAAGGTAAAACAACATGCTGAATTTTCTGAAACAAATAGTTTTCGTCGTCAAACTTCAAAATAGCATAACTTCTTCGTTATAACTCCGTTTTAACCCGTTCAAGCGGCCACGTTTCCGTTTTAAAGTGTATTTTCTAAATATCTAGCCCAATAATTTTTACTCACTGTCGAAATTTCCAGAATTCAAAAATATGGACAGACCCTTAATTAAACTTGTCGAAATGAGTTTTTCTCGCGTAAAACCTATTCTAACCAATTCAAACCAACTCCGAAGCTATTCTAATCCTACCATACACCTTCTTAGGGTGTCATGGGTTCCTAGACATCACCAAAAGTGATATGTTTCAAGGAGTAATTATAGGATGACATATATACATATATATATAACACTTAAAAACATTTAAAGTGGTATAGCTATCCATATAACTTGCATATTTTCTCAAGCATGATAAAATGAACATAATATGAATATGAAAGATGAAAAGGACAATGAAATGCTTACTTGTATGATTATGTGAAGAAAATGATGAAAATTTTATTAATCTATAGGTTATTATTTCAAAACCTTAACATAGATCACTATATGAACTTGATAATCACTTGGACTTCAAAAATTAATGGTTTCTTCATGGTGTTCTTGATGTGGCCGGTTATGGAGGAAGGAACAAGAGAGGATATTGATTTTTCACACCTTGAGATAATATTGTATGTGTAGTATAAAATATCTTAACTTAAGTATATAATTCTTTACTTGAGATATTTGTACTCCAAAAGTGGTGTGTCACCATATGCAGGTCGACATACATATAATACACAATAGACTTGTGTATTTTGATCATTTAAGCATGTGTAGGTAGAAGTAAAGGTGTAAATTTTTAAGGATAATTGGTAACTTGTGTACATATTTAAGCATTTAGGGTAGCGTTAACTAAAAATAAATTTTAACGGATCAAAATAAAATATGTTGAATTAATAAAAATTATGAAAATACATTTCTTACAAGAACTGAGTGAAATAATAATTATCGTGTAGAATTTACGAAAACCGTCGTAATTATATAAATATAACAATTTATATACAAAATAAATTTAAAACACCGGGTAAACTCATAATATTATTTTTATAATCTTAATATGAGTATAAAAATATATCGGGATAATTTTTGGAAGCATCGGATCAAATGTTCAAAATAATTAGTTACGCGATAGCGTTTATTTAATATGAAAATTACGCGTTTAATGTAAAATGCAAAATCATGCATGAACTAATATGATGACAATGTTGCTAATGAAATATAGACTAAACCTAGTCTATATGAAATGTCTTTGATGATTGTTCATGAATTGGCAACTAAACCCCCTAAGGTTACGCGAATTTGATACTCGTAAACCTAGTTTACGAAAAATGATGGATAGTGAGTTTGAGAAATGACCGAAAATTGAGAATTGTGACATGTTTGTTCAACTAATTTAAGTCTTTGCGTACTTAAATAGTATATGTCATCGAGGATCTGATTTGACCCTGATTTTTGCGGGAAAAAGTACTTATGTTTTTTATTTGAAGTGCACATTATAGTCGGTACTATCGACTAGCTATCTGCAAGCAATTCACTTATGGCAGGTTTTTGGTTTGATACTTACAATGAAAGTTTCATCTTTTAATAAAGTAAGATATCAAGCCTCATTTAAGGAAGGTGTATTTGGGCTAACTATTTTTTAGTCCTATTTGTTTGACCCGTAGCTACTGATGCGTGCCAAACAGTCAAGCTAAATCACTCAAGCCGGCCACTTGTGAATGGCAGACCGTAATCAGCTTAAAACTGATTAAGCACGAATGCAATGAATATCAGGGGAGTATAGTGTTTCCCCGGGTCGTTATGTCCCAGCGAGCTATGCAATGGATTATCAAACGTATAGTGATCGCGAGATTTGAACGGAAAAAGGAGATTTGTGAATTATTATAACTACAGAAGAAGGACATAAACTACAAGGGTTAAAATGCAAATTAAAGGAAATTAAAAAGATAAAAACTATTAAATAAACGCTATCACTATTTTTAAAATTGATGAACGTTCTTTTTGTTTTAATAAAACTTAATTAAAAACCACGTGACGTACAAACAAAAACGTGAAACTTACACAATATAAATCCTAAAAATATGAAAATGATATTTTTACAATCCTAATGATAAAAGAAAAGTTTTAGAAAAAGAAAATTATTTTTATAACTAATTATCTAATTATTATTAATTAAAAACTATTTTAACTATTTAATAATTACCTAAAATACAAGAAATTAGGAAATAAAGCTAGAAAAATAAAATTATGAATTGGAAAAGTCTAAAATATCAAAAGAGAATTTTCAAAACTATTTTTGTATTTTCTGATTATTTTTCTATTTTTTTATGAATTTTAAACTATTAAAAACTAATTAAATTACTAAAAATTACAAAATAAACTATGAAAAATCTGGAAAATTACTTTTTTTTACTTTTTATATTTATCTAAACCTAAGAAAAATGAAAAATTATTTTTTTGAACCTTTTCTGAATTTTTTGTATTAAATGCTATTTAAAAATGCTTAAAAACTAATTAAAATCAAGAAAAATAGCTAACCAACTTGGAAAAATCTGAAAATTTCAGGAAAAGTCTAAAATAACATTAGGAAGCTAGGAAAATTGGAAAAACAGGAGCTTATGTGGAGGATTTTGAAACTGATGACCAAGTGCTTATTGAAATAAGCACTAGAATAAGCAAATGGCTACCAAAGGGCACCAAACTGATAATGAAGCTATAATAAGCTAAAATAACCAAAATGCAATGAGAATCAACAAGCTAATACCACAGAATTGCAATCAAGCACAGATTTGATGTTGAGCTTATGTACTAAAAAGCAGTTAAAGGGTACCAACTTTGGACACAAGCACAATCTTCAAAATAAGCTAAATGTGAAAACTATCAATTGGAACCTAGACTAGACCTGGGTGAGACCAAGTGCACCAAAAATCAGACCATGACTAGCTCTTATGAGCCTTGTGCAACCTTGCACAAGATCTGAGAAAACTCAGTGTACTGAGACCAGTGAGCAGGGTACTTATGACCTAAAAGAGGAGCTTGTTTGAGACCTTTAACAAAATTGCAAAATTCCACAAAAATGCTTATAAGTTAAAAGACCAGGTGAAGTTTCTAAAATGCCAAGGTTCACTGATATTGGCTCAAAGATGAGCTCATAAAAAATCCATGCAGATGAGCCCAAAACAGATTTTACAAATTTTGACTTTTGATAATCTTGGTGAACTTTGACCAAAATGGATTTTGAATCCAATTTTATGACTGATGTTGATGTTATATGATGTAATGAACCTAATGCAATCAATGTTATAGACTTCTAAACACAAAACAATGATTTGCAATTCCTAAATCACAACAGATGAAGCATAGAGACAGATTTTAATGATTTTTGACTTTTTGAACTAGCAGGCACAAAGTGAGACAGATACTAACACAAATGAGCTAACCAAACACTATCCAACATATTTCAACTCATGAACATACCTTAAGATCAATTATTACAGTAAACCAAACACACCCTTATAATACTGATTTGAGCTCAAAACTAATCCAAACTCTGAACCAACTTGTAATTATGATCAAATTAACTCTAATTAACCTAAACACTACTATTAAAACAGGTTTTAACAGATTAAAACTACAAACACTGATTATGCTAAGAAACTTTGAAATGACTTACAACTTGTCCAAAGCCACAATGGCTTGCAAACCAGTGAACCCAAGGACCATTATCTATCCTAACCAACCCACTGCCTCCAATTCAACCCATTCTCATTCCTGAATCACCCATTTCCTGTCCTGCCTTACTTTTGCTCCATTTTGACTTTTTGTTGACCAATATTCAAAATAGCTTGAAACTTAATTACAAGCTTATAGAAAGCTATGATAAGCTTATATAAGCTTGTTTGATGTTGAAATTAAGCTGTTAAAAGCTTAAACAAATGAGTTTGAAAATCAAAATCTCAACAGTGGACATAAAGTGTGGAAACTGATCATTACTTGGAATTCAAACTTGAAAATGAGTTGGAACACACTTAAATACTGTTATTTGATACAAATGAACTTGAAAATACAACTGCAAACTAGTTAAGACATGACAATAAGTAAATCGACATACATTGTTTTAAAAACTAAAAACTAACTCCTCCTTGTTGCTTCTCTTGGTCCTTTTATACACCCAAAGTACTTGTCTCTCTCCTCTGGACAAATCCCAGCATAAATAATGGCCATTGGATGGCTCAATTCAATCTTGGCCGTTTAAAGTATTTTTGGCGCCAATTTTGGTTTTAACAGCTGGGTTGAGTGTTTGGTGCAAAAGTTGCATTAAATGCACTCTTGGCTTGTTGTGTTTGGAGGGGGGGGGGGAGTAGGGATAGTGATGATGGTTGAGTGTTAGCAGAGAGATGCAGGTTTGTGATGATGGTGGATTGGGTGCACCCGTGAGGTGGGAGGGAAATGGATAGTCAAAACAGGTTTGACTGGCTTTTAATAATAGGGAGGGGTTCAATTTGCATTTGACAGGGGGTCCAAAAGTGGTTGTGACAAGTCCAAATGTATAAAAGGTTAATAATAATCAAAGGACTAAGTATGCAATTTTTGAAACTTCAGGGACCTGATCTGCCAAATCTCAAAGTTGCTCCAAGGATTGAAATTGACAAATGTTGATATTATAAGGACCAAAGTTGCCATTTTCAGATTTTCCAGGGGCCATTTCTGCCAATTCTTAAACTTGAAGGACCAATTTGTAATTTTCTCAAAACTTTTTATATTTTTCACCAAAGGACTAAATTTGACAAGTTATGATTTAAAAAGGACCTTTGGTGACTTTTCTTTTGAAATTTTGACTCAGGGACTATTTTTGACAATTTAAGAAACTTGGGGGACTGAAACTGCCAATTATGCAAACTTTGCTCATTTTTCATCTGATTTTAAACATTTTGCATCTGAAACATATAAAATGCAATTTTGGAATATTTTCAGTATTTTGATGCATTTGTGAGCCTTTTTAAGCGTTTTGCAGTTCAGATTTGACTAAAAATGATGAGTATTTACACACTCATCAGGTACCATTTCTCATGAGCATGTTCATAAAAGTTGTTCCCAAAACATCACGTCTACTAATGGACTAAAAGAGATAAAGTGGGTGTGGACACTTTATTCTAGAGAGAGATAAAGTTGTTGTTCCCAAAACATCACGTCTACTAATGAATTGTCTTTGAATATGTTAAAGACTATGCGGAATTTAGTCTTTAACTATTAGAAGTATTATTAATGAAACAGTAATGAACACAAGATTAACAACCAACAAGCTTCAATATTATTAAGAATAATAAAACAAATACTCTACCTAGTATTAGGGTTTACAACCTTGAAGCTATATAAACATACGCATTCTATATTGTGTATTTAACCTAATGCCCTAGGACCTCCTTTTATAGACTAAGGAGTCCTATTAGGGTTACAATATGTATTCTACATGATAAGAATAATTTCCTAAGTAATACAAATTTTACTATAAACATTACATGTATATCAAATAAGCAGTACTAACTAAACCGACTAGACCGTACTAACTTATATAACCAGCAACATTAACTTCCAGCAGCACTAAGTTTGTACTAGTGGTAGTAACTTTACACTAGTAGCAGTAACTTAACTTGGCGTATTTTCCTTGAAGTCCATTAACACTGAAAGTAGTAACTTGCACTAGTAGTCTTAACTTCATACTGAGCAGTCTTAACCACTTAGCATATATTTCTTGTAATCCACCAGCAGTACTAATCTTCAAAGACCAGAATTATCTTAACCTGAGCAGCAGTAACATCAACATTAACAGCAATAATCATAAACAACAATATGAAGACTTTGAATCCTAACAATTCTCCCCTAAACTTGATATTTTCTCCCAAAATTGTCAAGTTTCATTCAAAGCTTTAACCATCACCAGGAGGATGCTTCCAAAAACTTCTTCACCTTTTCTGTTCTACAATGAACCAGAGAAGCTCAATAGCATTTCACTGTCTTGTTCAATTTGAAGCTTTTCATTCAGCATCAATCTAAGTGTAGACTGCCAAAGGGGATATTTCTTTTCAACCAACATGTAGATAATACCATAATGCATCATTAAGGCATGAAATCTACAAGAATCATATAACTTCCAGCTTAACACCTTATAACACTTATGTATCTTCCATACTTCATCTTTAACTTATAGATCAAACATTGTCTTCAGATCTCCCCAAAGCACATACTCACAATCTGAACAAGGTTCTTTCAAAGGCCTTGTTGACCCATACTTTACTTTGACAATTTTCCACAGAGTCTTCAAATCCTCTCTGTTAAAACTTTTAAGCATTTAACCAAAGCAGTTAAATAATTGAGATTTTCCATTTGCTTTGATAATTTCCCATGTTATCTTCTTTGTGCCTTCAGTATAGATTTTCCAACCAACAATTCCTGGTGGCTTAGTAGTCAAAGGTACAAAATCCATTGGTACTTCATATGTTTCAAGAGTCACTACCAAATATTTTTTAAGTTCAATTGTATTTTTCCTTCATCCACCTTTTGCTTCTTTTGTGCTTCTTGCTCTAGCTCATCACCTGATTTTTTATTCTCTTCCAACTGCTCTGTTTCTTGATCAATGGCTTCAAATGTATTGACCCTTGATGACATCAAATAATCCTGATAATTAAGTGTCAATTTCCCCCTAATATGATCATCATTTGTATCGTTTATATGGATATATGCTTTGATTTCTTTATATTTCATTTCCAAGTTTTAAATAAGCATAGGAACAAAAGAGACGAGGAATTGGAAAAGAACTTACAAAGATACACACTTAAGTATGCTGAATATGAAGAGGTTACGGCGTAGTTCAACTCTCTATTTACGCCGTAACTGTGAATTCAAACTTGAAGACCAAGAACGCTAATCAAGGATTACGGCGTAACTATTACAATCTATTTAATGTGTGTATTGGATGATGATAGAACAACATATAAATAAGTAATGCAAAGATAAAGAGTAAGAAACACAAAACCACAACACAAGTATTTATAGTGGTTCGGCTACACGGACACATTCCTTTCCCCAATCCACTCCCCGAGTTCCGCACTCGAGAGTTCATAAGCACTACACAATACAAGCTCCTTAATGTGGCGGAGAAGCCTTCACAACGTCGCCTACTCTTTATCCGGTACAAGGCTAGACACCGGGTTCTTCCATGAGGTAGAACCAAACCTATCACAACATCGCCTACACTTTATCCGGTACAAGGCTAGATACCGAGTTACATTACAAAGGAGGAACTACTACCCAACACTACACCAATACACGACTAGCCCAAAGGAGACACATTCCTTATTACAACATCACAAGGATATCAATATCCTTTAACCCAACCTATCTATCTTGTACATCGATGCACCATACCGAATGTACTCCCTTGGCACCTTTCACTAATGCCTTCGACATGACCCTTTGGCACCTTTCACTAATGCCTTCGACTTGATCCTTTGGCAGCTTTCACTAATGCCTTCAACACAACACTTCTAAGGAAGGAGGAAAGAACTATCAACAAGATAACTTCAATAGTCTTGATGATGACGAAGCTTGGCAACTCATGGGCTTGAGTTTGCTCGACTTCAAGAGGTTGTGATCTCGCCTTTAAGAGGTACCTAGAGAATCACACAAACACAAAACTACATAGAAAGATCCTTTGGATCTGAGGTTAGAGAGTTTGCAATACTAAGAGAGAGTATGTGTAAAAGGGATGAGTTGCAAGAGAGAAATGGCTCACTATTTATAGGAAAATTTCTCTATTGTTCCCCGGTTCCCACAGATTCCTCCCTAGAGGGATCCAGTTAGTGCATTCCAAGGGATCTGGCAGTTGGGTCAGCTTAAGTCCAGATTTTGGGTTGCAAACCGGGTTATGGGTTATGAACGA
This sequence comes from Chrysanthemum makinoi, assembly GCA_910596185.1. NCBI lineage: Eukaryota > Viridiplantae > Streptophyta > Magnoliopsida > Asterales > Asteraceae > Chrysanthemum > Chrysanthemum makinoi. The sequence goes on from OU343221.1 coordinate 161,197,574, forward strand.
TGGTTTATACTAGATTCAATGTATCTAGACATTGGGTCATGGGTCTTGGGTCATGGATCATGGATAATACCCAACATGACTTCATGCATGATGTCATATAATGGGTCATGGGTTATGGATCAAGCTTCATGGGTGTGGGTCATGGACTTTGGGTTTTACCCAACAATATTCAATGTATCTAGTCAATGGGTCAAGTACTTAGATTTTTACCCATTACATTACCCATTACAATATATACGCATTTCCATATTATGTAAACACTAGTTGTTATACATATGTATTTCTATAAGATGTAAACACTATTACTTGTTTAGTGTTTTATATGAAAGTGTAAGTGTGTTAGTAAACTATTTGCACAAACCATTTACGTATTTTATTTGTTTTTTTAAAATGATTTTACGTTTGTTATCGACAAAATATCAGAAGATCGTAAAATATAAATAAACGTTTTTATGGCTTATTTGTATTAACAATCTCCCCCTTTTTTTTGATGGCAAAACACAAGATTATTTTAAGGAAAAACTAAAATTCGTAAAAGTTTGAATTGAAGTTTTTACTCTCTTCTCCCCCTTTTTGTCGAAACAAAAAGACCGTCGAAAAGAAACTAACACATTGTTCTGAGAAAAACGTGTGAAAAGTAATAATATGAAAATTGGAGAGTAAGAGAAGAGAAGAATTCTCGTCTTAGCTCCCCCTTGACGGTTGCTTCCCTTTGTTGAAGGCGTCAAGTAATTAGGAAGATTAAGCGAGTGGTTTGCAATTATTTTTGCAAATGGTTTCGTCTTTTTGACGAAAATGCTCCTCCTTGATGAGTGATCCTCTTTGTGAGGGCGTCAAGAAATAATGAAATCCTAAGTGAAAGTTTTGCAAGTGGTTTTGCAATAGTTTTTCTTTGACGAAAATCTCCACCTTTGTTGATGGTGTCAAAGTCTTCATCTGTATATTGAAAATCTACAAAAGAAACGTTAGAAAGCAAGTATATGATGCATAATTTCCTGCAAATGAGACTCAAATTAGTAATAAAAAGTGTTTATGGTGCACGGATCCCACGGTTCCTTCATGGAAGGGATCCGTCTAGGCAAAAGTCAGGGATCCGTATACCTGCATTCTCATAACAGCAATGTGGATATAGAATGTGATGTTAACATTAAAATGAGTTATGTATTTAGGCACCAAACATATTTTCATAACCACATAGCATACAACATGTAATATCATTCAATAAATGAGAGAAATGATGTACATAACTCTAAAACTAAGAAAATGATCCGAACATGAAGTATGATTCCTAACACATCTAAGTTTAAACTTAAGACTAGAACACCACTTGAGTTTCTGAGCTTAAGGATGTTTAGGTTTGTTGACCTCATCGAAACATTCAAAGAGGTGATAGAACATGAAACGTAGTTCATCACGTACTTCATGTACTAAACCTTCAACATGTTGACAATTATAACAATCTTTGTCATGGCTAGGGAATGGTAGTAGTGGGAATGGAGTGGTTTGATATGGAAGGTTGGATGGAGGTTCCACAAAAGAAGAGGGGTTTTGTGGAGGTATGTTTGATGAAGTTGGAGTTGGTTCAACTAAGGATGAAGGTGGTGGAATATGTGTTGATGATGGTGGTAGAGAGGTATCTACTTCCATGTGATCCGGTTGTTGTTGATTCCTCATAATCCAAAGTGGACTATTTGATGGTGATGGAGAAAAGGATATGGGTGCTAGTGTTGATTCAAAACCAAAGTTTTGTTGTTGCGCTATTTTCTCAATTGAGGAAAATGTTGGTAAGGATGGTGGATGAGATGACCTAGAAGGCAAGTCCTTTAAGTTGTAGAGGTGTGGAGATGAGAGTGGAGTTGTGAAGGATATGGCTCTAGGCACTAGGGGTGAAGGTTTAGTGGAAATAGGGGTGTTTGGTTTAGGAGGTATAGTAGTGTTTGGTGTAACACCCCTAATTTCGTGGTACGCAGCGGAATTCAAACTGGGTGTTACTTCATGGCACAACAGTCATAACTATAGAAAACGAACTCTAATGGAGTCGTTTTAAAAGATTCATCATTCGATTTATATCATTATCAGAGTTTACAAAGATGAGGTCCCAAATGGTTCCAAGTTTACAAAATACATTAAATTGGTTTCGAATGATAATAAAATTTATAGCCTTCTTGAGTATCCGTGCTCCTCCGTGCTAGCCGCGTGCATTATGGACCTGAAATACATGATTAAAACTGTTAACACAAAGGTTGAGTGAAATTCATAGAGTTTAGGAAATTAGTTGAACATAATATTCATAACGTGAGGTAATTAGTCTCACATTCATAGTTTAGAAAACAAAACATATATTATTGCACTAAGCTCATGAAACCGAAACGTTAACAGCTGTCATATAATAGTAACCATTGCCCTAATAGGTAATTTGCCATTAAACCTATGGATCTTCAATTTAAGTGCATTTGTTTGCCTACCCGGTCGACAGAAACGGGATTTGTCATTTCCGATAGATCTATCAACATTATTCGCGTTCACTCGCAAGTGATTAATGGTTCATGATAATAGGGACTTTGGCAATAGTGTACTTAGTGCAACTAATACATTCAAGTATAATTTCAAAGCAATGTGTTCGATTTAAAATAAAGCATGTATTTCCCCCAAGGGTTTGTAAAACAATCAAGTAATAGAAAGTGGTGCTATGAACTCACAGTAGTGATCAACAGCGGAGTGTAACGATATAATGTTTATCAACGGTAGAGTATGATAAGATCACGATCTTTAACGATTACCTAAGAAAGTATAGTATTCGTGTTTTAGTATATTGTACGATATAAGTGTACAAGTATATGTAGTTTCTTGGCTTATGATGTTGTACATGAATTCTTAAGTTAAAGTATTCCTTAAATGTTATTTGGCTATCCAAATCAAGAGGTCGTGAAGTAGTTTAGCATAACATTTATTATGTATAAATGTTATTCACGCAATGAGTGTTGTGATGAAAATAATTACGGCGTGTCATATTACAATGTCGAAATACAAAGGTTTCATAAATAGTTTTTAAGTTAATACAAGTTCATAGGTTTAAACAAGAGTTAAGACTTGTGAAAATGGTATTTAGATAGTTTATATGTCATATGGTTATTTATCTAGTTTTGTCAAAGTCTAGTAAAGTTCAATCTAATGAACAAGTTTTTGAAACAAGTTTCGGGTTAACAAACCCAAACTAGCCGTGCGGCTAAGTTACTATTAAGCAACTTGAAACAAAAATTAAGGTCAAACCTAATGGCTATATTTAAGTTAAAATACCTTGAGACATCAGCTTTGGCTTAACCCTGGCTTTGTTTTGGCCTCAAAGAATCAATATATCAGTTAAAGTTTCTTACTAAGGTTGTTTTCTAGTCAACAACAGGTCAGTTTAGTGTTTGCCATTTTTAGGCTTTTTCATTCACTTTCATCTTATGTGCTCCTGAGTTTTAGTAGAAAAACTCATTCTAAGCAAATTTCGTGTTTTACACTTTTGCTGATTCGGACCAGAAAAGGGTCAACATCGTGATTTAAAATCGTATCAGCAAGCTTTAGCTAGTAAAACTTAACTAGGCATAACTTTTTAACCATAAGTCCTTTTTAAGTGATTCAAAAGCTCAAGTTCATATTTTTATTTTCTATAACAACTTCTCAAGCTTAATTAAGTATAAGGTCCAAAATTTATTTATATCAAGTCTAATTACAAGTATTTACTTATATTTTATTGTAGAAAGTTTGGCTGCACATTCAGTTATGCCAAAATGACCATAAGTTGAGTTCGACAACTTGTTTTGACACGCAGCTTTTACCAAACTTTAAGTTTAGGTCTTGGCTACATTTCATAAAACTAAGTCGACTTCCAAAAATGAACAGAACCATGGGCTTTTCCTAAATGAAATATGGTGTGCAGATTTTGACATGTTTTGCCATTTTGTCTCTCATTTACTCATCGAGAGGAGTTATGAGGTGCGACACTCGGAGAAACGACCGTAAGACATAGTTCTAAAAGCCTATATTACTGAATTAACCTCAAGGTTTACTGAGAAGATCAGTTTAATCAATCTTTGGGACTGTTGCAGAATTCATGTTCATAGAACTTACCTAGGACTTGTGTTAGCTTGTTTTTATGGTCACAACCTCATGTACAATATCAATTAAGCCTTATTACATATACAACTTATATCAAATTACATCAAATGAATATAAATTATTACAACCATATTTAATGAATATGAAGATAATTAATAGCTTACAAGGATTGGAATAACACAAGTATCACAACTACAAATCAACACCTAAACCCTTCCAATCTCTAATCCTTGTCTTGAAACTTCAACCCAAGTCTTGTAAATCCTTATGTGAACCTTGTAATTACCCATTTATCTCAGCCCTTAACCTCTTGTATAACTCTTAATCTAACCATGGAATCACCAAATCAACACTTGGACTATGTAGAGCTCACTTAGGCCTTCATCTTCTTAGTGTAACTTATGGTATGAATCAAAGTGGATGATGGTGAAGTGGTGGTGATTGTGGGCTGTATAGGGGATGGAAAAGAGGAGAGGAAAACAAGGATGAGAGGATTTGATCTATATTTGCATGCTTCTATGTGTTAATATAAGGTAGATTAGTTAGTGGTAGACAAAGTATGGACATGTGTGACTACCAAGGATAAGATGATCTCTCATCAAGCCAAGTGGTCTTGTGGTAGTGTATATACATGCCACCTCAAAAGAGAGGTGGTAGTGTGTGTGTTTGGCACCTAGTTTTTGATTTATGAGGTGTAGTTTGGTCCCGGTAATTACTAATGTTAAGCCCTTAAGTCACGAAACTTAAAACTGGGCAACGTAAACATATAATACTTACAAAATGTCTAAACTTATCAATATACTCTAACTAGGTATACTAAATGTGTGATAAGTCTCATACGGTGTGTCTATGTTGTTAAAACATAATAACGTAGGTTTGAGTACGCGTCTTATGTAAAAAGTAAAATATATATTTAAAAATGATAAAGTAGTAATAGTTTATATAAGTTATGATTATTGGTGAAAATAAAGTATTTTGAACATATAGACTTATCGTAATCTTGTGTTGGTCACATGGAAAATAACCAGTTACTACCGGTTATCGTATTTGCTTTTACGTTACGGTAAAAGTCAAATAGTCAAAAGTCAAAGTAAAAAGTCAAATTTAAAAAGTCAAAGGGTAAAATAGTCATTTTACCTTATGAAAAATTACGGGTTGCTACATTTGGCAAGGGTAGTTTTGTGGGAACAATCCTTTTGAGGATTTGTTTGATTGGTTTAGTTGGTTGAGAGGGAATTCTAGCGTTTGCAGTTTTAATGGGTGATGATTCGGTTGAGGAGATTTTTTGGACAACCCGAGCAAGTTTCTTGGGAGGTCCTTTGGTGGATGAGTTAGCACTAGGGGCTTTCCATATGATGAAATGACAAATGGATAGTGAGATAAAGGCTTTTAGTTGCTGAGAATGAGGTTATGAATGGTGACTTAGAAGTAATAACAAAGAGGTTTATAAAGGGAAGGAATTAGTAATTGAATTTAAAGCCTAAGCCACTAAGATCCTTCAAATTGCAATAATTTTTATGCACAAGAGTCAAAGAAGTCAATTAAGACAAGGTGCAGTGTTCAAGTTAGCAAGGAAGGCTTGAAATGATTGTTTTAGCTAAGATTAGTTTAGGCTGTGCAGCCGGTTCCCACGGTTCCCTCAACTGAGGGATCCATCTAGGCTGAGCCTAGGGATCCGGCTATCAGTTGTAATAGAAAGAGAAAATAATGTCTTGTAAGGTCTAATTGTTAGGTCACCATAATATGAACACAAGTGTGTAGATGATAGAAACAAGATATAAGAAGGGATGGTTGAAATCAATCACATATATGGAATAAGGAAATGTTTATGTGTATTATGAAAGAGATCAACACCTCTCAAATGAGAGGTTACATTGTATTTATAGGAAAGGGAGCTAGGGCATCCCTTCCCTTGGCCTTTTGGGCCTTTGTATAGGCCTATGGGCTTTCTACATAATCGTAGCTATAATTACAAACATAAAAGCCATAATTAAGCAACCTATTACAATGAAATGACTAACACTTGATAATACTAGGTACAAGTGATTCCAACAATCTCCCCCTAAGTGTTAGTGATGATGTAATAGCGGTTGCTTGACGCCTTCTAGCATTCTTATTTCTTGTGAGTAGAGATTCTTTGATTCTTTTGACTTTATCAGCTTTGACATCGTTGTATTCTTTGTTCTTTGTTCTTTTGTGGATGTTGTGATAGTATGTTGTTGTCTGCCATTTTTCAGCTTCATTGATCAGGTGTCTCCACGTCTTTCTCCACCACGCTCACACGTCTTTTGACTTTAAATTCCAAGTGTGGTGTAGTTCTCTAGTCTTTAAACTTTGTAGATTCTTTGGCTTTGAAGGTGAATCGTATTTACTTTTGTGTTGCCTTTGATTATGAGAGAACTTCATATGTGATGTTGTTGGTATGAGCATGTGGAGAATGGCACGATCTTTTCTCCCAGGAACATCCATCAGTAGCTGCATAAATGGGTTAGTGAAAAACACCAATCGATCATTGTGGAATTTTCTTAAAGAATTGACCACTACGATTGTTTTACTGATGAATGTCTTGATTCCATTCACCTTGGTCGGGCGAATCAGCCGTCAGAATCCCGTGGAGGGACAGTTGGCATTATATTGAACAAGTTCAAGTAATGACCCACATCTTCAGGACTCGATTCTTGAAAGGAATCTCCTTAGCGGGATTTCCAGCACTTACATGTTCGAACTTCGAGGGTGTTAACAGCATAGTGTGAAAACACGTCTCTAATTCTTACAAAGGCTGTTCCTGAACTGTAGGCCCTAAAGTAGGCTAACACGATATACCAAAGTTTATTTACAGTTTAGGTGAGTCGCTGAGGTACACCGAAGCATCACCTCACGACTGTAGACTGTTTGAGACACACTAAGCATAACCCTCAAGGAGTTACCAAAGTGACCTGCTGTCAGGGCTGTTTGATGTTGACCCTGGCAAGAGTTTCCATTCAATCACTGAGGATCACAATTGTGAATCCCCTCATAAATGTTCTCGGAAGATTCCCTAAAGTAGGCTAACACGATATACCAAAGTTTATTTACAGTTTAGGTGAGTCGCTGAGGTACACCGAAGCATCACCTCACGACTGTAGACTGTTTGAGACACACTAAGCATAACCCTCAAGGAGTTACCAAAGTGACCTGCTGTCAGGGCTATTTGATGTTGACCCTGGCAAGAGTTTCCATTCAATCACTGAGGATCACAATTGTGAATCCCCTCATAAATGTTCTCGGAAGATTGCTAAGATCTGCGAAGGACTCTATAATGTGTCACTTGCGTTCTTATTGTTGAACGACAAATGATGAAAGATCAAGTGTTCCTAAGAGATCTTTTGATGAATCTAGTGGCTCTAGACTCAATCGTGCGCTTTGGTTTTCCTAAGCGGAGACTAGGGAGAGGATCTCCTTCTTCAATACCAACAGTCTCTACGAGGAAGTCGATAGATTACGTAGGGTTCCCTATGAGAATGAAACAAGCTCTTTTGAGAGAACTTGAGTGGCTAAGAAGGTTTAGTGCATTGCGTCACTGGGTCCATGACGACTTTGTCTTCAATACCGGTGTCATCTTATAACATCCAGTAGCATATGAATTGAACTCGGTGTCTGCCCTAAGTTGAATAATTTGGAGGGCTATTTCTTTTCACCCTTTTCTTTAATTTTTCTTTTTAATTCTTCAACTCCTTCTTTCTCCGATTCTCATTTTCTCCTTTTTTTTCAATAATACCTAAGGACTTCTAAATACTAACTATTGGTGGTGTCCTTGGGTAGATCCCTCCGGCTCTGGCAGATCATAGGACGTTTATTCCTAAACTTAGTCACCTTATAACTCCATGACTATCCTACGTTGCCATAAAACCATTTTCTTGAAAATCTCTCAAAGTGTTTATGAATGAAAACTTTTTTTTAACACTTCGAGAGTTTTGAATTTTTAGAAATACCCCCCTTCACATGTGCTTATGAGTTTTGTCAGAAATCTGCACAGCGAGGGTAGAGAACACACTTTTGCATCGATCAACTCAAGATAGACAGTTCCCCGCGAGACACGGTTACGTTGCATAGTTAAAGAGGTACATTGTCAGCTTTTAGGTGACAACTAGCTCTAATAACTACCTTGAACATGTGAACAAACCTTGAAAAGGTTGTCAAACCCATCAAAGTTCATGTCTTATCAAGAGTATCTTGAATTGGTACACTCTACTAAGACAAGTCTTGGAAGACAAATCTTTTCGATTAATGACATTTTAGAGCTCGTCAATTCAAGTGTTAAGTCTTAGCACACTAAGATCCTATTCACAATCCAACATATTTAGATCAGATAATTTTTCTCCCCCTCAAAAATGGAATATTAATGTTATTTTTGGTGAAATTTTGATTTAAAATATGACCATTTCGAGTTTTGCGGGAAGATTTCCACAAAGAACTTTTATTTGAACGATATTTTTGCAAATATTCCCCCTCAACAAGTGATATTAACTTTTGAGGTTTTGGAAAACACGAGAGGGAATACTTGTTCTTTTGAGAAAAATTATGAGAATATTGAAAGATTTGATTAATTTTACTCAAAAGTAAGAAGCTTTCGCTCCTTTTATAAGGATTGTGGCACTGAGGCGTACCACAAGGTCCTTTCTATATGAGATCGGGTTGTACACTGCTATTTATGCACAAACCATATTGAATATAAATTAATAAATCAAATATCAAAATCACAATCAAATTAAAGAGTACCCAAATGTTTTACACACGACCAGGAACTTTATCTGGACGTTGGTATGCCAGGATAGAGAAGCTCTGTCTTCCGCCCACGAAGCTTTCCAATCTTCTCATCTGATCCCTATGTATCAACCTTTCATCCAACCTCTTGATAAACCTCCGAACATCCTTGCGATCCGTGGAGTTCCATCTCTTCTTCTGAACTATACCAGCCTTAATGTCTTTTAAACGATATGCCAACCCATCACGGACCATCTTTAACGTCGCATCACAAAACTTATGGATTTCGTCAAACACCATGAAGCATGTATGATGATGCTTACTTCTGTAGACGATTCCAAACTTTGGTTTTCGCAGAATTATGTACTGAGGTTGTTGGTGGAGCTCGTTAAAGTGTAGGAGTGGTTTAGTGAGATTGATCTGCTTCTTGTATGATTCAACGCCGAGTTTCAAGTCTTGAACACGTTCCTGAATAACCTTGTTGCGGATGAAGACTAGAAGGGCAGTGATGAACTGGAGTTGAATTTCTGTCGAGAACTGTTGCATCCTTCCTTGTACCTTTGTGAGATACATGTCTTCGATGTAGTTGAGTGACAACTCCAGGAAGTCAGCTTCAGTGAAATCATACTCTTGTTCATCTTGTCTATTGACCTTGATCTTGGACAAGAATGAGTAGCCCCAATTTGTTTCCAATGTTACCCCCATCACAGCAACTATTCTTTTGTCATTCTTCACCTCATTGTTTGGTTTTTTGACTCTACAGCTCCTGTAGTATAACCTCCTCCTCTCTGGCCAATGATGAATACCGAATTTGGCATCAATTTCATATTCCACAACTTTTTCGATAAACAAGTTTGTGGCGTCTTCTTCAATGGCGATGTTAGAAGACAATACTGCAGTAGGGATGTTGAATGTTAGCGATGTAGCATATGTTTTGCTGACACTGCTTCCGTGTTGAAGGAACTCTAGATCGTTGTTGAAGAATAAACGGAAGGGGATCCTTGGTTGTTCAGGTTTGCCAATTGTCGGTAGAGGCTTGGTCCAATCCGTGTAGTAGGGTTCATTATCCTTCCTTGTAATGTTGATGTTGGATTCTGGGTTGAGCCAATCGATATTGTTGGACATTGCACGGGTAATGTTGTCCAAGTGGTAGTCGAGCTCGACTACGCTGCAGGACCTATATTTGAGCAAGTTGAATGCATCGTTCTTGATTCTGCGGAGCTACTATTTTGTCATCTTCTTAATTCTGAAGTCATCCTGGATAATTTTAACCTGCTTCATGGTTCGACCATCTACCGGTTCTTGGCCTTCAGGAAGTCTGGGTGTTGCCTCAACCATATTACTGAACCAGTCATACTACTCAGTGTTGTCGTCATCTAGCCAAGAGATGACTGACGGTTTCTTCTTCTTTGTTTAGGAGGATGACTCTGGTCGAGATGATGGTCGGGGTGTTGGTTGTTGTTGGGGCTCGGGAATGTCATGATCCTCACAACCAGTATATGTGAAATGATCACCGGTTTTCTACTGTAGGGGTGGAGAATCTGCATCCTGAGGTTGATCTGATGTTGGTTGTTTAGTTGCTTATTATGCGGGTGTCGTGGTTGTTCTAGCAGGTGGTGGTGGCATAGATGTTGATGACTCTCCAGTCTTCTTCTGTCTTTTTGCATTTGGATCCTCATCCTTGTCATCATCATTTCTTGGTCTCTTGTCCTAACCAACAGCTTCCATGCAGGATGTTTTCAGTTGTCATGCCAGAAGTAGCTCATATAGCTTTTCCTCATCAGAGGTGAAAGATAGAGCTCTAGGAGTCATCTTCAACACTAATTCTGAAATCAAATCATCTTCAGAGACAACTAGAGGCCTGACTGGTCTTGTATGCATGACCACTGGTGTTGTTGTAATGATCAGCTGAACCATTGTTTTAATCATTGGGTAGAATTGATCCTTGAATATCTCTCTAGTGACAAAAGGAACCATGTTTTGAAGGAATGATTGAGTGTAGTTCCTTATTTGTTCATTCATTTCACCTTGAAAGTCCCTAGTGAGAAATGCTTGGATCTGTGCTCTTTCGCCTTGAAGCTCGTCCATCTGTTTGGAAAGATCGATGACCGCATCAACCAGTGTGTTCAGTCTAGTTTCATGAAGACTTTTTTTGCGTTTCCAAGACTGAAGCACAACTTTCTGGATCTTTGCCTTGGTACGAGATGCCTGAGTGTTGGCTTTCTTCTGGACGGATTTTGATGATGATTTCGTTGTTTCCTTCGGTGGTGGTGGTGATGAGTGTGACGATGATGCTTGTTTGGAGGTGTCGAGGGGTGGTTCTGAAGATTTCTGGGGCTTATGTTCAGGGTTGTCTTGAATGTAGTTATCGGCTTCCTTTTGTAAACGTTCCTCTTTAGCCCTAGCAGCCTCTTCGTTAGCCTTCTTCTTCTTTAGTTCCTCTTCAGCTTCCAAAATGTAATCATCTGGAACTCTCTCATCTTTTGCTTGATCGTTATCTTCATAATCGACCAAATCCTCATCCTCATCTTGTAGCTTCTTCTCCTCTGGTTTCTCTTCCTGAGTGACGGTTTGGTGATGTCACCCGTGCCCTTACCGAGTTGATTAACCGGATCGGTAACGGCTTTTGTTGTGAGGGTAGCACCACCGCTTGAACCACCTGGCCCTTCAGGTTGATTAACCAAGAAGGCAACTGCTTGGTGTTCCAGTCGCTTCTACTTCAATGTTTTCCGAAATTGTTCTTCTTCATCCATCGAGTCATACTTGTCATCATCGGATTCCTATTGTTCCAGAGGTTTCTTCCCTTTGTCTGACTTAGTATTTTCATCTGAGGATTCGTACTGATCGATGTCATGGAAGAGTTCCTCATAAGAAGGACTATCAAGCTTGTCCTCTTTCCCCTTTTTGACGGTTGTGTCATCAGTACGTTCCTCAGTGTAAACTGTAAGCTCATCTGTAACCACCGGTAAATTTCCACTTGTATGATATTCTAACTAAAGAATACTTATCCATTTTTCACGGCTAATTTTTTTAAACGTTATTACTATCTAATCATAACAACTAACTAATATGACGTAACTCACATTCTTAATAAATGTACACACCAATATCAGAATGTCTTAAGTTCATTCCTTATACGTCAAGTATAAAAGTTTTCAACTTTTATTTACCACTTTACGTTATTTCATAAATGTACGATTATTAAACATTCAAATTAAACATTTTCTATCTATTGGAGTTTTCATGAAACTATAATTTATTATAACCATGATTTCACGTAACTAACCTATCAACACTAAAGTACAACATTTTTATACCTAGAGTACAAGTCATTAAAGCACAGAACTTAGTTACACTTTAATTTCCGTTACAAGCCCTAATATACAACTCTATGATTTTATGTGCATGATATATTTTCAAAATACTAATGTACAAGTCTTTCAAGCACATGTACAAGTCTTTAATGCATACAAGCTTAATACTTATATAAATCATATTTTAAACCTCAATGTACCTATTTTTAAGCACAAGGTACAACCCTATAATGCACAAGCCTTTAAATTTGATTTTCTTATAATTTACAAGTATAAAGTACAACTCTCCAATACTTGTGGTACAAGCATTTTATGCATATACGTTAAACATGACATTTACTTAAATTAGACTAACCTAAACTAAACAAATCCTAACTAGATTTTTAACTAAATCCAAAGCCATAAACTTCTAACTAGTTACATTTTACTTACACATCACCTTGTCCCCTAGATTTTCCACCCTTGTGGCTAGGAAATTGAACAAGTATGCGCCTAGGTGTTCTCTTTTCAAACCATTCGAACCTTATGGCACAAAATGGAACACATAGTGATTTATTCTATAAACCACAAGAACCCTAATGAACATGAAGTAGCCACATCGCCTCTTTTCTTCTACCCTTGGTTACAAATTCGACACATAGTCTTGCTGGGAGACCAAGCTACCTAGACAAATAATTCACCATACAAGCTGCCATGGTTCTCTTTTTACCACATCACACCATTTTCACCTTCACCACATGTAGCTTCCAAATGGCAAAACAACACCTCACATTGTCCACTACTACACAACATGATGACTTAGACACCTTCCTAAGCCTTCTCATTCTCACTCTATAAATAGCAAGGCATTCCCATGCATTTTTGCTCATCCCATTCGAACCACACCTCAAACACACACAAAATCAGTTACTCAATGATCTAGAGGTCCTAATAAAATCCAAGGAAGAGTTTAGAGAGGTCCAGGAGGAAGAAAAGAGCTTGGTTCCACTTTAGAAGCCCCTTTGGTCGAAACTCATTTCTAGTCGATTTTCAAGATTGTAAGTCTTTTGAACTCATTCAATTTCGTTATCACTTTTAATATCATGTTCATATTGTTAAAAAGGATTTTATAAGGAAAACGTAGAAATTTGAATAACTTAAAACGAGTACACGAGTCAAAAGATATGGTCTAACGAAGTTACCAAAAAGCTGTTAAAAACCTCCTGTGGACAGAAGCGTCGGGCACGCGATTCGAGGCGTTTCTGGTCCGTTTCATGAAAAAATTAAAGCACGAAAGTTGTCCGGAACGACGTTTTCTTCAAAAACTCAGGGGCACGGGTGTAGAAAACGCATAACGAAGTCATAATTTATTAAAAATCGCAACAGCTGTTATATATGTGTTACAAAAACAGCCCAGCCCCCCTACTTGCGCACCATTTATTTACATCGGGTTAAAGGTATTAGGGTCAACCAAAGTACCGTTGTAAACAAGACCTAGGACACTCTAAAACGCCCCCAAAACCTGGAAGAAAAGCCTAGTTTTCATGCTTAAAAACAGCACTTCTTTAGGGCCGTATGTACTAAAAACCAAAGGTTCCACTCAACAGGTATTTGGGAAAAACTCGGGATTTTTGATAAATTTGATTATGAACTATGTTAGAAACATTAGAAATGAGTTAAACAACATTTCACAAGGTTGTATACAAAAGATATAAAGTTTTATGGTTTAAAAACGAGAATTTCAATTTGGCAAGATTAGCCTAAGTAGCCCTTTTCTATAATTAATATCTTGCTAATTAAAGGGTTGCAAAGTATGAGATTTACACCATTTTAAAGAGCTCGGTGCAAGGATTTTAACGCCCCAATAATGTCTTTAAAAGCTCTTATAGTCTCTTTTATAATCAACCACAAAGAAGGTGACTCGCGGAGATTTTCATAAAAAGGCCTTGCATGCACTTTTTAAAATTTGAGTCGTAAGAGTTATAGAATGTTAGATAATGACTTAAAAAGAGTTAATTAACATAATACAATGTCCCTAGGTGACCCCGTAAAAAGTTAATGGGTTAAAAATGAAATTTCCTTAAAACGCGTCGTGGCCAAGTGGCCATGTTCGTGGACTTGTATCTTTCTAACCAAAGACAACTAGGATGCGAGACCTATACCATTTAGAAGAGCTTACAGCAAAATGTTTAAAGGGGCAAATGCGTTGTAAAAACACTAGTTTTCCTCGTGTAAAATCTGTCCTCATTTGGCCATGATATCACCCAAAACCAACAAAAGGCACCTAACCTCCCTACTTTGAGTAATCATTGCGACCAAACCGTAAGAGCTTAATACTTCTAGTTTGAACCATTAGAAAGACTACCCGACAAACTCTTGAAGGGATCAAGAATGTAGTAAAAACCTTTTAAGGCCTCGCTTATATTTACCCTTACTTTTGTCAATTTAGGACTAAAATAAGTGAACTTTTCTTATAAAACTACAAGTTTAAAAATTTTAATTTTTGAAAGATAAAGTTTTCTTGAGCTAAAAATGTAAATTCTTCAATGTTAAATATAAAAGGGCTGATTTTGTCAATAACCCATAGTTGAGGGTTTAAAGTGTCATTTTTGAAAGTGCAAGGGTAAAAATCGTAAATATTTAAAATTATAACATTTTGGAAACATATCATGTTTAACAACTTGGGTTTCGATAAAACTTATAAACAATCAACCGAGCCATAAAAATAAGTATGATAAGTATTACTAATTTTTGAAAGGACTTCATGTTTACCCAAATTACCGATAATACATTATCATCGCATAAACTTGAACTCGAATACTAAAAACATGACATACTAACTCAGGTCACGAGTCGGAGCAGTTTATTCACATTACTTAATTTGTTTCCATCCAGACTACTGTAACATCGAGGTGAGTCATAGCCCTTTTTTTTCCTTATTTTGAACGTTTTGAGGGAGATACATGCTCAAATATTGCTTGATATTTTTACATTTATTTTAAACTCTTACGAATTACTGTGAGTTTGTAGCCCCGTTTTTATACTTGGTTATTAATGCTTTGGGGGAGATACATGCTCAACTGAATTCTTTCACTTTTATATGTACTTTAAAAACTTTTACATATTACTGTGAGTTCGTAGCCCCATTTTCTATCATTTATCCGTTTTGTAAACTCTTTTGGGGGAGATACATGCTCAACTACTTTCTTCTACTATCACAAATACTCTAAAATTTTACATATTATTGTGAGTTCATAGTCCCACTTTTTACTTGTTTTTCAAACTCGCGGGGAGATACATGCTACAAATCCGAACACAAGTATTTTTCTCTGCTACACCTACATCTGTTTGCTATTGCTTAAGTTACTTACACCTGCCACTGAAAGTCCCTCATATCATGAACCATTAATCACTTGCGAGTGAACGCGAATATAGTGAATAGATCTATTGGCAGCTGACGCCCCATTTGTGTTAGCCGGATAGGTAACCAAATGCACTTTATTTGAGAATACTAGGAGAATGGCAAACTCCTACCAGAGGGCATTGTTGCTCTCCTCATTATTATGATGTTTGTAACTTACGTCATTATTATGACGCTTTCGTGTTAAGGTTTGCGTTCATGAGACTTAAGGCAATATATACTGTGTTGTAATGATACAAATGCTGCAACTACTGAATTTATGGGTGCAACAACGTAGCCCAACCTTGAAACTTGTGTTCAACTGATTACTAAACAAACGAACTGTGGGTGTATAACAACGTAACCCACTACTTATTTCATCGATATTGGTATTTATTACAATAATCGCTCAAACTCAAAACTATTGAACTCAACTGTTTTATCTATAAACTCTATGAACTCACCAACCTTTGTGTTGACACTTTTTAGCATGTTTATCTCAGGTTCATAATTTACGAGGATGGCACGGATACTCAAGAAGGCTATATTATCATTCGAAAACTTATTTAATAAACTATAAAACCACTGGGACCTAATTTTGTAAACTCTGATATTTATATAAATCGAATGATAAATCTTTTAAAACAACTCAATTAGGGTTCCTTTTCTATTGATATAACTGTTGTGCCATGAAGTAACACCCAACTTGAATTCCGCTGCGTATCAAGAAATTGGGGGTGTTACAGATTGGTATCAGAGCCATAGTTATAGAGAAACGGGTCTAATTGAGACCTAAACTATAACTATCTTTTTCACAAAAATATTTTATAGGCTTTTCGCTCTCCGTGCCTTCCATCCTCCAGGTAATTATGTGACTTCTAGACAGTTTATGCTACACAAACACTTTAGTGTACTGATATATACTCTTAATCACTTTATACAAAATAAACGTACCTGCATATGCCAATTCTAAGGCATTATGACTTAATCTCGTTTCCCCAAGCATGTACATGTACTTACTTCTATATTTTTCAAATTTATGAAACCTTCTCAAAACATTGTAACCAACTACAATGGTCTCCCCTACTTACCTTATTTACACTAAATATATATATCACCAACTATTTTGAGTATTATGGCAACTTTCCTTGATTTTCTTACTCCTATCTCTAAAAGATGAGTGTAAACACTCCTTCTGTACTCCCAGAACACCTAAATTTCTTTGTAACTCATCAGTTAAGTAAGAATGTTGAGTCAGAAATTCTTAAGTAGGATGATTTACAATGTCTTTATTTAAGATGGTTTGGGACGCCTCTTTATTTAAATAAAGAAATTATAAATCGCTGAACCATAAGTTTATATTCCTTTATTTACATTGTTTGGGACGCCTCTCTATGTAAGTAATGGATTATAAATGAGTGGGCTTATTTGTATCTGAAACGACATGAGTATGAACTCGAAGATCACAAACTGATTCATAATCTACAAAAGCTAAAGTTCAGCAACTTTCCCTACAATCATCAAATTCTCATCCGAAATCTTCATTGTTTAAGAAAGTTTTCAACGAAATCTTCAAAAACTAATAACAATCTTCATTCAAATTAAATTTTCTTAAGTTTATATGACCTTCGGAATAATTTTTTCACATGTAAAACAATAAACTCTAACTTATAAGCTTTCACAAGTGAAACCACATTTCATCCTCAACACTTAACACGGACTGAATCTCGGGACGAGATTCCACTTAAGGGGGTAAGACTGTAACCACCGGTAAATTTCCACTTGTATGATATTCTAACTAAAGAATACTTATCCATTTTTCACGGCTAATATTTTTTAAACGTTATCACTATCTAATCACAACAACTAACTAATATGACGTAACTCGCATTCTTAATAAATGTACAAACCAATATCAGAATGTCTTAAGTTCATTCCTTATACGTCAAGTATAAAAGTTTTCAACTTTTATTTACCACTTTACGTTATTTCATAAATGTACGATTATTAAACATTCAAATTAAACGTTTTCTATCTATTGGAGTTTTATGAAACTATAATTTATTATAACCATGATTTCACGTAACTAACCTATCAACACTAAAGTACAACATTTT
This sequence comes from Chrysanthemum makinoi, assembly GCA_910596185.1. NCBI lineage: Eukaryota > Viridiplantae > Streptophyta > Magnoliopsida > Asterales > Asteraceae > Chrysanthemum > Chrysanthemum makinoi. Next base: position 161,215,231 of record OU343221.1, read on the forward strand.
TATACCTAGAGTACAAGTTATTAAAGCACGGAACTTAGCTATACTTTAATTTCCGTTACAAGCCCTAATATACAACTCTATGATTTTATGTGCATGATATATTTTCAAAATACTAATGTACAAGTCTTTCAAGCACATGTACAAGTCTTTAATGCATAAAAGCTTAATACTTATATAAATCATATTATAAACCTTAATGTACCTATTTTTAAGCACAAGGTACAACCCTATAATGCACAAGCCTTTAAATTTGATTTTCTTATAATTTACAAGTCTAAAGTACAACTCTCCAATGCTTGTGGTACAAGCATTTTATGCATATATGTTAAACATGACATTTACTTAAATTAGACTAACCTAAACTAAACAAATCCTAACTAGATTTTTAACTAAATCCAAAGCCATAAACTTCTAACTAGTTACATTTTACTTACACATCACCTTGTCCCCTAGATTTTCCACCCTTGTGGCTAGGAAATTGAACAAGTATGCGCCTAGGTGTTCTCTTTTCAAACCATTCGAACCTTATGGCACAAAATGGAACACATAGTGATTTATCCTATAAACCACAAGAACCCTAATGAACATGAAGTAGCCACATCGCCTCTTTTCTTCTACCCTTGGTTACAAATTCGACACATAGTCTTGCTGGGAGACCAAGCTACCTAGACAAATAATTCACCATACAAGCTGCCATGGTTCTCTTTTTACCACATCACACCATTTTCACATTTACCACATGTAGCTTCCAAATGGCAAAACAACACCTCACATTGTCCCGTACTACACAACATGATGACTTAGACACCTTCCTAAGCCTTCTCATTCTCACTCTATAAATAGCAAGGCATTCCCATGCATTTTTGCTCATCCCATTCGAACCACACCTCAAACACACACAAAATCAGTTACTCAATTATCTAGAGGTCCTAATAAAATCCAAGGAAGAGTTTAGAGAGGTCCAGGAGGAAGAAAAGAGCTTGGTTCCACTTTAGAAGCCCCTTTGGTCGAAACTCATTTCTAGTCGATTTCAAGATTGTAAGTCTTTTAAACTCATTCAATTTCGTTATCACTTTTAATATCATGTTCATATTGTTAAAAAGGATTTTATAAGGAAAACGTAGAAATTTGAATCACTTAAAACGAGTACACGAGTCAAAAGATATGGTCTAATGAAGTTACCAAAAAGCTGTTAAAAACCTCCTGTGGACAGAAGCGTTGGGCACGCAATTCGAGGCATTTCTGGTCCGTTTCATGAAAAATTTAAACCACGAAAGTTGTCCAGAACGACGTTTTCTTCAAAAACTCAGGAGCACGGGTCTAGAAAACGCATAACGAAGTCATAATTTATTAAAAATCGCAACAACTGTTAAAAATCGCAACAACTCACGATTTTTGATAAATTTGATTATGAACTATCTTAGAAACATTAGAAATGAGTTAAACAACATTTCACAAGGTTGCATACAAAAGATATAAAGTTTTATGGTTTAAAAATGAGAATTTCAATTTGGCAAGATTAGCCTAATTAGCCCTTTTCTATAATTAATATCTTGCTAATTAAAGGGTTGCAAAGTATGAGATTTATACCATTTTAAAGAGCTCGTTGCAAGGATTTTAACGCCCCAATAATGTCTTTAAAAGCTCTTATAGTCTCTTTTATAATCAACGACAAAGAAGGTGACTCGCGGAGATTTTTATAAAAAGGCCTTGCATGCACTTTTTAAAATTTGAGTCGTAAGAGTTATAGAGTGTTAGATAATGACTTAAAAAGAGTTAATTAACATAATACAATGTCCCTAGGTGACCCCGTAAAAAGTTAATGGGTTAAAAATGAAATTTCCTTAAAACGCGTCGTGGCCAAGTGGCCATGTTCGTGGACTTGTATCTTTCTAACCAAAGACAACTAGGATATGAGACCTATACCATTTAGAAGAGCTTACAGCAAAATGTTTAAAGGGGCAAATGCGTTGTAAAAACACTAGTTTGCCTCGTGTAAAATCTGTCCTCATTTGGCCATGATATCACCCAAAACCAACAAAAGGCACCTAACCTCCCTACTTTGAGTAATCATTGCGACCAAACCGTAAGAGCTTAAGACTTCTAGTTTGAACCATTAGAAAGACTACCCGACAAACTCTTGAAGGGATCAAGAATGTAGTAAAAACCTTTTAAGGCCTCGCTTATATTTACCTTTACTTTTGTCAATTTAGGCCTAAAATAAGTGAACTTTTCTTATAAAACTACAAGTATAAAAATTGTAATTTTTGAAAGATAAAGTTTTCTTGAGCTAAAAATGTAAATTCTTCAAAGTTAAATATAAAAGTGCTGATTTTGTCAATAACCCATAGTTGAGGGTTTAAAGTGTCATTTTTGAAAGTGCAAGGGTAAAAACCGTAAATATTTAAAATTATAACATTTTGGAAACATATCATGTTTAACAACTTGGGTTTCGATAAACTTATAAACAATCAACCGAGCCATAAAAATAAGTATGATAAGTATTACTAATTTTTGAAGGGACTTCATGTTTACCCAAATTACCGATAAAGCATTATCATCGCATAAACTTGAACTCGAATACTAAAAACATGACATACTAACTCAGGACACTAGTCGGAGCAGTTTATTCACATTACTTAATTTGTTTCCATCCCGACTACTGTAACATCGAGGTGAGTCATAGCCCTTTTTTTCCTTATTTTGAACGTTTTGGGGGAGATACATGCTCAAATATTGCTTGATATTTTTACATTTATTTTAAACTCTTACGAATTACTGTGAGTTCGTAGCCCCGTTTTTATACTTGGTTATTAATGCTTTGGGGGAGATACATGCTCAACTGAATGCTTTCACTTTTATAAGTACTTTAAAAACTTTTACATATTACTGTGAGTTCGTAGCCCCATTTTCTATCATTTATCAGTTTTGTAAACTCTTTTGGGGGAGATACATGCTCAACTACTTTCTTCTACTATCACAAATACTCTAAACTTTTACATACTATTGTGAGTTCATAGTCCCACTTTTTACTTGTTTTTCAAACTCGCGGGGAGATGCTACACCTACATCTGTTTGCTATTGCTTAAGTTACTTACACCTACCACTGAAAGTCTCTCATATCATGAACCATTAATCACTTGCGAGTAAACGCGAATATAGTGAATAGATCTATTGGCAGTTGACGCCCCATTTGTTTTAGCCGGATAGGTAACCAAATGCACTTTATTTGAGAATACTAGGAGAATGGAAAACTCCTACCAGAGGGCATTGTTGCTCACCTCATTATTATGATGTTTTTAACTTACGTCATTATTATGACGCGTTCGTGTTAAGGTTTGCTTTCATGAGACTTAATGCAATATATATTGTGTTGCAATGATACAAATGCTGCAACTACTGAATTTATGGGTGCAACAACGTGGCCCAATCTTGAAACTTGTGTTCTAATGATTACTAAAAAAATGAACTATGGGTGTATAACAACGTAACCCACTACTTATTTCATCGATATTGGTATTTATTACAATAATCACTCAAACTCAAAACTATTGAACTCAACTATTTTATCTATAAACTCTATGAACTCACCAACCTTTGTGTTGACACTTTTTAGCATGTTTATCTCAGGTTCATAATTTACGAGGATGGCACGGAAGGGCACGGATACTCATGAAGGCTATATTTTCATTCGAAAAATTATTTAATAAACTGTAAAACCACTGGGACCTAATTTTGTAAACTGTAATATTTATATAAATCGAATGATAAATCTTTTAAAACGACTCAATTAGGGTTCTTTTTCTATTGATATAGTTGTTGTGCCATGAATAACACCCAGCTTGAATTCCGCTGCGTATCACGAAATTGGGGGTGTTACATCATAAGACTCAATTTCCGAGTCATCATCTTGTTGAGATGATGGCTCATGTGAAGGTTCCTTCTTGACGATGTTGACTGGAACCTTCCTCTTAACTACCCTTTAAGATTTCTTGGATTTAGATTGGGGTACTTCCAGCACTTCCATCTTTCCTTGCTCTGGTCTTGGGTTTTGAAGCAATCACTTCATCTAAGAACCCAACTTTCTTCACCTTGACAGCCTCTGTGTAGTAAATGTAAGATGTAGCAGCTTTAACCTTGTCAGTGAGTAAGCACTCAGAGAGAACAACACCTTGTTTACGGGTAGTTGTCTTCTTGACCCTTACTTCCTTGAGAGTAGGCTCATTGATCATGGTGTGTTTGTTGGGATCGTCAAGACGCTTGGGAATGTCTTCGTGTTTTCTAAGAATGTTGTGGATGATCAGCTTAGTGAAACGAACGAAGGGAATTCTAGAGCCTTGTTTCTTCAGATGTTGCATCATGTCCTCTCAGATGAGGCTAGCGAAGTCGATGTGATGCACATGAACCATTCCCCAGAAGATTTGCAGATGTATCAGTTTCAGGTGTTCATGGCCGTTATCCCTCCCTGAGACAGACTTGGCGACCATTAGGTAGATTGTTCTCCAAGGTTGAGGAATATTCTTGACATCAACTCTTGAATGAGTAGAGATGATGCCGGAAGCTTCGTCATACCCAATATTAACCAGGAATTCCAGAATCTCAGCTTCATTAGGAATGTTGACATAATCAACATCAGAGTTAATGTCTAGAAGTAGAAGAACTGCTCGAAGATCATCTACAGAAACCATGATCTCTTTTCTGTCAAGAGTCACCTTAACCACATGATTGTCAGTAGTCCTTTCCATGGTATACCATAACTGGTATATGTAGAAATTCGGAATAGAGGATGATCTTGTAAGCATGGACCTGAATGGATGATGTAGAAAGACGTCCACAACTATTCTGCAAGATGATTCAGCACAAGTGAAATTGTTGAAGTCGAATCGAATATTTTTCTTGCCGATGATTCTGCCATAACCGGCTGGGAAACTGTTGGCCATTGTAAGCTCAACTGGGGCATTGATGTTTTCTTGATTGATAGCCATTTTGTGATCTAAAACTTATTAGACAAAAGAACAAACATATGGAAACACAGTGTGTTAGTCTTGGTTTGATTGATTGTTCAGTTACTTGTTTGATATTAACATATTTGTGTTAGTCACAAGTCCTAAGTAACTTTATGTCACACCCCCAAATTACCTGTTTTGCAGCGGAATGGAATTCCTGGGGATTGACTGTCATAGCATCACAATTACAGATATATTGAATGACCTATAGTGTCGTTTGAAAAGAACATCGTTTGATATAATAAAACATTCAGATTTTACCAAAGATAGGTCCCAAATGATAGTCAATATGTACGGAATTAAATTTGTTACAATCCAAACGATGTTTCAAAATGCATAAACCCAAGTGAGACGCGTCGTCACCGTGACTATATGATAAGTCCACATGCATGCCATGAAGTGTATGCCTTAGTTACCTGAAAATACATTTCTAAAAGTGTCAACACAAAGGTTGAGTGAGTTCATAGAGTTTATGTAAGTGTTTTATACGACCAACGCAAGTATAAGTTATGTATGACAAATATGTCACAAAAATGGTACAATTGCTTAAGCACATGACACCGAAGCTAGACTGTTCCTGATGTTCGCCCCAACAGAGTGTTTTGCCAAACAACTCAATGATGATAATGTTAGGACCAAAGATATATCAACCTTATCACAAACCCAACACAAATACCACGTTAACACAAACAATACAAACACAAACGTTATGCTTAGAAAGAATAAGAAGAAAGGAAAGATGGTGACTTGAATGATATATAAATCCGTGTATGTGATGATAAGATATGCAAACAATAAGTTGTATATTCCTTAAGGGAGAAATACACACACACACACACTTTCAAGCACACCCCTCAAATGACCATTTGAGGGGTATTTATAGTCCAAGGGACTTGATGCCCTAAAGGCTTTGCTTGGGCTTTTTGTGGACTTGGATTGGGCATGGGATGCTTAAGCTTATACTGACTTAGCATACCTTAACATTTAACCAATTAGCTTAGCCCAGTCCACGAGCCCGTTGACTATTCTATCACGATATCTAACACACGATACAAAGTTCCTAAGTGTGAATGACCATCACTTCTAATAAAAACTATTAAGGCTAACAATCTCCCCCTAAGGGGTGGTCATTCAAATGATGCTCCACTTGATTAGGTCTTTACATTTCTTGAGCTCGAACTTTGTGTGTAGATATAGAATAGTCTTGAATCTTTGTTCCTTCATGCTTTGTGATCAGATAATGTGGTTGTCTGCCATTGTCAACTTCATTGGTTAGGTATCTCCACGTATTTCTCCACCATGCTCACACTTCTATTTGACTTTTGGTTACCAATGATGTAGTTCTCTAGTCTTTAAACTTTGTGTAGCCTTTGATTGTGATGAGAACTTTCATGTGTCGTTGGTATGAGCATGTGGCGAGTCTGCACGATCCATCCGCTCCGGAGCTTCCATAAGAAGAAAACATAAAACAAGTTAGTAATAAGCGGATTCCGGCACTTACAAGTTTGAATTTCGAGGGTGTTAACAGCATATTGTGAAAACACATCTCTAATTCTCACAAAGGCCGTTCTGAACTGGAGTCCCACAAGTGAGATAACGCGATATACCGAAGTACATCTACAGTTCAGATGAGTCGCTGAGGTACAACGAAGCATCACCCCACGACTGTAGACCGTTTGAGACACACTAAGCGTAATCCACGAGGAGTTACCGAAGTGACCTGCTGTCAGGGCTGCTTGATGTTGACCCTGGCAGGAGTTTCCATTCAGTCACTGAAGATCACAGAAGTGAAACTTCTCATAAATGTTCTGGCAAATTGCTAAGATCTGCGTAGGACTCTAGATTGTATCACTTGTGCCCTTATTGATGAACAACAAGCGATGTCATGTCATGTGTTCCTATGAGATCTATTGATGAATCTCGTGGCTCTAGACTCAATAAGTGCATTATGATTTTCCTAAGCGGAGACTAGGGAGAGGGTCTCCTTCTTCAATATCAACGATCTCTAAGAGAAAGTCGATAGATTATGTAGGGTTCCCAGTGAGAATGAAACAAATCCTTTTAAGAGGAATTGAGTGGCTAGAAGGTTTAGTGCAGTGCGTCACTGGGTCCATGACGTCTTTGTCTTCAATACCAGTGTCATCTAGTGACAACCAGTAGCATATGTATTGAACCCGTTTACGCCCTAAGGTTGAATATGGAGGGCTATTTCTTTTCACCCTTTTCATTACATTTCTTTTAATTCTTCAACCCCTTCTTTCTCCTTTCTCACATTACTCCTTTTTCAATCATTCCTAAGGACTTCTAATACAAACTATTTGTGATGTCCTTGGGTAGATCCCTCTGGCTCTGGCGGATCATAGGGACAATTTCCTATCCTTAGTCACCTTATAACTCCATGACTGTCCTATTGTTGCCATAAAACCATTTTTCTTGAAAATCTCTCAGAGTGTTTATGATAGAAAACATGTTTGAAACACTCCGTGAGTTTTATATTTTCAGAAACACTCCCCCTTCACATGTGCTTATATGTTTTGACAGAAATCTGCACATAGAGGGTAGAGTTCGCACTTTTTGAATTGATCGACTTTACATGAACTAGACCGATTCCCCACGAGACCGTTTACATCACTAGAGAACTAGCTTGAAATTATTACCCGTCCTGGTCAAGTCATAGAAAGTTTCTCGAGATGGTACATGATTGCTCGTCAATTCATTGGTTCCGTCTGAGTCGAGCTCATTGTGAGATTCAAACACCGATCATAAAACATTTTTGATCACCTTTTAATCACGTCTCCTCCCCCTCAAAAATAGCATATTCGTGATATTTTTGATATCAATGGATTAAAAACATTTTAGAATCTTTTGGGGAGACAAACGGATTTAATTTAAGCATGAATTTGGAACATTTTTTTTGTTTTATACTCCCCCTTAACGAAAGCATAATCAATTAAAGGGTTTTAGAGGGAGTTATCTTGAGCACAAAGTATTTTGAAAGATTTTGAAAAATCTTTTTGAACAATCTTGAAAAGGTGCTCAAGATGATGATGATTTCTCACCAGTTTTTAAATGCAGAATCTTTTTCAGTACACTACATTTTTCTTTGAAAACACGAGTTTTGATCTGAAATAATCAAAAGTCATCATTTTAGTCGGGTTTAAATCTTGATGTATCGAAAGCCATTATTGAAGAAATTTTGAGAAACGACATGTTTTAGAAAACAAATTAAAGAACTCTCGCTCAAGCATCTGTACATGCCCGTATCATTGTTGAATGACATTTCTAGAAACCTACAGAATATCGATTATCACGAGAGACATGTCGTGAGAAGAATATTTTTGGATTTTTGATTTTATATTGTTTTGTATTTTTGAAAAATTTTATATTTTTATATTTTGCTTTTGTTGGTTTTCAAATTTTGTATTTTGTTTTTCAAAAATATTTACAGCGAAGCTTTTTGAAATCATTTTCAAGAAGAATAGAAGACGTTCTAACGCCTCAGGGGTTAGGCTTAGCATCCAATTCGTCGAACTAAATAGTCAAACCTTTCTTTTGGAAGGGCTTTAGTTAATAGATCGGCGAGTTGGTAATCTGTCTTCACGAAGAATAATTCAACAGTACCATTTTCGACGTACTCTTTGATGAAGTGATAGCGGACTCTGATATGTTTAGTCTTTGAGTGATGAACAGGATTGCATGATATGGCTATGGCACTTTTCGAGTCACAATACATAGGTATTTTATCGAAAGTAAAGCCATAATCTGTGAGTTGTGTTCTCATCCATAGAACTTGAGCACAACACGCAGATAGAGACACATACTTAGCTTCAGCGGTTGATAGTGCAGTGCAATCTTGTTTCTTTGAAGACCAGCTTACTAACTTTTCACCCAAAAATTGTGCTCCTCCGGATGTACTTTTTTTTGTAACTTGATCACCTGCGTGGTCCGCATCTGAAAAGGCAATTAGATCAAATCCGGGTTCCTTCGGATACCAAAGTCCCATGTGAATGGATGTCTTCAGGTACCGAAAGATCCGTTTAACCTCTTTGAGGTGCGGTTCGGTAGGCTTTGCCTGAAACCGTGCTAATAAGCAAACAGCAAAATGAATATCTGGTCGACTAGCGGTAAGATACATGAGAGAACCAATCATGCTCCGATATTTCTTTGGATCAATAGGTTTCCCAAACAAATCGGCTCCAATTTTTGGTGAAGTTACCATTGGTGTTCCGACCGAGTCACAATTATCCATACCATGATTTTTCAAAATCTCAGTCGTGTATTTAGCTTGATTTATAAAAATTCCACGTGGGGATTGATGTATTTGTAAACCAAGAAAGAATTTTAGTTCCCCATCATGGACATTTCAAATTTACTTTTCATGAGATTTTCAAAATGTTTTGAAAGATTCGGATTAGTGGACCCAAAGATGATGTCGTCCACGTAAATCTGAACAATCAAAATGTCGTTTTGCATTTTTGTGTAAACAAGGTAGGATCAACTGTTCCTTTGGTGAAATTATTTTGGATAAGGAAAGAGGACAGTTCGTCATACCACGCTCTCGAGCTTGTTTCAATCCATAGATTGCCTTTTTGAGTTTGTAGACGTAGTCTGGATGATTCATGTCTATGAAGCCTTCGGTCGACTCACGTACACTTCTTCTTTAGAGTTCCATTCAGAACGCGTCTTAATGTCCATCTGATAAACCGTGATGTTTTTGTGAGCTGCATAGGCCAAGAATATCCTGACTGCTTCTAGTCTAGCTACCGGCGCGAATGACTCTTCAAAGTCTATCCCTTCCTCTTGTCTGTATCCTTTGGCCACAAGACGAGCTTTGTTGCGAATGACAGTCATTTCTTCATCCCGTTTGTTCTTCCATAACCATTTGAGATCAATGACGCGAATGTCAATTGGTCTTGGAACCATTTCCCAAGAGTCATGTAGACGGTATTGGAGAAGTTCCTCCTGCATTGCTTCTATCCATGCGGGATCTGCCATTGCCTCACGAATGTTCTTTGGTTCTAGATTGCTAATTGAGCAAAGGTAAATGCACAAGTCGCAATCGGTGGCAAGTTGGCGTCTCGTCTGAATTGGCCTTGAAGGTTCACCAATAACTTGTTCAATCGGATGGTCTTTAGTCCACTTCAGAGTAGAAGGATACCGTTGGTTATACGTATGCGAGTTAGATGGTTCTCGTAAGCATGAAGAAGATTCAGCTGATTCCGTAGCAAACGGATTTTCAAATAAGTCGTCATCTAACGTTGCATCGTTCTGGTTTTGGTTTTGCTCATCAACTGCTGGTAGAACGGGTGTAATAGCTGTAGTAGATGTAGATGATGTAGATGGAATTGGTGCATTGGTTTCGACCGTTGTAGATGCATCTTCTGTTGGTGGTGGAGGATGATTTTGAGCGGGTGCAGCGGAATGATGGTTTGATGCATTTGTCGAAGTTCCACCATAGTATTCATCGAACATTAACTCGAAGAAATTCTCCCATTCTTGTTCTTTAGGATTTTCAAACAAAGTTGATTGAGCTCTTTGAGGTACGAGTCCTGAACTGATGTGTCCAGAAGTCTGTCGGTTTAGTTCGGGTTCTAGAGCGAGTCTCTCGAAGCCTATGTGAAAGTTCGTCAACACATTCATCGTTCCATGATCATCGTCCTCCTAGTTCTCTCTGTTATACACCACTGAATGCCCTCGAGTTATCTGAATATTCAATGAAGATTCCAATATCACCTTTTGCTTTCAGTTTACCTAGATCTTCTCTGTCGTTCGTAGGATAGCACAAAGCGCCAAATACGTGAAAGTAAGAGATATCTGGTTTTCTGTTGTTCACAAGCTCATATGGGGTTTTATTGAATCTAGGATGGATTAGGGATCGGTTCTGAGTGAAACAAGCAGTGGCAACAGCATCAGCCCACAGAAATAACGGTGCACAAGAATAAATTAGCATTGTGCGAGCAGCTTCCACAAGAGTTCGATTTCTTCTTTCAACTACCCCATTCTGCTGTGGAGTCCTAACAGCTGATGTCTGATGAGTAATTCCAACATCTTCAAAATAAGCTCTTAACTCCTGATTAGTGAATTCTGTGCCGTTGTCAGTTCTTACAACCCTTACTGGAGTTTGAAGAAGTACTTGAATGCGTTTCAGAAAGGTGATGATGATGCTTGGTGCTTCGTCTTTTGATCTCAGAAACTTAACCCATGTATATCTCGAATAATCATCGACGATGACAAGAATATACTTTTTCCCATTAATGCTTTCAACTCTCATTGGGCCACATAAGTCCATGTGCAACATATGCAACTTTGCTTCCGAACTAGGTACGGATTTGGGTTTATATGATGCTCTTTTGCTTTTTCCTTGTTCGCATGATGGACATAAGTGATCCTTGGTGTATTTGAACTTTGGAAGTCCGTTGACGATGTTGTCTTTGGCAATTTTGTTGATGGTGTCGAAATTGAGATGGGATAAACGTCTGTGCCACAACAGGACTGTGTTCCAGATGCTCGTGTCATAAGACATATTGGTGATGAAGAGGCCATTTGATTGATGTCGATAGCATACAAGTTTGTATCACGATTCCAGTTAAGAGATCAGTGCCATCCAAGTTTCTAACGAAGCAAGCTTTTCTCCTAAAAGCAACCTCTAAATCTGCATCACAGAACTGCCCGACTGAAAACAAATTGTGTCCCAACCCTTCGACATAGTAAACCCGAGTGATCAAATAATTTCCAAAAGGTAGATCTCCATAACCCATGATAGCTGCTACATGATCATTTCCGAAGCGTACGGTTCCCATGAATTTCCAGACGAAATTGATCATCAGCTTCAGATTCCCGGTCATGTGCTTGGAGCAACCTGAGTCGACGATCCAAAGAAAAATTTCGATAACCTGATGTAACAGAAAAAGAATATTGTGGAAACCGTTTTGATTTTGGTTCCTTTTGGTTAGAGGTAAAATCATGATCACACTCAGAGAGGTTTTCTACAGGGAAGTCTGGTTTATCACTCATTGTTCCATTCTGGAGTGTGAAAGTTCTACCTGTGGGTTTCCAAATATCATCCCTAAAGTATACACGTTGGTTCCTGTCAGTAGTGTAAAGCTTAAGTTTTGCAACTAGTCTTCCTACTCTTTTAGCGTAATTACTTTTTGGGACGTTCTTCTTAACAGGCTTATCATTCACATTCTTAGAAACACAGTCATCTTGAACATTTAAAGATTTCTTGCAAGTTAAACCAAGAGATTCAACACATTCATTAGACTTAGCAAGTTTCATAGGTTCAGTACATTCAGATGAAATGTCTTTCTTATTCAAAAGCTGTAAATTCCTAGGGTGTTCTTCTACTTTCTTCTCTTTATTCAAGCGACTACTCTTAGAGGCCAGCGAGACTCTATTGTTCCTTGTATTGCTCTTAGGCTTTAGTCTGCTGCTCCTAGAGGTGCTTTCTAGTCCTGTAGAAGGTGAGGCACACGCATTAGGATTCACATTTTTATGAAGGGAGGTGGTTTCAGCTATCCTAGTCTCTTTAGATGTGGAGGCAGACGCATTAGTGGTACCCATCTTAAAAAGGCCAGGTGCTAAAACTTTAGGATTCTCAATAATCGCTTTTCCCTTATCAACATATTGTTTAGGTAGGGCAGGTGGAGTGACTGGTTTTGATGAAACATTTTTCTCATTGACTTTTGGAGGAGGCAAAGAAACAGACATTTTTGGTTTTGAAACCGGTTTGGGAACATTTGCTTTCTCTGCAGTCAATGGTTTGTTAATCACAGTATCCACTGCCTTTCCTTTTTGACTTTCCAGCTGAGCCCTCAAAAGATCATTTTTTGCTTTCATGTCATTGTAGGCACGCTCATACGACAATTTGTCATATTTGAATTCCTCAGTTTTTCGATCAAGTTGTTTAAAATATGACACATTTTCTTTTTCAAGTTTTTCAAGAGCTTTTTCATATTTTGAAACAATTTCGGAGGTCTCATCCTGGAGTCTTTCATGATCTTCAACAGAATATGTTTGCAAAATGATGGACATAATATCAGTAGTCAGAACATCTTCGAAGAGAGAATCATTTAGATTTTCCAAAACTTTGATGTGTTCAACACTTTCATTGGCTTGCTTTACCAGGGATTTATGGTCCTTGACAAAGTCAGTTGTTTCTTTCAAAAACGCTTGTTCAAAATGAATTACCCTTGCACTGATGTTATTCAGCTGAGGGGCAATTTGAGTTTCAAAAAACTTTTTCTGTTCATTATCAAAACTATTAAACCAGATGTTTGTTCTAATATTGGTTTTAGTTTTAACGGTCTCTTGAAGATCTGCAATTCTCGTTTTCACATTTTCCAAAATACTTCTTGCATCACTTGTGTTAAAAGGATTGTTTGAAGACATTTGTTCAATGTTCGAAAGAGAATTGGAGACAACAACTGGTTTTGAAACTGATTTTGAAACAGGTGTTGACACTTTGTTTGAAACACTTGGTTTGGTGGAAAACGTTGATTGAGAAACAAACGAAATACCATTAATTTGGTTCCATTTATTATAATCAATAGGTTTGATTTCCGGATGTTTTTGTTTCATTTTAGATCTACTCTCCTCAGATAGTTCCAACGTTTCAAGAGAATCATGCACAATTATAGGTTCATGCAATGGTTGTCCATTGTTCAACACATTCCGTTCTTTCTGAGCTTTCTTGAGAAAACAAGGAGGTGAGTTACCAAGAGCCATTTTTTGCGAAGTATGAAAAATTGGATTTACTTGATTAGAAAGCATCTTGATTGTCTTAGCGGAATGACCCGTTGTAAGAAGTAAATTGTCCAATTTTTTGATCGTTTCAATTTTATCCAGAATCTCATCAAGAAGAGAATCTTCTCGTTTTGCAAAATCAGTTATCAACTTCTTCTTCTCTTTTTCAAGATCAGAATATGTTGCTTTTTGTTTTGAAAGTTGGTCATTTAGTTCAGAAATTTCCTTGTTTAAAGATTTGATTTTCAAATTCAGATTCACATCAAGTGTGTCATACTTGAGTTGCAAATCTTTTTCTCTTAAAACAGAATCTCGATAACCAATTTCTAATTCTGACATTTTGTTTGTATGAAATTCATAGGCTTTGGCGTGCTCTTTGTAACTCTCAAGCTCAGCGGTCAATTTAGCATTCGCGGCCTTAACTTCGCGATTGACCGTTCTAACTTTCTCAACTTCAATGCCACATTGATTGATTAATGATTCAACATAAGCACGTGTTTCCTCATCAGTCTCAGTATTTTGTGCCACACAGCCTCCACTTGGATCCACATCTGGAGTCTCAGAGTTAGTATTGCTACAACTCGGATTGTCCATGTATGTATCATAAGTAGGTGCTGATGTCACAGAATGCTGTTCGTCATGAGTAAACACATCAAATATGACATTGTTATAGCATGGATCAGTGATTGGTACCTCAGATACTGCATTGGCGTCATAGACAGGAGGTGAGTCTGACTCAGTGTCATACTTAGCTTCCTGAAGATTTGCCATGAAGATGCAATTCGCATTGAGTTCCTCGAGGTCTTCCAATTCATCCACAATAGCGAAAAAATCATTTTCCTCAGCACTTAACTGTAACCCCGCATCTAGCTTATCTGCTAACAAAGCAGCTTTCCGAAGAAAATCACCAGTCTTCTTGTGCGGCTTAGTGGGACAGTTTCTTGCCATGTGACCCACTCCTTGACAGTTATAACACTTAATCTGATTACCCTGATTCACATTTCCATAATTCCCAACGACTGGAGCTGCTACATACCCATTCTGATTACCCACTGCTCTATTCCCAACATTCTGTCTCATCTGATTACCCTGATTCGGAACCGCCTGATTACCCATGCGAAATCCAGTAGCATATCCCTGCTGATTCCCAATAACTCCAACCATTTGTCCTTGATTACCCATGTTCACACCCGGCTGTGCAATTTGCCTGTTGCGAGTGTTTGATGATATCCTTTGGTTGTTGTTAGTAGGTGTGGAATAGCGACCTTTGATTACTTGACCCAAGAGAGAAATTATTTGGGACATAGGGTCTTCTTGATCAGATTCTAGATCAGTGATTCCTTGTTCCTGGTATTGTTGATCTGGATAGAATTGTTGTTGTGGTTGTGGAATGTATTGCTGCAAGTTGTTGTTGTTGGAAGATGATGAAGCTTGTTGTTGTGTATTCACTGTAGTTTGAGTCTTTGCAATGAGTGCCAATGAATCATGATTCTTTGCTAATCTTTCTTGCCTGACTTCATTCGCTTCAGCTTGGTTTTGTTTCAGAAAATCATTCAGTTGATCAAAGTTCACCTGATGTAAGTCTTTTGTTTGGTTGACAATAGTGACATATCGTCCCCATTCTTCTAGAAGATTATTCAGGAACTTGATGTTTTGAACGATTGTTCTGGGTGCCAACTTGTTTCTGATAAGCTCATTCATTAAAGTGCAAAACCTGCCATAGTAGGATTCAATGGATTCTCCTGGAGTAGATGTGAACTTCTCCCATGCAGTTAGCAACTTGTTCTCTGTGTCTTGTTGACCGATTTCTGTTCCATGACAAAGTCGTCTAACACGTTCCCACATGTCGAAAGTAGTTTCACAACTGTCTCTACAGCAAAGATGTCTATTGGTAAAACCAGTTGGATAATATGAATTGCCATGTCATCTGCTTCGACTTGTTTCTGATCCTCTGCAGTGTATTCAGATTCGTATTGAAGACGAGAAGATGGTGTGGTGGGAGGTGTTGCATCAGGATTTCCAGGTACATTAACTTGTCGAGGCTTGAAGGGTCCATCCTGAATGGATTTAATCATGAGTTTGCCATTAGGTTTGGTCTTGATGTAACGAAGCATACGACTTGTCCATTGAAGATAACCACCTTTTGCCAACATAGGAGGTCGGTTTTCGGCACCGGCTGCATGAATGTCTTGTTGAGTTGCCATTGATGAAGGTATGATCTGATAATGTTGATGTAGGATCGATTCAACGATAAAGGAGTTGTGGTTGATGAAGATTAAGCTCAGTTGAGGTGTATCTGAAAGTCGTACTCGTAACCTTGGTTCTTAAAAAATTTTCGCCCAAAATTTGAAATTCACTATAAAAATCAATTCTAAGGTCGTATGAAAAATTTGAGTTATGACAATTTTGACGCCAAATTTGACCCGAAAAATTTGAATTTAGGCCCAAAAATTTGAATTTTTGACCAAAATTTTCACTGTTAAACCAAAATTTGAATCTCGCGTAAAAATTGAACGTTTAGTCTCCTCAAAAATTTAAATTTTACTCAAGTTTTCCCGCCAAAAAACTCTTTTTTTTTTTTTTTTTTTTTTGAAAAATGAAGAGCTTAGGCGTAGAAACACGAAGTTACGAGTAGACGAGGCTTAGGCGTAGGATCTGGTGCTTATTCGTAGGATCTTATGCGTAGGAAGCTTATGCGTAGGATCTTATGCGTAGGAAGCTTATGCGTAGAAACCTTAAGCGTAGGAACCTTAAGCGTAGAAACCTTAAGCGTAGGAACCTTAGGCGTAACCTTAAGCTTATCGTAGACAAAGTTACTCGTAAACCTTACGCGTAATTGAAGTTATGCGTAGAGTTACTCGTAAGCTTTTAGCTTATGCGTAAACTATGGTTAAGAACCAAAAATCCTTTACACTGTCACAACGTAAGAGATATCCACAAGTCGAAGTGTTCCACACACTTATCCAAGTGAGGGAAGCACTGAGTAACAGTTATAGCGCGAAGATTCTTCACCAAAAAGTTACGAGTAGAAAACTAGGGTTTTGACTTTTTGACTTCTACTCGTAAGAAATTTCCAACGATTCAAATGATTTCTTTTGCCCAGATAGCCTTAAAAACACTCGAATAACCCAAAAATGTTGACCTTTTTCACCCAAAGTGCCTAGAAAAGTTACGAGTAGAAATGACCAAAAACCAAATACGAGCTTAAAAATGAAGAAAAACACGTAAAGCTTCGAACTTTTTGCAAAAAACTGAAACTTTAGCACCAAATAAACCTTAAACCACAAGAATCTTGAATTTTAAAGTGCAAAAATTAAAGCTTTAAGCTTGACAAAAAAAACGTATAAAGAGAGCCTTTTACGCGTAACCCTTCAAAACAAACACAAACACTCCTAAACCATTGTTAGGCGATTGATACCAATTGTAGGACCTAAGATATATCAACCTTATCATGAAATACCCACGTTAACCAAAGTTATGCGTAGAACTCGTGAAACCCAAACACAAAACGTAAAGCTTAGAAATAAGATGAGAAAGATTAGATGGTGACTTGAATGATATAAAATCGTGTATATGTGAGATAAAGATAAACACAAGATGTTGTATATTCAATAAAGAAAAACACACAAACACACTTTCAAGCACACCCCTCAAATGACCATTTGAGGGGTATTTATAGTCCAAGGGACTTGATGCCCTAAAGGCTTTGCTTGGGCTTTTTGTGGACTTGGATTGGGCTTGGGATGCTTAAGCTTATACACGGCTTAGCATACCTTAACATTTAACCAATTAGCTTAGCCCAGTCCACGAGCCCGTTGACTATTCTATCACGATATCTAACACACGATACAAAGTTCCTAAGTGTGAATGACCATCACTTCTAATAAAAACTATTAAGGCTAACAGATAAAAATGAAATGCATCCGTTGACCAGTTGGGACCACCAAAACGGATGGAGGAGTCACCCTCAATAGATCTATCCACTCACCCTCGCTTCTTCCGAAATTAACGGTTCATGATTATGAAATGGGGACATTCAATTGGCAATGAGGTAACTTAAGCAATGTAAATGAATTTGAACATACTTGGGCTCGTATAAAAATGATGTGCAATGTATTCTCCCCCGTAGGTTTGAAATAATGTATAAACTTGAATAAATCGGGGCTATGAAAACTCACCTGTTGCAATGATTATGATGATATAACGGCAATAGTGAAATGAGGCGCAACCTCTAACCGCGACCTATTATGAATGATATGTTCTAATGTAAATCATGAAACAATGTCGTGCATGCAAACTCATATGATATCTATACCACATGTACATTTGAAAATAATCTTTATCGTCGAAATATATGTTTATTACATCTCGTCATATTATAAAATACTTTACAAGTATTTACGTTGAAACAACCTCCTACGATAGTCGTTTAGTGATTTATCAAAAATTTATAGCTTTTCGTCGCAAAATAATATACTTTGATAATTTGTGAAAGTGACTAAATGACCTCGAAAAGCTGGTCGTAAAATAGAAAATATCGAGTGTTAGGAAACAAACTCATTGGTTTTGGAAAGCTTGTAGCATTATCTAAAAGTCTTAGCTTTTAAATTTTCATCATAGAGGTCTCGATCATGGAGAAAAACATAGGTAAAGTAGGGTACTTGTACCCAAAATATTGTTTAAGGGTAGTTTTCGGCAAAGTTTGAGTGACCGTATTTTATTCGTTACAACTCCGTTTGACGAACGGTTGAAAATTTTGGAAAATAGGCTAGGTGAAATTACTTTTACTAGAAGACATCGTTTTCTAAAAAGTACTCCATCGATGTTAAAAATGACCCTCAAAATGGTCATTCGCGGCCGTAATGTTTGTAAAAATAGTTACGTAATCCTTATTTAAACGCGTGTAATTTAGTCGTTACAAGTACGTTTTCTACGTTTTATATGTCCTCGGAATCGTGATAATATATACTAATATATTTCTGATAAGTCGACTCATTTAGACAATGTTTAAAACTCGTTTTTGACTCGTAAAAATTCTGGACAGCATGCTATTTTCAGGAAAATATAGTTTTCGTCGTTAAACTTGAAAATAGCATAACTTCTTCGTTATAACTCCGTTTTAACCCGTTCAAGCGGCCACGTTTTCGTTTTAAAGTATATTTTCTGAATATCTAGCCCAAAATATTTTGCAAACTGTCAAAATTTCAAGATTTCCCAAATAAGATCAGACCACTATTTATAGTTGTCGAAAATGATTTCTCTCGCGTAAAACTTATTCTAACCACTTCAAATCAACGCCAAAGCTATTCTAAACCTACCATACACCTTCTTAGGGTGTCATGGGTTCCTAGACATCATCAAAAATGATATGTTTCAAGGGATTAATTATAGGATGATTATAATTCATAATAAGTAATAAAAACACTAAAAGTGGTATAGACACACATGAAACTTACATGTTTTCTTGCAAAAATGATGAAATAACATAAATATGAATATGAAAGAGTTATAAAAATCATGAAATGCTTACTTGAATGATTATGTGAAAAAGATGATGAAAACCTTATTAATCTATAGGTTTTTATTTCAAAACCTTAACATAGATCACCAAATGAACTTGATAATCACTTGGATCATGAAAAATAATATGTTTCTTGTTCTTCTTCATCTTGGCCGAATACCACAAGGAACATGGAGAGGATTTCTATCACTTTCACCTTTTGGTTTGCTTGTATGTGTTTTAAATAATTGGAACACTTGTATATAATTAACAATATCTCAAATATAATATCTATATATGCTTATGTGTATAGCTAGTTTAGATTTTTGTCCAAAAATGTGTTGAGTCATGTCTTTATTGTCGATAAGGTAAAAGAAAAGCAAAAGTGATGTATTTTTTTGATTGAGCAAGTGTTATAATGTATAAGTATAATTTGTAATTGGTTGGTTAAAATAGTATTTAGGGTAGCGTTAGCTAGAAATAAATTTTAACGGAACAAAATAAAATATTTCGAAGTCATAAAAATTATAAAAATACATTTCTTACAAAAATTTAGTGAAATAATAATTATCGAGTAGTATTTACGAAAACCGTCGTAAATATATATATATAACAATTTATATACAAAATAAATTGAAAACATCGGGTAAACTAATAATATAATTTTTATAGTCTTAAAATGAGTATAAAAATATATTAGGATTATTTTTGGAAGTGTCGGATCAAATGTTCAAAATAAATGATTACCCGATAGCGTTTATTTAATAGGAAAATAAACGTTTAATGAAAAATGCAAATCCATGCATGAATTAATGTGATGATGATGTTACTAATGATATGTAGACTAAATCTAGTCTATATGAAATGTCATCAATGATTTTCCATGAATATGCAGCTTAACCCTCCAGGTTACGCGTATTTGATACTCGTAAACCTAGTTTACAAAAAATGATGAATAGTGACTCATGAATAGTGATTTTCTCCGGGAATAAATATTGTTTCGTGAATAGTAAAATTTTGAAATACCCTTTCAAAATATCAAATCGCCTTAAAAAAAGATGAATAGTAAAATGATGAATAGTAACCAGTGAATAGTAAATTCCCGAGATGAATAGTGAAATTTTCAAAGTTTGAGAAATGTCCTGAAATTACGAGTTGTCACACTTTAGTCCAATTGTTTAAAGTTGATGTGGTAAATTATGTGAACGAGTTAATATTGAAGTTTAAAGTCCAATTTTCACTTAAACACACAAAATTTTAACTTTTGTAAGTTTATGCATAGCATTTGGTTTTTGTGACTTATTCGTAACATACAACAGATTGATTATCTGTCACAATCCAATTGGTAGCTTACGCGTAAGAATGAGTCCTTATGCGTAAAGAAGGTGCTTAAGCATAGGCGCAAGCTAAAGCGTAAGAACAAGTCTTATGCGTAAGAAATTTCTTACGCGTAAAACAAGTTCAAAAGCTTTATGCTTACGCGTAAGGTTAAGCTGAATGTTACGCGTAAGGTTTACTCGTAAGAGTAAAGCTTATGCGTAACAATCCTTGTTTACGCATATCTATCAAAGATACACGTAATCCTACTGTAGATCTCTTATGCGTAAGTGTTACGCGTAAGATTTCTCTTATGCGTAACCTTTATGCATAAGAGTATTCCTTTATGCGTAACATATGAACACGTTTGGTTAGTTTTTTATGATTAAGCAAATTGTAAAATATAAAAATGAAAACTTGAGTACAGTATGTTCTAAACATCAATAAGATCACAAAACAAGCATAAGATCATATCAACTGAACATAGAACAACTTAGGAGTAAGATAAGATTAAACCCTAAACCCTTATCCTACACATAATCAATTTAACCATACAAATCAATCAAGAATTGTTTATGAACTATCCTAGATGTTATAGGAGTGACATGAAATAAGTATTAACAAAAATCTACCACAGAATCAAAAGATTCGACTGTGACGAACCCTAGTACCCAAAAACTTTGATTCTAACAAATTGATTGTGTCTGGGCTAATTAAAGGTTCCTAACACGTTTCTAACCTCATTCAAACACATTCTTGACCATCTAAACATAGCAGAAATCATCAAACAAGAAAACCCCAAATTAAGCGCAAGAACCCTAAAATTCAAATTCGATCAATTAGTGTTTCTGGGTATGATTGGATGCTTGAAATAGGTTTAGAACACATTTGTAAACGATTTAACATCAACCATTTCAACCAAAACAAATTTAGGCGTAAAAACCCAATTCATACGCAAGAACAAGATTTCAAAATCATTTATAGAAAAATTGAACCGTTGGATTGAAAATATTTTCAAAACCTATGTTTAAAATCTTGATCAAAACGTTTAACAACTTGCAGATTTTGATTAGAACAAATGGATTTGAAGAATGATTATGGGTCATTGGATCTTGGTGGTTAAGTTAGGAGTAAATGCAAGAGTGCATTGAATGTGGTTGTTGGTTGTTTTTGTTTAAAATTATTTTTCAAAAGTGACACATTCAGTTCCTCAACCTCAAAGAGTTTTCAACCAAGACCCATTAACTCCCGTTTTGGTTAGACAAAACGCATTTAGGCAAGAAAGTTAACGATACTCCCCCTCGACTTTTGAAATACTGAATTTTGAAAACAGTTGAGTCCGAGGAGGGTGTATTTCAAGATAAAATATCCACCACTTAATAGAAAACAACGTATTTTTGGTAATCATGCAAGTACAAGGTTTTATGAAACATCAAAATATTTCCATTCTCACCCTCAACATTTGTTCGGGAAAAATGGTGAAATGTTTGATAGAACACTGTGTTGAATGAAGTTTTGTACTTGCGATGTTTGTTTTTCAATTAATTTAGAAAAGCAAAATATTTTTGGATTTTATAAGTTTTTATATTTTTGTATTTTGATTTTGAAAAATATTTACAAAAGAGGTTTTGGTTTATGGCTTTTCAAGAGAGAAAAGTTCATCCAGTTCTTCTGGAGTCAAACACCTCATACCAATTCGGCGAATCAAGTCAGTAAATCTTGCGGGAGGCAAGGCTTTAGTGAGAAGATCCGCTAATTGATGTTCTGTACCAACAAAGTATAATTCAACTGTACTCTTTTCCACATGCTCTTTGATGAAATGATATCGAAGATCGATGTGCTTTGACTTTGAGTGTTAAACGGTGTTGCACAGGATCACAATAGCACTTTTATTGTCGTAGTACACCAGAATCTTTTAAAATACATAACCATAGTCCTTGAGTTGTGTTCTCATCTAAATGACTTGAGCACAATATGCAGACATGGCTACATATTCTGATTTAGTTGATGACAACGATGTACAATCTTGTTTCTTCGATTTCCATGACACCAATTTATCACCAAGGAATTGTAAACCTCCTAAAGTACTTTTCCGTGAATCTAGCAATCTTGCGTGGTCAGCATCTGAAAAAGATATTAGTTCAAAACCAGAATCCTTCAAATACCAGATCCTCAAGTTAATGGTTCCCTTGACGTATCGGAGGATTCTTTTAGCCTCAGAAAGGTGTTTTTCAGTTGGTCTTAACTGATAACGGGAGCAAAGATATACAAAAAATACTATGTCGGGTCTACTAGGCTGTCAGATACATGAGAGACCCAATAATACTTCGGTATTTGGTAGGGTCAACCAATTTCCTTTGTAAATAAGCATCCAGTTTGTTGGTATGTGCCATTAGTGTGTTGTAGGTGTCACAACTTTGCATTCCATGTTTATTCAATATTTCAAGAGTATATTTGGACTGACTTAAGAAATACCACGGGGTGATTGATGAACTTGTGGTCATAAAAAGAACGTAAGTTCACCCATCATGAAATTTCAAAGTTTGTTTTCATTAGATTTGAAAAAGCGTTTGAGTACTTTTTGTGGGTTGAACCAAAGATGATATCATTCACATAAATCTGAACAATTAAAATGTGTGCCCCATGATATTAAATAAACAGTTTTGGGTCGACCGATCCTTTGATAAAATGATTTGCAAGGAGAAAGGATGACAACTTATTCATACCATGCCCGAGGGGCTTGTTTGAGACCATAAAGAGCCTTGTTCAATTTGTAGACGTGATTAGGGAACTCTGGATCAACGAATCCTTCCGGCTGGCTAACATACACTATCTCCTTAAGTTTACCATTTAGAAAAGCCGTTTTGACATCCATTTAGTAGACGGTAATGTTCAAGTGAGCTGCGAATGCCAAAAAAATCCGTACAACCTCAAGTCTAGCAACTGGTGCGAATGATTCTTCAAATTCAATACCCTCTTCCTGTATATAACCCTTAGCCACCAGACGTGACTTGTTTCGGATAACCGTACCTTCAGCATCTAACTTTTTCTTCCAAATCTATTTGAGACCAATGACTTAGACCCCTGTTCGGTCTTTCAATCAATTCCGATGCTTCTAAATTTTTTAAACTGGTTCAACTCTTCTAGCATGGATTCAATCCAGTTGTCGTGAGTCATTGCATCTCTAATGTTTTTGGGTTCTGTTTGACTGACAGTGAGTGCATAAATGTAATGTTCTCTGTCAGTCTGAAGGCGTTGTCTAGTTACGTCTGGTTGGTTTGGGTTGCCAATAATGTTAACAAGAGGATGGTTGTTTGTCCATCGGTGTCTGGAGGGTTGATGTTGGTATACATTGTGCTGATTAGGTGGATTCAGATGGCTGGTAGGTGATTCAGCAACATTTGTATTTGCCGTTTCAGTTGCGAAAGGGTTGAAGAACGCATTTCCATCATAATCCGCAGGTGCATGTACATCTTGGTTAAGAATATCATCAGATGGGTCTGGGTCATTAGAAGCAGTTTGTTCAGCAGTTGTTGGAGATTCAATCATTATCGGGTTGTGCGGCGGAAGCGGCGGATACACACGGAGCACGTTCATCAATATCGTCACCGAGAATAGAGGCAAATAACCTTTCCATTTGTTGTGAGTTAGGCGAGGGCTTTCTTGGTGATGATGGGGGTTGAGGAAGTTTAAGCGGTTGTGACCGGGTTCTAAGCTTTATACACCGAAGCCATATCATAAGTTCATCAAATGAGCATGAATCGTTTCCATACCTCCTTAGTTTGACGATTCAGTTCGGAAACCTTTAGAATTATCACGGTATCCAATAAAGACTCCAATATCGGCTTTGGCTTTGAGCTTTCCAAAATCATCACGATCATTATTCGGATAGCAAAGGATCCAATACATGAAAGTGTTTGAGGTTCGGTTTATAGTTGTGGACAAGCTTCGAAGGTGTTTTGTTGTGGCGTTTTGTGATCATAGAGCGGTTTTGAGTATAGCATCACGGTAGATCGGCTTACGCCCATAAGTAATCTGGAAGTTTAGCATTGATTAACATTGTTCTTGGGCTTCCACTAGCGTTCGGTTCGTCTTTCAACAACTCCGTTTTGTTCGGGTGCGTGCAATAGATGTTTGATCTTTGAATTCCCACTTTCTCATAAATTCACGAAGGGTTTTGTTAACAAATTCAGTTCCTTTATGCATTCGATGATTACGGCGGTGTTCGGAATTTGAACACGTATTTTTGTGAGAAGGTGATGATCATTTGTGGAGCTTGGTCTTTGCTTTGAAGAAAGTAGACCCAAGTCCAGCGTGAGTAGTCATCAACAATTACTAAGATGTAGCGTTTGCCATTGATCGTTTGCACGCATCGGGCCACACAAATCCATGTGAAGAAGATGAAGCACATCTTTGAAACGTGTTCCACCTTTGAAGGAAAATGAGCACGAGTGCTTTTCCCTTGTTCACAAGGTGAGCAAAGGTGATCTTTTGAATACCGGAATCGTTGGAGTCCTTCAACTAGTTTGTGTCGAGCAAGGTTGGTGATGGTTTGAAAGTTTAGATGTGAGAGCGGCGGTTGCCATAGCCGGGATTTTGTTGATGTTGCCTTAGAAAGTAAGCAAATGGGAGAGGAAGCAACCATGTCTTGCATAGAGATAGTATAGAGACTAGAATTATGAGCGGACATAAGGTCATTTCCTTGTAGATCACGAATGAAACAAGTTTTCTCCTGAAAGCAACCTCCAAATCTCCATCACAAAATTGACCTCATGAAAGCAGTTGTGACCAGGCCTTCCACATAGTAAACCTGGCGATTTCGATGTTCCCATTGACATAATCTCCGTAGCCCATGATAGGCTGAAGTGATCATTCGAACTGCGGTGCCAATGAACTTTGCAATAAGTTTGATAACATTTAAGATTGCTGTCATGTGTCGGGAACATCCGCTATCAACAATCGAGAATGATGCATATCACTGCATTACACAGGGCGACACGAGATGGAATAGAAGTAGATTTGGAACCGAAATGTTAGAGGGTTCCATAGCAGTTATAGTGGATATGCACACATCAATAGCTTTAGGTATCCACTTAAATCCTAGTGTGTTATATAACCATTTCCGCCATCTATAACTACTCTTTGCTTTAGTCTTAGTGAATGCACTAGGTGGTACGACATTCCTAGGAGGTGGCTGAACTCTGAGGGGCAGCAATCGTTTCTTAGAATCTAAAGATGGCGGTCTACCAAGCACAGACTTAGAAAGATTAGTGGGCCTAGAGGTATTCGGTTCTTAGGATTCCT
The DNA here is from genome assembly GCA_910596185.1 of Chrysanthemum makinoi. NCBI lineage: Eukaryota > Viridiplantae > Streptophyta > Magnoliopsida > Asterales > Asteraceae > Chrysanthemum > Chrysanthemum makinoi. The sequence continues at coordinate 161,241,103 of OU343221.1, forward strand.
TAAACGAGAGATGATAGCTTTAGCAACACATTTATCATGTCAATCAGAATTCATACTTTTACCACAAATAACACAAGGTGCATCGGTGAATATCAAAAGTACTTAACGGTTTAGCATTCGTTACATCACTATTTCTATTACATTTGCGGGCCATAATATATATAGTGGAGGCATGAGTCTTATTCATAGTCCTAGGGTGTTCTTCTACTTTAGCATTCTTGATTGATCTTTTCTTAGGTCGCAACTTCCTATTCTTCGATTGAGTGCTCTTAGGTTGTGAATGCGGGGCGTTTGGAAAAGGCTCAACTATTCTGTTTTAGGTAGAAGGAAGCACGTAGCTACTTGTGATTTGGCAGTAGAGATTCTAGGTGCATGAGTACTAAGTGTTACGGGGCTAATCTCTTAATGATTGTTGGCGGAAGTTGTTCATACTTTCCTAACATTCCTCTAAACTTGATGATAGTGTGAATCGGATCTTGATTTTCGGACCGAACATTTCGGCAAAATGCATAACTTCTTTAGTGTGTGCAAGATAATGATCAAGTTCATTTGATGCTTCATCACGAGTCTTTTGAGTAAATCAAATATGACACCATATTCCTTTTTGACTTTTATAAGTTCTTGTTCATATTTTGAGATTTGACACTTAAAAGACACGTTTTGATCATCCGATTGCTCAATTTAGGATCGGAAGATTTTTACGCATACTGGGTGATTTTATGTTGAACAATTTGTTGATCGTGAATATCTTTTTGACACCAATTGGCGGCAATTGCATTTGAAAGTTAGTTTGACAATCGTTTGTTTTCAACTTTTAAGGACTCGATCTGAAGCACATTATTTGTGTTCTCAACATTTAGCATGAAGCATGATATCGGCAGAGATATTATCAAATGCATATGACAAGCAGATTCAATAACACAAACATTTTGAACATCGTACAGATAACATCTTCCAAGAGTCGATCAACATCTTTTCTCAAGAGTTTCTTTTTACGTCACTACAAGAAGTGGCTTTTAGGACCCCCCAAGCGTCATAAAAATGGTACTTTGGGACCTTTCATTTAATAGGACCAAGGATGGCGTTTCATGTAAGGCGGTTGTGGCAGGTCCAGCGTCTAACTATGAAACCAATTTTATGGTCGTATTTATATGTCTATGAACAACACAAATAGCGTCCTAATAAAAGAAACATATTAGGACACTTTACAATATTTTAACATGTGATTACCTACTTTTTAATCTTTTGAGACACATAAACGTCCTTAAAGTATTGTTAGGACGCTTATGATGTAACATCATAGCTATTTTAGCAACAAGAAAAGTTCCTATAACTCAAATAAGATTATGATACCAATTTTATGGTCGCATTTTAGGTCTATAAACAACACAAATAACGTCCTAATAAAACATATTAGGACACTTTTCCAATGTTCTAACATGTGGTAACCTACTTTTAATCTTTTGATACACATATAAGCGTCCTTTAATGTTAATTCTTAGGACGGTTATCATATACCATTATAGTTACTTTAACACCAAGAAAAGGGTCCTAATATCCAAAATCACGATTATGAAACCAATTTATGGTGCATAATATGTCTATGAACAACCAAATAACGTCCTAATAACAACATATTAGGACACTTTTACAATGTTAAGTTAATTGTTAGGACGGTTAATAAGTTTAATAGGACAATTTCAAAGTTCGGACAAGTCATATGATAGGACGCTATTTTCACCATGCACACTCTATTATTACGATATGAATAAAACATCAACTATATATTAAATGAATAAAAGCAATTGTATTTCAAATTAGCAATTGTCATAACAAAATCACTAAACATAAATAAGGTTGACAGAATCTAACATAAAAGTCGGTAACATTAAACAATACATTAACGCAACAAGAAGCTTAGTCCGTAGTCATCATGCATCATCTCTCTCAATCCTCACGGACCACCTACAAATAAACACCTATGTATAAGCATTAAGCTCCATGTTAGTAAAATTATTGGTATCACAAGATTAACAAGACATACCGAGATAAAGGGACAAGGCCATGCTATGGTTGCACCAACAGATATCTCGACAAACATTTGTTCTTCATATATAAGCTACACTCTAATACATTGTACAAGGCTTCTATCAACTAATAACTTCATCTTTGGTAGAGTTGCAAGCCTTTGGATGCTTTGTACTTGGGCGAGCTTGACATTCTTCATAATGCTGAGAACTTGTTTTAGCAGCAGTAACATTTGTTCAGCCCGCAGTAACATTTATTCAAGGCAGCATTAACATTTTCAAACTAGAAAACTACTTCCCAAAAATGATTGCGACTTCATTACACTTAAATTTGCAACAATGTTGATTCTAATATGACTGTAACAAACTTCATGAAGTATTATACTTTACAACCTGCTATATGATTAAACGAGCTTAAATACTGGCACATGGTCATAACAACCTCACATCTATTCTATTGATCGAAAACCCAAATGCCAAAACTAGAAAACATGAATTCAATATTTCTAATGTTCAACACCTTTGGACCCACTTGATAATTCTTATGGCAATACTCACATTTATGATAAGGGAAAGGAAAGATGTGGGGATCAATGAACATCCAATGGAAAGAGAAAAAAAATATCATAATTGAGCTAAAAGATAAAAGCAATTGAACACGAGAAAAGTGAGCACTCTTATTCGACGGTCCAATTGTTGCACTATCAACTTCTGCAATATTTAGGACTTGATATGAAAAATCAAAGAGCTCAAAATGGAGTTGCTGACCAAGAAAGTAGATCATTGTGCATCCACCCCAAGCAATTGAGTCGCCCAACATTTCATGGATATTCCTGCAAATATCAACGCTCTATAGAACATACAGACATGAAAGGCAGATGCGTATGAGCCATGTACCTTGATAACTTTATCAGCTTTCATAAGAGGAAGACCAAGGCCACACAATTTCTTAGAACCTAAGCTTTTGAACCACGGAGTCGGCACATTCTTCCAAATAATGTTCTACGTACTTGGGCCCTACTTGAGATGGCAACTATTGATAGAGCTTGTAATACAGGAAGATGTATGCTGTTTTGGTTCTTGTGGAGCTATTGTTTTAAGAATCACACTGCATCATCGATGTAACTGCAGTTTCGGAAGAACATAAACATCTATGGTTAACTACCTCCATTGGCTAGGTTGTTTCCGAGATGTAGCCTTCATGCCTTTTCAAACTCTTGTCTGTACCCTTGCAAGCAAAAAACAAATTTTCCCTTAGTTTTTTGTGGGTTCATAGAACCAGGTAAATGTTGACTACATAATTTAAATAGTTTATACACGAGAGCTACTCAAAGTGTTCACATAGTGTAAAGTTATACATTTCCTAGTCATTTTATTTGAGTACCTAATGAGCTTTAATGGGTGAATAGACATCATCAGCAAAACACAGGCTGTTAGACTGCAGATACTGAGCAGAGAAAAAGCACCAGGAAACAAGCTTTATCCCATACTTCATGCCTGCTCCCATGAAATTGTAGTTCCAAGGAAGTTATCAGGAACTGAAGCACAAAATCAATATAGAGATAGTTACCGTCATCATATATATAGTAGAAATATAAAAAGCTCCGCTTTAAATATCAAGAGTGTATGAGATTATATAGTCCTAGTGGTTTGGTGAAAATTACAGAAACCGCCCGTCATCTATACTTCGTTGCATATGTGGTGTGTGAGTGCACTGAAACTTGCTTTCACTTCTGGTACATAATTGGTTTTATTTACAGCAAAGCTAATCTAATACATATCAAGGGACTAGAAGTGACAGCAAATTAACCAATGCAGATGATATCAAGCATAGACGGTTTCCGTTTATTCCACCAATTCACAGGGACAAATTATGCAAAATTTACTCGACTATAAATTAAGTTCAACCTAATGTATGTGTGATCGTTGCTTACCATGTAGAACACGAAGCGGTCACTTAGAAGCATCTGGACCTTCTCATAGTGGGTTGGAAGATACCCATGAGGGTTGCTTCCATTATCTTTGTGCACGGCCATTCATATCTGGTAGGAGTGAGCTTATATGCAGTCAAAGAACATGAACCAGGGGTGAAACTGCAAGTCAATATGATCAATTTCTCTCCATCCCATTGCTTGTTGTTTTCCAAAATCCGAGCATGGAAGGTAAGGTCCTACATAATAAATCATATCATACAGAGGTAAGTTACCAAACATTGTTACATCTTTTACAGGTCCGAAAGATAAAATAAAATTGGCCAATAATAAGACAGTGGCCAACAATGAGTCTAACCCTACAAACAACAGCTCACCTTTCCACAAGAGCACCTCTCGAGTCAATAATAAAACAACAAACCGATCAAATACAAACTTTTTCAGCTCATTAGAAGTGGTATATACTGCAACAAATATTATCGTGTTTAACTTTACCATATAAAACAAACGAATCACCTTATCGCAATTTATCAAAACAAAGCAGCATGTTATGAATAGCTCATTAACCAAAAAGTGGCGACCATATAGCATAATTACCTCCAAACAGTAGCATGGATCTGCATTAATCTTAATGAGCATCAATTTACGTTCTACTTGTGGCTCCTTTGAGATCTTCGGCACTTTCAAGATGGTAAGCATTGGGATCTAGTACTTGGTTACGGCAAAAAATAAATATACTGGATCAATAGTTAACCTTTAAAACATTAACAAGCTTTTGAAATGTTTATTAAACATTAACTTACGAAATATCATAACTAGATTTCACTTATCTCTACATTATCTTCATTATAAATAAACAAATAACATCGATTTGGCTCCACAAAATTCCTTTACTTATCAACGGATTTCTATGTAATTGACAAATAGTCAATTATCTCAAACTATGTGTCAAGTTAAAATGTTTGATTCTCTGAGGACATATTACCGCTAAATGACTATATGTTGGCAATAATATAGTAATAAACCCAGGTTCAAACCGTGACCAAAACAATAACAATAACAACAAATAATGATTTGATACCAGTTTGTGACTTGGAAATATAATCTACACAGAACACACACCCTTTTAATCCATTTATACCACGGTGAATCAAAAACATGTTTTAAATCAGGTTTATTATCCACGAAAATCAAAAGAATAATAAATTAACCCATGAACACCTTAATTTGGTTTCTAAATTGAATATATAACATGTTATAGTACCTGGTTTCTAGATTAATAGCTTTAAAATGGAGCAATTGTTGTTGGATGAAGATGATAAACTACAGAATGAGATGGTTTGTAGTTGGTGATGAACTAATGGATATGATTTGATTTTGGGGGAGAAGGATAAGGGTGAGTGTGTGGCTGAATAAGCAAGGTTTGAGGTATATAGAAATTGAGGGATCTGAGAATGTAATTTTGATTTTGGGGGAAAATGTGGGCGGGATATGATGAAAAATTTGAAAGGGAGACTAAATTTTGGGGAAAAATTTATATTACGGGGTAGTAATAATAAAAACATTATATAAAATATTTAACGACAAATGAATTCAATAAACTAATTTAGTGTGACCATATATGACATTTGGTGATATTGTTCAAGTGTGTGACGTATATTTGTCACTTTTAAATGCATATCGTGTGGCATAAACTAGCCGATCTCGAGCCAACTAAAGTTCGTACGAGCTTATTCTCATCAAGCTTTGAGCTCAAGCTCAAGCCTATCAAATGAACTCGAAATGTTTAATGAGTTGAGCTCAACCTTATATAAGTTCAACTCAAGTTATAGTTGAGTTTTCGAGCTTGTAAGTGATATAGAAGGTTGCAAAAATCAAGAATCGGTAGTGGGCGGTCGACCACCTTGTAGCTTGTAATCGGTCTAGGCGGGATTAATCGGTGATTAGTCGGATTGGCATTTTTGGAAAATTTTAGGTATTTCCGCTAAGTTTTGTGTATTTCTAGGGAGCTTTATGTATTTTCGGGAAGATTTTTCTAAAAAACAACTTGTAATAGATTAAAACGATACTATAAGTGATCAAAATATGTTTACGGTGAGTTTTGGGTACTTCTAACAAGATTTGTGGGTTTTGACCGCCGTTGATGGCGTTGATATCATATGGGTCATATGCATCGGGTTATAGTTGCTTAGTATGTCATGTTACGACACATCCATGACTGTTGACAATGAGTATTAACATGGGTAATGGGTCATGTGCATTGGGTGGTAGTGGCTTATAGTGTCATATTATCGACCAATACATGACTGGTGATCGACAATGGGTAATTGACATGGGTCATGGGTTATGTGCATTGGGTTGTAGTGGCTTATAGTGTAATGGAACCAATGCATGACCGCCTTTAATAACTTCCAATACAATTCATATAACCTTCACACTATAACTATACACTACCAGCCGGTGCAACCCATGCATGACCGGTGATAATGGCCAATTCAAATGGGTCATGGCTCATGTACATTTGGTTATCACTGGTCACATTAATTAATGGGTATTTGACATCATATGGGTCATATGCATTGGGTTATAGTTGCTTAGAGTGTCATGTTACGACACATCCATGATTGTTGACAATGGGTAATTAACATGGGTAATGGGTCATGTGATTGGGTTGTAGTGGCTATACTGTCATTTTATCGACCAGTACATGGTGGTGGTCGAAAATTGGTAATTAACATGGGTCATGGGTCATGTGCATTGGGTTTTGTAAACTAAGACAAATACTATACAACATTTTTATACGTTTTGTATTTTTTTTTACGTTACCATCCGTTTGTAACATTTTTCGTCCCCTTTTGACCATTCAATTGATTTTGACCAATCTCGCTAGTTTTAGACCGTTTTAGACCAACTACGACCGTGTTCGACTGATTTCGACCTCTTCGACCGATTTCATCTATTTTTGAACGTTTTGGCAATTTTCTCTCGTTTTCATATGTTTTCAAGCTTTTTTTAACGTTTTCCTTCGTATTAAAACGTTATGAAACTTTTATTACGTTTTTGTATATTTTGTACGATTTTTTCGTTTTCATATGTCATTCTCCTTTTTTTCTTTGTTTTGCTACGTTGTGTTCGCTTTCGTTACATTTATGCGCCTTCATGTGACCATACATAACATCTTGAATTTAGTCACACAAACACTCAATGTGACTAATATCAAGGTTAATGATAAACCGTCGGGGCAGGTCTACGTCGGCCTAAGAAACTCGGTCAATGACGTCGAGGAACCTTAGTCGTTTCGAAATAGGCTCCGTCGTTCTACGTCGGCTGGAACCGTCGGGCACGTTTACGTCGGCCTAGGAAACTTGGTCTACGACGTCGAGGAACCTATTTGAGGAGGAAGACATTTTATGTTTTTATTTATTTAGGGTTAATAATTGGGGAAAAATAATAGGGGAAGTATTATTATAATAAGGATTTAGTGGAAATCCTACATGGCATAAAACTAATGTTTAAATAAAACTTTTGTGAATAAGCGTTTCATAAAACTGATACTTTACGACTCAAATATCAAGTGTCCTATTATGGTGTATCAAGTTTTGATACCCAAGTATCAAGTGTCATACTAACTAATGTTTAAATAAAACTTTTGTAAATAAGCGTTCTAAAAAAACGATGTTTTATGACTCAAATAAAGAAGTGTTCTATTATGGCGTAGGATAATAAAACCACAACAAATAAGCGTACTATAAAGGTTAATGTTAAAAGACACAGGTGTCAAGGGTACTGTTAATTTTTGTTCAAATAAAACTTTTGCAATTAAGCGTTCTATAAAAACTGAATAAGCGTTATAAAAAGCGGATGTTTTACGACTCTAAAAAGATGTGCCATATTGTGGTGTATCATAAACAAACCATTATGAATAAGCGTTCTATAAAGGTTAACGTTCTAAGACGCTATTGTCAAGGGTCCTATTCACTTTTCTTATAAAAAACGTTTGCGAATAAGTGTTCCATAAAACCGATGTTTTATGACTCAAATATCAAGTGTCTTATGATGGTGTATCAATCTATGGGACCCAGTGTCAACTGTCATATTAAGTTATGTTTTAATAATACGTTTGCGAATAAGCGTTTTAAATAATTAATGTTTTATGACTTATATATCAAGTGTCCTATTATGGTGTATTGTAATTAAACCATAATTAATATGCATCCTTTAAGGGTCCTATTAAGTTTTGTTATAATGAAACTTTTGCAAATAATCATTTTAAAAATGATGTTATAAAACCATTGTACATAAGCGTCCTATAAAGGTTAACGTTATAATACACACGTGTCAAAGGTCTATTATTTTGCTATAATAAAACTTTTTGTGTGAATAAGCGTTTAACTAACTGTGTCTTATGACTCCAAAACTCAAGTGTCTATTACATGGTTTATTATATTTAACCATAATGAATAAACCTTATATAAGGTAATTTATTAGGATCCATATTTTAAGTGTCTTATTAAGTTATATGATAATAGGACCCCAAATCATCGACCATCCTATTATATATACCTTTTAGGACATCGCCTAAAAGTAGCAAATATTTAAAAAGGG
>OU343221.1:161249765-161311580 GCA_910596185.1 Chrysanthemum makinoi
TTAGCTTACTCTTACGCATAAGGATCCTTGTTACACATAAATCATTGTTCACTACATTTTAAATTTATACGATATGTTACTTGTTAAATGTTACTCATAAGTCACTAATGTCTAATGTTACGCTTATGCTTACAAAAGTTAACATGTTGTGTGTAAAGTGAAGATTTGGACTTTGAAATTTCAAAATTAACACGTTCACGTTACTTATCACATCAACTTCAAACAATTCGACAAATGTGACTTAGGACTTGTAACTAACTAAAACATGTTACCATAAAACAAGGAATTAGATAATAAATCAGACTAAAACAAACACATTTTGTTTCCATATGTTCTTTTTGTGTCTAATGTCTTTCAGATTCAAAATGGCTGCAAATCAAGCAAACATCAATGCCCCAACCGAGCTCTCGATGGCAAACACATTCCCAGCTGGATACGACAAAACAATTGGCAAGAACAATCTCCCCGTCATCTTTAACAACTTCATATGCTCTTAATCATCTTAATTATGGACATCCTTCTGCAACATCCATTCAAATTCATGCTCACAAAGTCATCCTGATGATGAGTATGATTCAATGGATGAGGAAATACAATTTCGTAAGACATTAAAGCATAAAAGGATGGAATACCATGCTTCAACCTTTCCGGTTAATCAACCCGGTGGGGCAGGAGGGTCAAGCAGTAGTCCTCCACTTATGAAAGATGAATTGCAAACAACTCTTACCCCATCCGATCCGGTTAATCAACCCGGTATGGATCAGGGTGTCACTGTGTCTACAACTGTTGAAATGAAGCAACCACAACAACAACTAAAAAAATCGCAAGAAGAAAAGCATGGTGAAGATGTGGAACTATCTGACGAAGGAGATTACGATCATGATAAGGATGAAAGAGTCACTGATGATGATAATTTGGTGGCTGAAGTGGAAATGATGCGAAAAGAGGCTGAAGAAGCTGCTAGAGCTGAAGAGGAAAAATTAAAGAAGGAATCAGACAACTACATAGTTGACAATCCAACACACATACCTCAACAGTCTTCTGAACCACCTTTGACACTTCCACCAAACCTAAATCATCATCTCAATCATCACCTCCATCAACAAAAGAAACAACAAAGTTAACAACAAAATATGTTAAGAAGGAAACTCCATCCAATGATTCGACAAATGGTTAAGCAAGTTTTCACCACTACACAAGAAGCTACACAGCCACCACCATCTGATCAACCAAGGGTTTCAGAAACCACACCACCAATGGAGAAAACCGGTAACCACTTTACATATACTAGTGGTGAGGATCATGACATGCCTGAGCCCCAACCTGAACCTCAACCGAGAGTCAGATCAAGGACATTACTGCACTCCTTGTTTTCATACGCATCAAATCTAAGAGCGTGTTAAAGATCACCACCTCGGGGTCGAATCTTACCATTACAACTCAAATATCACTGCATCACTTTTACACTTCAACGAAATCAATCAAGAACCTCAGTACAAAATCGTTCATAAACCAAAGTTTGGGTTTGTCTACCTAAGTGAAAATCATCATACTTGCTTCATGGCTTTCGATGAAATTCACAAGTTCTATGACGCCACCCTGAAGATGGTTCGAGATGGATTGGCATATCGATTGAAGGACATTGAGTTGGGTATAATTCAGACGAAGAGTTGGAAAATATTTCTTCGGTCTATCTTTAGAATTGATGAAAGGTTGATTCAAAAGGATCAGATGCAACGGTTGGAGAGCTATATGGGAGGAAGACCATGCTTTCTGATTCTGACATCCGAACGTCCTCATAAAGTAGCTGGTCATGCGTAATCATTGGGTACACTATTAACTTTCTTGATTGTGATTTTGTTTGTTTGACTTATTCATAATGGCTTGTGCACACATAATAGTGTACAACCCGTACTTGTAATGAAAGGACCCTGTGGTACGCTTCAGTGCCACAATCCTTATTAAAGGAGCGAAAGCTTCTTACTTTTCAGTAAAACTAATCAAAACTTTCATTTTCAAAGTTTTGCTCAAAAGAACAAGTACTTCCCATTATGATTTTTCAAAACCTCAAAAGTTTATATCAGTTTTTGAGGGGGAGTATTTGTCAACCAAAATCTTTGTTCTACAACGTTCTTCATGGAAATATTCCCACAAAACTCAAAATGGTCATATTCCATATCAAAATTTCATCAAAAATAACATTTATATGCCATTTTTGAGGGGGAGAAAAATTATGTGATAAGAAATATGTTGTAACTTGCAAGAGAATCTTCGTGTGAATAGACTTAACCAACGAATTGACGAAGTCTGAAATGTTAGTAAATCGAAAAGACTTGTCCGGGACGGGTAATAATTTCAAGCTAGTTCACTAGTGATATAAACGGTTCTCGCAAAGGACTTGTCCGTAGAATGTACCATCAGAAACTCTTGGTAGACATGAACTTTGATGGGTTTGAAAACCTTTCGAGGTTGTCCACACCTTCAAGGTAGTTATTAGAGCTAGTTGTCACCTAAAAGCTGACAATGTAACTTTTTAATTATGCAACGTAACCGTGTCTCGCGGGGGATTGTCTATCATGAGTTGATCAATTCAAAAGTGCGGGCTCTTCTCTCACCGTGCAAATTTCAGTCAAAACTCTTAAGCACGTGTGGAGGGGGAGTAATTATGCAAAATCTTAAAACTCTCAAATAGTGGTATGAAATGCTTTTACCCATAACCACTATGAGAGATTTTCAATGAAAATGGTTTTATGGCAACATAGGTTAGTCATGGAGTTATAAGGTGACTAAGGTTAGAATAACCGTCCTATGATCCGCCAGAGCCGGAGGGATCTACCCAAGGAAACCACCAATAGTTAGAATTAGAAGTCCTTAGGTATGATTATAAAAAGGAGAAAATGAGAATCGGATAAAGAAGGAGTTTAAGAATTAAAAAAGAAATGCAAAGAAAAGAGTGAAAAGAAATAGCCCTCCAGATTATTCAACTTAGGGCAGACATCGGGTTCAATTCATATGCTACTGGTTGTCACTTGATGACACCGGTTTTGAAGATCAAAGTCGTCATGGACCCAGTGACGCATGCACTAAACCTTCTTAGCCACTCAAGTTTCTCTCAACCGAAGCTTGTTTCATTCTCACAGGGAACCCTACATAAACTATCATCTTTCTCTTAGAGATTACTGGTATTGAAGCAATGAGACCCTCTCCCTAGTCTCCGCTCAGAAAAACCAAAGCGCACCATTGAGTCTAGAGCCACGAGATTCATCAAAAGATCTCTTAGGTATACTTGACAATTCATCGCTTGTCGTTCAACAATAAGGACGCAAGTGATACATTATCGTGTCCTTCACAGATCTTAGCAATCTGTCGAGAACATTTATGAGAGGTTCACAATTGTGATCCTCAGTGATTGAATGGAAACTCCTGCCAGGGTCAACATCAAACAGCCCTGACAGCAGGTCACTTCGGTAACTCCCCGTAGATTATGCTTAGTGTGTCTCAAACGGTCTACATTTTTGAGGTGATGCTTCGGTGTACCTCAGCGACTCATCTGAACTGTCGGTGTACTTCGGTACATCGCGTTATCTCACTCGTGGGACTCCAGTTCAGGAACAGCCTTTGTGAGAATTAGAGTCGTGTTTTCACACTATGCTGTTAACACACTCGAAGTTCAAACTTGTAAGTGCTAGATTCTTTCTAACCCATGTTTTATGTTTTCTTCTTATGGATGCTCGCGGGAGAAAGAGATCATGCAGATTCTCCACATGCTCATGCCAACTACATCATCAAATAAGTTCTCTCATATTCAAAGGCAACACAAAGTCATAATGATTCTTCATCAACAAAGAATCTACAAAGTTTAAAGACTAAAAGAAGTTCATCAAAGCTGAAATCCAACGTTAAAGAGCGTGTGAGCATGTTGGAGAAAGACGTGGAAACGCTGGAGCAACGAAGCAGACCTGATGCGGATAACCTCAACATACTATCACTTTCACCACAAAGAACTTAAGAACAAAGAAATCAAAAGACGTCAAAGCAGAATATTTCAAAAGATACAAGATCCCTACACTGGGGAGATTGTTGGAATCAAGGCACTTCTTCTCACAAGAAGGAAGAATTTTAGAAGACGTCAAAGCTACTATTACATCAGAACCTACAACGTTTATCACTCCTTCATTCATCACCAACACTTAGGGGAGATTGTTGGAATCACCCCTAAACTAGATTACAAGTGTTAGTGATTAATATGCAATAGTTAGCTTAATTAGGCCTTTATGTTTGTTATTAAGCTAAGGCTTGTGTAAAAGGCCCATGTGCCTTGGCCCAAGCCCATAAGAAGGGAAGGATGCTAGTAGTGTTGCCCTAGCTCCTTGCCCTATAAATACCTCATGTAAACCCTCACTTGAGGGTTGGTTGTTCACTTATCTATTTCACCTACGCATAACTTTTCTTTACATTCATACGCGTGAGTTTGGTTAAGTGTTCATCCGATCACCTTGTCTATATTTCTTCTATTGATGCTTGTGTTATAAATATGGTGACCTAAAACGGAGTATTGGGAATCTCATTCAAAACTTTGCTCGTAGCAACATCGAAGTAGAATTGCTCAAGAATCGGAGGATAAACATCGGACATAGTGGGATTGCTACTAATCTCTTCATCCAATCAGAAAGTCTCAAGCTCGGGCAAAAAGTCGTTATCTTTAATGGAGATAGGAGGCGAACTTGAATTATCTTTTTGGGCTTCAATATTAGAAATGAGAAGATTAACATTCAACAATGTTTCTCGTAATGCTTCATCCTCGATCTGAACATCATCAGGCTCAATCTCTACATCTTCTGGCTCAAAATCATTATCTTCTTTGATGTTGACAGGCTCAGAAGGTAAATCGTCGACGAAATCGATGTCTCCATAAGAATCATCATCGGAATCGGAGAACATCTCAACATGATTGTTTGAGATACAAAGAGAAGGCTCATCACAAATATCGGTAATAACCTTGGACTCACTTGGGATTGAAACAAGGACCTCAGCAATAGACGATTCCGTTTCTGGAATAGTACTAAGATGCTCATCCCCCATTATGAGAGAGTCAACGGGTTCAACAATTATTGAAGTAATAGGATCATCGACCTCTTCCAAAATGACGTCACTTCTCTTAACCGGCATAAGTGAAGGGGAAGAGTCGGAAATGAGAGGCTCAGAAACGGGAGTGGGATTGCCACTCAGAGGCTTTTCACAAAATTGAAAACTCATTAATTCTTCCATAAGTCGATAATGTCGTTCGTATGAAGCCATCTTAGGAGGAGGATTTTTGAAAGAATCTAGCTTTGAATAATTGACGGGTTCTCTGTTTACATCCTTCCAACACGTTATTACGTCATCGTCATCGTTACGAAGTGTAGCTTTTTGTTCATTCTGCCCATACGTACAAATGAAACAAGTATACTGGTTTCCACAGACGAGACAAAAATGGGCGAGTGCCAAAGGATCTGGATTTCGATTAATAAAAGCACTGCACTTATTACAAAATCTGTTTCGACAATTATTTCCGCACCGGTCGTACATACAATTTAAACATTGGTAATAATTTTCTTCCATCGGATTTTTACAGTGAAAGCAATGTCGGCCGAGGGACGGTTTTGTTTCAAGTTCGGCTACGAAATATTCCTTCAAAATTTTCTCATAAGGATCTTCATGAACAATGGGAGCATGAGGACCTCAACATTGAGCACATTTAAGAGTTTTCATAAGAATTATACTTTTAGAGGAAGAAGAGATAGAATTGACGGTTTAGAAGAGAAAGGAGATTATTTTTGGTTTTTCATAAATAACAAGCATAAAAGGGAAAATAAATTTTGAAAATGAAAATCTTTTTGGGTTTTTATAAAAGAAATATTTACAAAAACAATAACTTCTCGGGGAAGGATCTTCAAAAACACACGAATCGAGACGGAATCGAAAACTCACTACATGCCTTCCCCGGCAGCGGCGCCATTTTTGATAGTTCGTTTTCGTAGTATAGATATTTTCCGAAGAAATACAAAGGAATGTATTTTCCTGGGTTGTTCTCCTAGCGAGGGATGAATGGAGTTAACAACTCACGTCGCGTAATTCGGGATTTGAAAGGGTAAAGAGGATTTTGAGTGATTTCTAAACTACGGGCAAGCAATAATAAGAGAAAGCAATTAAAACCACTAAATCTGTGATGAAAACAAGGAATTACAACTAATTATGTAAAATTAAACTAAAAAAGCAAAGAACGTAATTAATAAAACGTAATTAAAATGCAAAGTAATCTAATTTAACCCCTAAAAGTGAAATAATATTTTTCTACAGCTAAGAAGATGATTATAAAAATTATTTAAAATTTAAAACTAATTTATTTGGTTTTACTTGATTTAATTTGAATTAAAAACTATTTTTGAACTTTTAAAATAGATTTAAAATGCTAAAACTTATGAAAACACGCAAGAAAATTACAAAACTATTTTTCAAAAATCTAATTCAACTAAAAATAATTTAAAAAAGTGAAATTGCATTTTTCTGATTTTTTCTCGATTTATTATGAATTTAAAACTTAATTAAACTAAATTAATGGCTAGAAAATACTATTTAATCTAAGAAAAATCTGAAAAATTCTTTTTGTGACTTTTTGAATATTCTAAACCTAAGAAAATTATTTTTGCATTAGTCTGAACCTTTTCTGATTTATAGGAATTAAAATCTAATTAGAAAGTACTTAAAAACTGATATTAAATCTAGAAAAATAGTAAATGAACTCAGAAAAATGTGAAGATTTGCAGAACAGTTCTAAATAAAACTGAGATGCTATGAAAATTATGAAAAGCCACTGGTGAATCTAGCATAAGCTACTTGATGATAAGCTGATGTGAAAAGTTAATATGAAAATAAGCTACCAGATTTCATAACAAACTGAAATAAGTCTTAACTAACTAAAACCTACCTATTGCAACAGGAAATGATCAAATAAGAACAGGATCTAAGCAAATTAAGCACAAGACAAAAATCTAAAAATTCAAGCCACATAGTCCTGAACCAGCTACTTTAAGCACAAGTTTAAATAATTTAGAAAATTCTTAAAATTAAACTAAAATTAGCTTGTTAAAGAAAACCAACCAGAGACCTGATATCCAAAATTTCAGCTAAAGAGGACTTAAAATGATGAAATTAAAAATCAAAAACAAGAGCTACTTTCGGCATAAATTGACTAACAGCTATGCAGAAAAGAGCTTATTGCAGTCCTATATAAGCTAAGCTAATAAGTTCTAACAACTAAATAAGGGCAACTCAGGTTATTTCTATACTATAAACTACTTGTTTGACCAAAACTTTAGAATTAACAGCAACAAATTTAACAAATTAAAAGTTGTAAAATTAGCTATGTGGGACAGAACATCAGCAAACAAAGGGCATACTAGGGGCATGTGCAGACTAATTCAACTACTAAATAAGCACTAAAATAACTAAAGGAGCTAAAACATATCAAACCTATGCTAAAAACTACATAGCTACTTAAGTTTCAACCAAATTCAGTAAAAGAATAAGTAGACAATCAGCAATGGACAGATGAGTGCAGCAGAATTAGGGACAGAACAGGCAGTATTTAAGCACCAAAATTAACAACCTAAGACTTCTAATCACTAAATAAGCTGAACTCAGATGATACTAATCATCTTAATATCAATAAGAACTAAGTATGAACCAGATTAGATCAATTGAAAGCTGGTGATTGGGACTGATTAGAACAGAAACAAGCATTTTGACAGTTTTGTTATTGAACTTGAAATCATCAATTAGCATTGAGTAAATTGAAAATTTTGACTAAAACAGTTTTAAAATAGGATCCTCAAATTGTTTTCATCAAATACAAATTGAAATTTCAACTAAAACTCCATAAATATACATAATCCAAACACCCCTTTATCAAGCACTAATTGAAACAAAAACTTGAAAACTGATGAGACTTCATTAAAACAGATTTGAAATGAAACAATCAACACAAAAACTGACTATTTGAAAATCTAAAGTTACAAATTATCATGAAACTGGTTTGACTTCCAGACTTTGACTCACTTTGACTTATGTTGACTTTGTTGGAAAACTTGGAATTAAGTACTGGGAAAGCAGAATTAAGCTCACATAAGCTTGGATAAGCTTATTTGAGCTTAAAATTAAGAAATATAAACTAATAAAACAATACCAATGAACAGTTGAAACATATTTGAATTCAATTGAACAAGAACTTATATGACAAAATGAAATTTCATTAAATGAAAAGTGAGATTTCAATTAAACTGATGACTGATTTAACTAATGAAAAACAATTAAAATGACAGAATGTAAATTGGTAACATTTCTCTAAAAACATGAAAAATGGACGAATTACTTTGTGACTGAAATGGATTTTATATAGTTGATGGGAGAAGCCTTGGGTTGATCTCAAAAGCATACAGAAGTGCAATCTCCACCTTTGATTCATCTCTTGCATCATTCATTCTAATCTCAGCCTTGGATTGCTTGGGTGAGGTGTTTCAACCAATGAGGATGCTTCAATAGTCCACGCTGGCAATCCTGAAGCACACACCTCTGACACGTGTGTCAGAGGCTTCTGGAAGTACTAAAGATGGGTGAATATTGTGGGACGCAGGGTAAATAGGTAAGAGATGGGTTAACAGTAACAATGGAGGGTTAAAGGTTTTTGGGTGCGCATTTCTTTTTGGGTGGATTTATTTTTTTATTTGTTTGACTGGTATTGGGTAAGAGTTGACTGGGTGTTTGACCGTGGGTTGTAAAATGGATAAAATGGGCTTATGGGATAATGGATATTGGATTAGACTTTCATTGCACTTGTATTTATTATTAAGGGTTATTTATGTAAAGTTATAAATTATAAGGACCAAGGGTGTAATTAATGAAATGGTAAGGGTGAAAATGGAAGATGGATTTAATGAGGGTAAAAATGGTAAATATGGGAAAGTTGAGGGGTAACTTGGTAAATATGTGATTTTTAAAGGTGAAAAAGGTAATTTTGGGTAAGAGAGGGGTGAAAATGTATATTGGGTGAAAGTGAACGGTGATTTGTGAAAACTCCAAAATAATGATCAGAACCCCATAAAATGTAACTTTGAGCATCCAAAACCTATTAAACCGCATCCCGGCATCGGCATTTGCTTCTTCTCATTATCGTGCTCGGTTTTCTTTGATTTTAGCTTTCTTTTGTCTGTTTTGTCATATTTGTGCATGCACATGCATAAACTCAAGAAACCAACAAATATTAGGCATTAACGGCTCTTTTCTGGTTATTTTGGGTATATTTTGGTAAAAAAATGGTATGTCTTTTAGCACATACTAGTAACCATCTCTGCCAATTCCAACTAGTTTGTGCTTTGGTCTTAGTGAATGCACTAGGGAATATTTTCTTCCTAGGAGGTGATGATGGACCTATGGGTACATCAATGATATTCTCTGAAACTATAGAAGGCGGTTTACCTAGCACAGACTTAGAAGCAGTAGTGCGCCTAGAGGTAATGCCATTCCTATGTTTCCGTTTACGAGGTAAGATAGATTTAGCAACACAATTATCATGACAACCAGAAAACATACTTTTACGACAAACAATACAAGATGCTTCAAACATAACATTCAAAGTATTTGAAGATTCAACATTCGTTACATAACTTTTGCTATTACATTCATCTAACGCAATATCTAAAGTAGGTGCAACAAGTGTTTTATTCAAATTCCTAACATGATCTTCTACTTTAGAGGCTTTTAGTGGTCTTCTCTTACGTTGCAACTTCCTATACTTCTTGTGAATGCTCTTAAGTTGTGAAGTGCTAGCACTAGGATTAGAGGCAACTACTCTTGTAGAAGTGGAAGGAATCACATTAGTATCTTGTGGTTTGTTAGTGGGCTTCCTAGTGTCAATTTTAAACATTCTAGGTTCAAGGACATTTGTGTTACTAGACTTGCCATTCTCATATTTCACCAACTCCTCTTTCAACTCTATGATAGTGTGTTTTAAATCTTGATTTTCAGAGCGTAAGTTTCTATTAACATTTAATACTTCGCGAGTGTAAGCAAGATGATGATCAAGTTCATTTGACGCTTTAGCACGTGTCTTTTTGAGCAAATCAAATATGGTACCATATTCTATTTTGACTTTTGTAGGATCGATATATTTATTGTGTTGATGATTCGGGTAGTCTTGGATGATCAAAATACATGATAGCCATTTTAGAGAGAGAAAGTAGAGAGAGGGAGTTTCTTGCTAGAGACTTGGTTCACAAATTGTAAAAGGTTAGATTGAAAGCTCCACCCCTTCCATGGATGGAAGGGGTATTTATACTTACAAATAATACGTCCTCCTATCGGACTGTGGATCAGGCATACAGTGGGTAAAGACCCGTCCTTCCTCCACGGTGTTGCATAAAACTAAACTACGCTAATAACTAACTAATAAACTAACAAATAACGTAACTAACGATATGTCTACGAGCTAACTTATGCTAGATAATATTTGGGGTGACCGACACTTCACTATAAAATTTTCTAATTCCTAACAATCTCCCCCTAAGGGAGGTCACCCCATGTTTTACATTTCGAATCCTAGCATTCTATTCTTGACTTTGTTCTAGAGCTCGTAGACTACAATTCTTCAACTCCGCAATCTTTGTGCTTTAGCAGTGATTCATCAAAGTCCGCACTGATTTGTACTTTTAGTGGAGGTCTTTAACTGATCCACATCTTTGATGATCTTCGTGCTTTCTTTGAGATCATCAGCCACAGTAAATCTCTGGATCACCCTTTGTTGTGTTGCCATCATGTGAAGTTGTGACTTTTGGACCGACATGCTCACACTTTCTGGATCATGACATCTTTCCATCAGAGTAGCGGAAGCCTTACTGGTTCATGATATTTGCAGCAGCGAAGCAGAAGCATGGTATGAAATATCAAAGCCAGGTTATGTAGATATGCACCAGTCATGATTTCTTCAAATTAAGTGTGGATGCTGTGAGCATGCGGCTTTTGATTGACTCCTCAATTCTGATCAGCTGCAACCGTCCAAATGTACCTGCAAACAACAGTTAGCAATAAAACACACGAAAGTGTCTTTGATCACTTTCGTTGAATTGAGGTACACGGCCCACTGTTCCCCGTTGATCAGTACAAGTACTGCTTGTGATCAGGTAGGATTCCGAGGAATCTCCTTGACAGGGTTTCGCAGCTGTTCTAGCTGTTCTCAAACCGGAACGTCTCAAAGAAGACAACACGGAGTGAGTGAACCAGCGAATTGAGATTCACTGATTGATGAAAAATAATTTGAAAAACAATCGCGTATTGCTTAGAAGAAAGAGTTTTGCAATACGACGAAAGTTTCATGAGAAAGATCAATTTTCAATCATAAATACTTTTTATATTTGAAAGAGTACACATTCGATGTGCTAGATAAAAGAAGAGATTCGCACATCGAACGGTTTTTTCAAAAGTATTTTTTTCAATCAGAGATACTTTTTGTGTTTGAAAACATGAATACACATTCGATGCGCTAGAGAAAAGAAGATTTGCACATCGAACGGTTTTTCCAAAAGTATTCGTCAATTCCATTCCTAGACCAAGGTTGATTCAAGATTGAATCTCCCCATCGTTTCTATCTAGTTGTCACAAGCTTGATCTTATGAGAAGATTTCACATGTCACCCACCAAGAGCTTGTTTGATGTTGGCTCTAGAAGGATTTCCATCTTCATCGTGAATACTTTTTACATATCACTCAGATGTTCTGGCAATACCACAAGGATAATGCGTAGGACTCTTAATATATTCTTACTTTCCACATTGTGTGAAACAGCAAGTCTTCATTAATTTTATGTCCTAATGAGATATTGTGGATGATCTCTTGGCTCTAGACTCAATTGTGCACATTTGGTTCCTATGCCGAAGACTAGGGAGAGGGTCTCCTTCTTCAATATCAACAATCTCTAAGAGAAAGTCGATAGATTATGTCGGTTCCCCGTGAGAATGAAACAAGCCCTTTTAAGAGGAACTTGAGTGGCTTGGGAAGTTTAGTGCAGTGCATCACTGGGTCCATGATATCTTGTCTTCAATACCAGTTTTACCTTAGTAACCACCAGTAGCATATGTATTGAACCCGGTTTCTGCCCTAAGGTTGAATTGATGGAGGGCTATTTCTTTTCACCATTTTTCACATTCAGTTCATTTTCATTCTTCAACCCCTTCAGTGCTTACTGAGACTTCATAACTAGAACTTTGTTGGGTTTATTCCAGTACTAGCTCTGTCTCAGTCCGCACTCTTCCCATTTCTCATTTTTCTCCTTTTTTCATCATACCTAAGGACTTATACACTATCTAGTGAATTGTCCCTGGTAGATCCCCTCCGGCTCTGGCGGGATCGTGGGAACCAATACCTAACCTAACCATCCTTATAACACCATGCATAAAGTAAATTGATCGGTCTTTTGGTATTGTTCTTTTCTTCTTGAAACCAATTGAAAAATCATTTGGAAAAACAATCAAGGTACTTGTGATACGAGATCAAAGCATTTTGTACCTTAATAGTTTTGATCATTTAGAAAACCTCCCCCTCAACATGTGCATATGATTTAGAGATTGTTTAGCACATGGAGGCAATAGGACTTTGAAATATTTTCTTTGATCACAATTTTCATAGAAAAAGCCATTTGATTTTCTTTGGTAAATTCTCCCCCTCAATATGTGCATAGGATATTTGAAAACATTTTATCACATAGAGGCAAGAGTTCATTTGAAGCACATCCACAATTACAATAGCCATTAAGAAACCATTTGCTCCCCCTCAATATGTACATCGATAACCGAAAGAGTTTAGCACATTTTAGAGAGAACTAGCACTTTTTAATCAAATATATCATCCTTTATCAAATTTCATTATTAAATCACAAATTCTCCCCCGATCAAAAATATCAAACCCTTTGAGATTTTGGATCCCAAGTGATTTAATACGGTTTAGAAAACATGGGAGAATATGTGGCCTGGTTTAAATACTCATCATGTTTTTGGATAAATCCTCCTCCTCAACATGTGCATTGTGTATTTCAAGTCGTTTGGCACATGGAGGCAGGAGTGCCTTTGAAGGACTAAAACCAATTTCATTAAAACAGACAAGAGATTTAAATCACGATCTCTCCCCCGATCAAAAATATCAAACCATTTGAGATTTGTGATCCCATCTGATTTAAATCATTTAGAAAATTTTAGAGAAAGGCGTGGCAAAATTTAATTCTGAAAAATGATTAATAAGGAACAGTTTTAAGACATTAAAGATTGTTAGTGTCAGGTATGATTGTTTTAAGAGATCTTTAAGTAAAACAAAACAATTTCACAATCAAACAAGAACAGAAAAAATATTACTTTGAAAACCTTGATTCAAAAGAAAAATCATACCATGACATAACATTAAATCTTTAGATCACCACTTATTATCGTACAAAACGGACTTTTATGAAGAAATATTGTTTGAAAATAATTTATTTTAGATCACTCTCCCCCTCAATCGATGACCGAAGTCGTTGATTGAGTGACCTAGGTTTTGATAAAATGAAGTCCGGTGATTTTCAAAATTAAGTCCAATTAATTTTCAAAACAATATTTTCCATTTTCAAAACAATTTAATCAAATTATTCAAAATTGTTTAAAATGGTATCCTGCACGAAGATACGTTATGTGGTTGAGAAGCTTCCGTTGTTGCTGTTGGGCTTGTAAGAAAACCGTCTGCAGATGCAGTGAGACTTCTTCTTACGTTGCATCTTGAATGCCAACTGAGGTCAATATAAGCTCCGTTTCTTCAATCACTTAGAAGAAAACACTCTGCTGATGCAGTGAGACCTCTTACGTCGCATTTATGCCAACTCTCCAATGAAGTCCAACTAAGCTCCATTTCTTCATTTGTCAACCCAAGATATAGTTACCCTTTCCTTTCGGCATCCACTCGTCTTCAATTGTGGGATCCGGATCGGGAACATTCTTATATACCGATATACCTGCATATGTTAGTGGACACAAACAGATATATGGTGGTCGACATCACCCAAACAACAATCGACTAATAACAGTCATTTCAACATATCAATCAGATCATATAAAGCTTGGGAATAATGTGTTCATCAAACTATAATCATCTAGACCTAACAATCACATCCTAGAAACCTAGTCCTTCAACATAGGCAATTGTATATTTTAATTAAGCACGTAGGATAATTAAGAAAGTTCGTTAGATGATGTAAATTTGAAAACATTCTCCCCCTCAATCAATGACTCATTTTTTTGAAAAGTTTAAAAGCGCTGAAGTCATTGATTGAGTTTTCAATTTATACAAAAAATCTGAATCTGATTGATTTTTCAAGCAACTCATTTTCCACAATTATTTTGAAAACAACAAATATTTTTCTGAAGAATTTTAGACGGAAAAACATTTGTGTAGGAACAACAGTCCTTCGACATACTTTCCTCAAATTGTTTTAGGATAAGTGCACGAAATATTTGAAAATTTGGTTTAGCGCAGCACTTTCCTTTCTTGAAGACCGGGTTGCTATCAGAAATAATAGCAAGCCATAGTTTAAGCACGGGTTACAGTCTGAAGTAACTGCAAGCCATATTTTTTAGACATGTTTTGGAAAAGAATATTTACACCTCCTGCTCGAACTACATCTATGGTCCCGTGCCATTATTGAATGACATTTCTAAGACCGCAGATGTTATCGATACCAGAAGACATGTCTAGAGAAAACAATATTTTTGGAATTTTCAAATTTTCTGATTTTTATGGGTTTTTGTTAGTTTTATATTTTTCTATTTTCTTTTTGTTGGTTTTATAATTTTGTATTTTGTTTTTGATAAATATTTACAGAGATAGAATAGACGATATAGTTTAAGAAGATGATGATACGAGTACCGAGATAAGGATATCGAGCAAAGACGTCGTAGAAGATAGAATTCGTCATCTCTTAAACTTCCACCACCAAAGCTTCCGAGGCTCTTGCATTAAAGAAAGAAATTGAACCATCTGAAAGTGAGACTTTGGCAGCTTCCCCCTAAACCGAAAATCCTTTGGATGAGCAGATTCGAAGCTTTATTTCAAGCTTGTCTTAGCCAAGTGCACAGAAAAGCACACCATTTAACATAAATCCCGCTGCTCCTTTTAAGAACGATAATCGAGATTCTCCATTCGGGGTTATATCATCAAAATTGATCAGCAACGTATCAACCCACTCATAAATATTCTTCTCACATTTCATAACCACTGAAGTCTGAAGAAATCCATTCCAAAAGGTGTCAAGAGAACAATTCCCCCAAGTAGTTGAGTTGACGCAGTCAGTCTCTTAGTATAATGCACAAGAACTCTCTCGAATACACTTCATGAGGGGAATGAAGAACACCTTCCCATGTTCACATTTTTCTTCCCTGATGAACGTGTATGAAGCTCAAGAACCTGAAGTACACCACTATCCAAGAACTCTCCCGAATACACATCATGAGGGTAATGAAGAACACCTCCCCTATTTTCACATCTTTCGTCCCTGATGAATGTGTATGAAGCTCAAGAATCCGAAGTACACACATTCCCAACGAGAGAATAACTGACAACACCTCCCTCATGTTACATGTGACAACTCGCGATTTCAGGTCATTTTCAAATTTTACTATTCATCTCGTGAATTTACTATTCACCGGTTACTATTCAAAATTTTACTATTCACCGTTTTTGGAGTCAAAGTAATATTTTGAGAACGTATTTCAAAATTTACTATTCACGAAACACTATTCATTCCCGGAGAAAATTTTTACTCATGCTTCATTATTTCATCGTTTATCGTAAACTAGGTTTACGAGTATCAAATTCGCGTAACCTTAATGGTTTAGCTGCGAATTCATGAACAATCATCAAGGACATTTCATATAGACTAGGTTTAGTCTACATATCATTAGCATCATTATATCATATTAGTTCATGCATGGTTTTGCATATTACATTAAACGTATAATTTCATATTAAATAAACGCTATCGCGTATATAATTATTTTGAACATTTGATCCGACACTTCCAAAAATAATCTTAATATATTTTTATACTCATTTTAAGACTATAAAAATTATATTATTAATTTACCCGATGTTTTCAATTTATTTCGTATATAAATTGTTATGTTTATATAATTACGACGATTTTCGTAAATTCAACCCGATAAATATTTATTCACTCAATTCTTGTAAGAAATGTATTTTTATAATTTTTATGACCTCAATGTATTTTATCTTGACCCGTTAAAATTTATTTTTATCTAACGCTACCCTAAATACTCAAATGTGTATACAACTTACCACATATCTTCAATTAACTTACATATAATTACACTTATACATAATTAAAAAAAAATGTATTAAAGGGGTGACTAACACCCCCTTTGTCCTGGGGTGAGTCATTTAGTTTACTAAATATCTACTCATATAATGTATTAAACTCATTGTACAAACACATACACTCATAATATCCAAGGTGTTTAGATCAAAACCATTTCCTTCCTCTCTTCCTCTTGCAACCGGCCACACCAAAGGACCAAGAAGGATCATCCAAAATATTTTCAAGACAAGATTTATTCACTCTAGTATCACTCTTGATTAAGGTTGTGTGGTATGTGCTAAAACACATACCTTTTCATTATCAAACTGACCCAAAATAACCAAGAAAGAGCCGTTTATTGCTAATATTTGTGGTTTTCTTGAGTTTTTGCTTGTGCAGGTACGGATATGTAAAAACACTCAAAAAGGAACCAAATCAGACGTAAATCCGAGCATGAGAGATCAAAAGAGTTTGAGCTGAGCCGGAAGGTCGGGATTGTGCATTTTGGAAGACTTTATTCTCTGAGGATGATTTTTAGAAATTACAGTCAAGTTTGAAGAGTTGTCAAGATTAGTCCCTGAACTTTGAGCTTTTGGCAGAATTGACCCTTCAAGTTTCAAAAGTTGTAAATCAGTCCTTGGTTTATTGAAGAATGACAAGAATGATCCTTGATGAACATTTTCAGATTTACACCTTTGGTCCCTTGGAAATCAGAATTTACAAGTTTAGTCCCTTAAACACACCTTGGATCATGTTATTAGTCCAAAATATCCTAAGTCCAACAACCATTTGTCCAAATACAATATACGGCCCAACATGCATATACCCGGTCCATTAAACAAACCCAGCCAACCCATTTTTAATATTAAACCATAACTCGGTTTATAACCCAGGTCAACGCCCAACCCCGGTCAAACTATACTCAAACAATAATAAAAAAAAAGACCCCGCGTGTTTTTACCCCAAATTACCCAGGCACGTATGAACCCTAAATCCCCACATGGTCAATTGGTCAAAATTACCACAATTAAGGGTATTTGTGTACTTTTATCTGACACCACTGACACATGGGCAGTGACAGGTCAGCCATCCGTGTGCTCAAGTCCATTTCCTGCTCTCCTATTGGTCGAAGCTACGTGGAAATCATGATCCAATGATTAAGATTAAAGGGATGAGGTGTGGGATTGATCCAAGGGCTCTTAACGACTCAAAGAAGCACAAGATTGCACATTCTAGATCTTTCCAAGAGGCTCAAGACCTCAAGCTTAGCTATAAAAAGACCTTATTCGTTCACATAGTGATCATCTTTTTTCTTCTCTCTAATTTTTCAGTAGCATAGTTAGTTGTATTTTTCATTTTAATGTTTTAAGTTTTTGTAATTCCTATTTTGTACTCAAATGTTTTAGATTAATAAAATTCAGTTTTCATTCTCAAGTAATTGCTCAATTGTTTATGCTTTTAAATCTGCTTATTACCTTTGTTTAATGCTTATTTCAGTAATGATAATCTGTTTTTAGCTTATTTCTCATCTTACTCAAAAATACAAAAAAAATCAGAAAAAAATCATTAAAAAATAAAAAATGCTTTCAAGCTTATCATAAGCTTTAGCTACTGTTACATAAGCTCATATAAGCTCTTAATAGCTTTTAGTGAGCTTATTGCTGTTTTAAATCATCATTTACTCAAATTCACAAATCTGGTCAACAATAGTCAACTGATGAAGAACAAGTTTGATTTGCTGGTTCTAGATCTGATTTGGGTGATGCAGATTGGAATTTGGGTTGGATCTGATTAGTGTAGTGTTGTTTTGGTTCTGAGATAAGCTGCAAATAGCTGGACAGTTGTAAGTTTCAGAATATGATCCATTTGAATCTGTTAAACTGCATAAGTAGCTTAGTCTTAATCTGTTAGCTAATGTTGTTTTGATTGCATTCAGTAGCTTTGTTATAATTGATAGATCATAGTTTTTAGCTGCTATTAAGTTTGATTCATGAGTTAGTAGTTGAGACTTGCGTATTCAGATTTTAACTAGTGTTTGGATTAGCTAGAGTATTTGTGATTAAGCTTTGGTTTGAGTTTGTAAATTGCATACTTAGTCTCTATCTCAGTCACTTGAGTCATTTTTATTCTTACATTACATCCACACTCTCATAAAGTCAAAATCATAGTGAAACTGCTTTTGATTTCATTACTGTTAAAATCAGTAGTTATCAATTTGCATATAGGCTTAAAACAAGTAGATCTAGCTTGCTGTCATCATCATTAGTCTAATAACATCAAAATCAGTTCACTACTTTGGATCAAAACTCAACATAGTCAAAGTTTCAAATTTGTTTTTCAAAAGTCAAAACTGTCAAATCAGTTTTTCATCGAACTTTGATGATGAATCACTGATTCATTTATGAGTAAAAGTGTTTCAAACTTTGGGATTTACAATTTCAATTGGTCTAGTATTGGAAACTGCTTTTTGTCAAGTCTTATCAAGTCTTTTTAATCTTCAAATCAGCTGTTCAATTCAGCTTATTTTGCCCTGTTCACACTCAGCAGAACTGAGTGTGAATCAGGCTAACTTGCAGCCTTTGCATTTGACTCATTTCAGTGAGTTAGAGCCTGAAAATTGGCTTATTTGTAGATTACTTGGTGGTCTTGAGGACTGCACTATTGTTTATTAGTTTGGCTTATTGAATAAGCCTGTGGTTAAGCTCAAACTTAGGGGGTAATTACTTATTTGATAGTGTAGGCAGTTGGCTTAATTCTTTAGACAGAGCTTGTAGTTTGTTAGGATTAGGTGGATTTAGTTTGTATTAGCTTATTTTAGTAGTACTTAGTTTCAGTTACTGTTTGGTTGCTTATTTCATTGTTTAGCTTATTTTTCTTAGCTTATTCATAGACAGTTTGTATTGCAGCTTTAATATCTTATACATAAGCTATAGATTTTATATTTTTCATAGATTTAGAATAAGATTTTAGAATTTTCCTGAGTTTTTCATAATTTTTGGTCATTGTTTGGTATTTTTCTCAATTTAAAATAATTTTTAAGCATTTTAATTAGCTTTTATTACAAATAAATCAGAAAAAGTTCCAAAAAATAATTTTCCAATTTTCACAGATTAAGATAAATACAAAAAGCAAAAATATAATTTTTTTAGATTTTTCCTAGCTTAAATTGTAATTTTTAGCATTTAAATTAGTTTTTAAATAGATTTTAATTCATAGAAAATAGAAAAATCTTCTGAAAAATACAAAAATAGTTTTGAAAAGTCTTTTGAGTTATTTTTTATTTTTAGAAAATAGTTTTATAATTTTCACTTTTGTTTTCATATTTTTTAGTATTTTTAATTAGTTTAAAATTGGTTTTTAATTCAAATAAATTCCAGAAAATTCATAAAAATTAGTTTTAATTCTTATTTAATTTTCAAAATATCATTTTTAGTTAAAAAGTAATTTTAGATTATTTTTAGGACTTAGAATAGACGTAGTTGCATTTTATTTACGTTTCTTTTAATACGTTTTAGTTTAATTCGCGTAACTTAGGATTCCCCGTAGATTAATTTCCCTTATTTGATTTCCCATTTTCCGTAGTTTAAAACATAATCATTAATCCAAAACATCGAGCATTAAATTCCAAACCAATAACGACGTTGGCAATTCACGCCTCGTTGGGAAACGATTCGGGTTGACTAATCCGTATCAACGATCACACACGGGATTTGGTTTGATATTCTTTTTCCTAAAGGAATTTTGAATCTATCTTCGTGATTATTTTTGATATCGATATTGAGGTTTTATCCATACACATACCCTTAAGCCTTCATTATCAGTGAATCAGTGTCTGAACTGTTTTAAGTTTCTTACGGTTAGTCATTCACAAGTGGCTAGCTTGTGTGAGATAACTTGACGGTTTGGCATTGTAAATCAAATTTTGGCGCCGCTGCCGGGGAGGTTGTGTCGCGACAATATCGTTAAAGGTTTGACGATTAGTGACTCGAGATCCTTCCTTTGTGAAGTTACTATTTTTTTTATAAAAAAAAAAGTAAAAAATATTTTCCTTTTTCTTTTGTATATATATATCATATTAAAAATACAAAAAGATTTTCTCTTGTGTTTGAGCTAAAATAGAATACATCAATTATATAACATTCTCAACGGAGGTGTTATCATTAATAAGTTCCCGAACTAAAGATCAAAAACTTGCCTTTGTGTCGCTTGTGAGTCGATTTATTTCTATTTGATAAACAAACTGTGTGGTGGGTATAAGGACGGCCTGACATTAAATTGCGGCTGAAAAGAAGCGGGTTTTTAATAAGCTTCGCGCTGACCTAAATAAGCTTCTCCGCTCGCTTGTGCGTTTGTCTTATAGAAGTGATTTATTCACTTGGGATTATTGGTTAAGTTCACTGTGTTTTTGAATACCGTATCATTTTAATTGCCTTGGTTTTTAAGTGCATGCGCACTCGATCTCGATCTAGACGACTTCAGAAGCAGAATCAGAACGTACCCGAGTTACGTAATATGGCTGCTCCCAACGGACCACCAAACCCCGGTCCTAATCCTCCTCCCGATAATCAAAATGTAGCTCCCAATCTCCGAACGATGGAGGAGTTATGTCAACCTACAATGTACGGGAGGGGAGGACCCATTGCACCGACTAATTTTCAAGCTACCGATTTTAGCTTGAAACACCATATGATAGAACAAGTAAAAACAGTTGTCAATTTCATGGTTTACCAGATGACGATGCAAACAAACATCTTGATAATTTTTTGACCGTCACTGAGTATGAAAGAATGGGGTCTCCGATGACGCTCTTCGTCTGTATCTTTTCCCATACTCTTTGACTCATCATGCCACGTCTTGGTTTGATCGACTCTCGAAGAATTCGATTCATACCTTCGAGGAAATGGTTTCGAAGTTTCTGGCAAAGTACTTTCCACCGTCGATGGTGACGATGTTGAGGAACGATATCGTAATTTCGGCAATATCCCGACGAATCTTTGTTTGAAGCTTGGGAACGATATAAGCTTGCGATTGATCGATGTCCGAATCATAACATGTTGCTTGTCACTCAAATTGATACGTTTTATAATGGTTTAACGTTGAGACACCGTGAAACGATTAATGCTGCTGCTGGAGGAACTTTCATGAAAAGGACGTCCCGTCCAGGAATGTTACGATCTTATTGAGAACATGACCGCTCATTACAATTATTGGGATTCTACCGCCGAAAGGGGTGCATCATCTCGATCAAATACGTCTTCTTCTCTCGAAATAACCGCCATGAACAAAAGATCGACGATATCTTACGGATTACTCAGATGAATAATCAGAATCAACAAGTAAAAGCGGTACACCCGATTTGTGAGACTTGTGGAGGTCCACATTCTTATTCCGAGTACCCAGCCGTCGGTGGTTACGCATACATGAGAATGTTTATGCTGCTACGGGAAACTACAATCAACCGCAAGGAGATCGAAATCTTCTTAGCTACCGTTCAAACAATTATCTCGGACCTCCCGGTTTCAATCAACCTCAACAACAAAACCAGAATCAAAACCGTTTCAATGGTAACCATCATGTTAATCAGAACCAAGGAGCTAATTTTAATCATGGAAATCAACACTACCAAGCTCCTCCATCTCAAGTTTACCAACAACCACCTCCTCCTCAACAATCTTATCAAGCACCTCCTCAAGTCGCCCCGAACAACGATTTTCTAACTTACATGAAGAACTCTGATTACACCATTAAAAGTTTGCAAAATCAAATTAACGGCATAAGGACGGACTTCAAAAAGGAGATGGAAGCTACAAGCAACAAACAAATGACTGAAATAAGGAATATGATGGCTAGTTTCTTTCAAGCCAATCAGCCGTCTACGTCTCAACCCTCGGGTTCCGGTTCTCTTCCGAGCAATACGATTCCAAACCCGAGAGGTGACATGAAAGCAATCACTACTCGAAGTGGTGTGGCTTACGATGGACCCACGATTCCTACCACTAACACTTCTTCTTCCTCTCATGTGGTAGACCGTGAGACCGGGGTGACAAAGGACCCGGTGCTTCCTACTGATAAAGGGAGTACTGAGAATGTCCAACCCACGGTTGTCCAAGATTCTGAACCCGAAGATGCTCCCGTGAATGTGAAGAAAGCTAATCCGAAACCGTCTATCCCATATCCGTCTCGTCTTAAAGATCAAACTCTTCGTGAAAAGTCGAATCATCAAATGGAAACGTTCTTCCAAATCTTCAAAGACTTGAATGTGGAGATCAGTTTTGCGGATGCCCTTCTCTTGATGCCTAAACTTGCTTCTACGATTAAGGGATTGCTTACAAACAAGGAGAAACTATATGAGCTTGCTACGACATCTCTGAATGAGAATTGTTCGGCGGTTATCCTCAAGAAACTTCCCGAAAAATTAGGAGACCCCGGCAAATTCCTTATTCCATGTAATTTTCAAGGAATTGTTCAATGCTTCGCCTTGGCCGATCTTGGCGCGAGTATCAATTTAATGCCAAAATCAATCTACGAGAAACTTTCGTTACCCCCACTTACCCCAACGTGTATGACCCTCGAGCTAGCCGATCGTTCTACGACCCGTCCAAAGGGTATAGCCGAGGATGTCTTTGTCAAAGTGGGGGAGTTCTATTTTCCCGCGGATTTTGTTGTGGTAGATTTTGATGCCGACCCTCGAGTACCCATTATTCTTGGAAGATGTTTCTTACGGACCGGTCGTGCTTTAATTGATGTATTCGAAGGAGAGATTAGGTTGAGAGTTAATCAAGAAGCCGTCACATTCAACATTAATCAAACGACGAGGTACTCCTCAAATTTCGACGATGCTTCTATCAATCGAATCGACGTTATTGATGTTTCTTGTGAGGAGTACGCTCAAGAAGTTCTCGGTTTTGCTCACAATTCTACTGATTCACCTTCTGAACAACTTTCTGAGCCTATAATTGCCGACTCTTCCCCCTCTCTTACTCCGTTTGAGGGAGGTGACTTCCTTTTGGAAGAGATCGATGAGTTTCTTGCTACTGACGAATCGATTCCACCGGGAATTGATGATGGTGTTTATGATTCGGAGGGAGATATTCTTTATCTTGAACAATTGCTAAATGAAGATCTATCACCGTCACTCCCTCCGAAAAAGATTACGATTGAAGAAATCAAAGAAGTACAAACGTCTAATGAAAAACCTCTAGAGCCCGAGCTCAAGGATTTACCTCCTCATCTTGAATACGCCTTTCTTGAAGAACCGAACAAGTTTCCCGTCATCATTGCTAAAAACTTGAAAGATGAGGAGAAAACCGCACTTTTGGAGATTCTTCGTAAACATAAGAGTGCCATCGCTTGGCAAATTTCTGATATCAAAGGCATAAACCCTCGTTTTTGTACTCACAAGATCTTAATGGAAGACGATTGCAAACCCGTTATTCAACAACAACGTAGGGTTAATCCGAAAATTCATGAGGTTATCAAAAAGGAAGTTCTTAAACTCCTCGACGCCGGAATCATTTACCCAATCTCCGATAGCTCATGGGTTAGCCCTATCCATTGTGTTCCTAAGAAAGGTGGAATGACCGTTGTTATGAATGAAGATAATGAATTGATTTCTACACGCCTTGTCACCGGATGGAGGGTGTGTATTGACTACCGGAAGTTGAATGATGCTACACGAAAGGACCATTTCCCGCTACCTTTATGGATCGGATGCTCGCGTTTAGCGGGAATGAGTTCTATTGCTTCCTCGATGGTTTTTCGGTTACTTTCAAATTTCGATTGATCCGCATGATCAAGAGAAAACGACTTTCACGTGTCCTTATGGAACGTTTGCTTACCGACGAATGCCATTTGGCTTATGCAATGCTCCCGGTACGTTCCAAAGGTGCATGATGGCTATTTTTCATGACATGATCGAGAAGTCTATGGAAGGTTTTATGGATGATTTCTCGGTTTATGGAGATTCTTTCACTTCTTGCCTCTCTCATCTAGACCACATGCTCAAACGGTGTGAAGACACCAACTTGGTCTTGAATTGGGAGAAGTGCCACTTCATGGTTCGAGAGGGCATTGTCCTCCGCCATAAGATTTCAAAATCTGGGATTGAGGTCGACCGAGCTAAAGTCGACGTTATAGCTAAACTCCCTCATCCCACTACCGTCAAAGGTATTCGGAGTTTTTGGGTCATGCCGGTTTCTATCGCCGTTTCATCTAAGATTTCTCTAAGATAGCCCGCCCTCTGACCCATCTCCTTGAAAAGGATGCTCCGTTTATCTTCACCAATTAATGTGTTGAAGCGTTTAATATTCTTAAAAAGAAATTAACTGAAGCACCGATCTTAGTTGCCCCCGACTGGGATTTGCCCTTTGAGCTCATGTGTGATGCAAGTGATTACGCAATTGGGGCAGTCTTGGGCAACGAAAATCGAAACATTTTCAACCCATACACTATGCGAGTAAGACATTGTCTGAGGCCCAACACAATTACACGACTACAGAAAAGGAATTATTGGCCGTTGTTTATGCTTTTGAGAAATTCCGACCCTACCTTGTCTTGTCAAAGACCATAGTGTATACCGACCATTCTGCCCTAAAGTATCTTTTGGCAAAGCAAGATGCTAAGCCACGATTACTTTGGTGGGTTCTCCTCCTTCAAGAGTTTGATGTTACTATTCTTGACAAAAAAGGAGCGGAGAACCTTGCTGCTAATCACTTATCTAGACTTGAGAATCCCCATCAAAGTGTGCTCGAGAAAAGGAGATCACGGAAACATTTCCTCTTGAGACACTTGGGATGATTGCTAAGAAAGACCCAAACACCCCATGGTTTGCCGACTTTGCAAATTACCATGCGGGCAATTTCTTAGTGAAAGGGATGTCGTCCCAACAGAAGAAAAAGTTTTTCAAAGATGTTAAGCATTATTTCTGGGACGATCCCTACTTGTTTAAGATTTGTGCGGATCAAGTAATCCGGCGGTGTGTTCATGGCCAAGAGGCTCTTGATATTCTTAAAGCTTGCCATAACGGACCCACTGGTGGCCATCATGGTGCAAGTTACACCGCTAAGAAGGTTTTTGATTCCGGATTCTATTGGCCTACCATATATCGAGATGCCCATGATTTAGTTAAGTCTTGTGATTCTTGCCAACGTCAAGGGAAAATTTCACAGAAGGATGAAATGCCACAAAATGCTATTCAAGTTTGTGAGATTTTTGACGTGTGGGGCATCGATTTTATGGGGCCATTTCCATCATCTAAGGGAAATAAGTATATCCTCGTGGCCGTCGACTACTTGTCTAAATGGGTTGAAGCGACGGCGCTCCCCACCAATGACGCCCGAGTGGTTGTTAAGTTTCTGAAGAATTTGTTTTCCCGATTCGGAGCACCTCGTGCTATCATCAGTGATCGCGGTACCCATTTCTATAATGAACAATTCGCTAAAGTTATGGCTAAATATGGAGTTACCCATCGTCTTTCTACCGCGTATCACCCGCAAACGAGCGGACAAGTTGAGGTTTCCAATCGTGGTTTGAAAAGGATTTTAGAAAGGACTGTAGGAGAAAATCGAGCTTCATGGGCCGATAAGTTAGATGATGCATTATGGGCTTTCCGCACCGCATACAAGACACCCATCGGGTGCACCCCATTTAAGTTGGTGTATGGAAAAGCTTGTTACTTGCCCATCGAGCTCGAACATAAGGCATTCTGGGCCTTGAAACATGCAAACTTTGATCTTAAGACCGCGGGTGATCACCGGAAAGTTCAATTGAATGAATTAAATGAGCTTAGGGATCAGGCCTATGAGAATTCTTTGATTTTCAAAGAGAAGACTAAGAGGATTCATGATTCTAAAATTAAAAACCGCGTTTTCAACGTTGGTGATCAAGTTCTCCTTTTTAACTCTCGCTTGAAGATATTCTCGGGCAAACTCAAAACCCGTTGGTCCGGACCATTCACCGTTGCTCAGGTTTTCCCTTATGGAACGGTGGATCTTTCTCAGCCCGATGGCCCAAATTTCAAGGTGAATGGTCATCGTGTGAAACATTATTTTGGAGGGGACATCCCATCTATGGTTGTCCCGGATCTCCAAACTTTCCCTAAGGACAACTGAATTCGGGGATCGAGTCAAGCTAGTGACTCGGTAACCAAAAACAGTAGCGCTTCATGGGAGGCACCCCATGCTTATCATTCTATTTTCTTTCTATTTTCTAATAAGTGACGTGAAGGGGTTAGCCTCTTCGATTTCTCGTGTTTGGTTGTTTGTGATGTTGTGTAGGATTTTCCCGATATGAAGACTCTCGTGCTCGAAGTTTGTTATTTTCTCCACTCGAGTTTCATGATCGATGCTAATGGAAATCCGATATCCTAATCTTATCGACTAACGTTTATCTTCTAGCATACTTAATAAACGGCTTTTAGATTTTCGTGATACCCTTGCTTTAAACATTGAGGACAATGTTTCATTCTAGTCTGGGGTAGGGTAATCTTCGATTTGATTTGACCGCACTTGCTTGTTTTTTGTCGTGTACTCTCGCAACCCCGTTTTTCCTTAGAAAATGAAAAAATTGTGCTATATATGAGAAAATTTAAATTTTTTTAAGCCTTTGTTAAGTCTTTTTGATTGAAAAGTTGGCTAGTCTCTTAGACAAGAAGCTATAAAATGCGAATTCTAGCTCACAAGGCCAAGATTTTGCAAGTTTCCCTGAGTGATTTTAAATATGCATAACTTGATTTCATTAGATGAAGCATTAGCTAAGTTAATATATGTTTTGACACCTTGTTGACTTTCCGCTGGTGAGAGTAGGAATAGAATTCTGACTTGACCGGGCGTGTTGAGCCCTAGCTTGTTCCCTTAACCATAGATAATCTAAAAATTATCGGCTAAGCATCCCCGGATCTCATTATTTGGGATTTTAAATTTGCGGAGATCGAGAAATGATAGAGTTACTTATGAGTTTAGATGCTAAGCGTGGAGTAGTTGGTTCTCTTTAGAGCCCATCGAAGGTACTTATGGCTTTTTGTTCCCACAAAATTGTTTCACCCCATATCTGTTAATAAATAATTAGAGATGTTAAGTTTTTGGCGATAGTTAGTTCTTTATCTTCTTAAAAGAATCTTTGTTTTTAAAATTGGGTACACATCAAGGATCCGTAATAAATAAGCAATAAGTGATAAGTGAAAAGTAATAAGTTAAGTTGTGAGCTGCGGTGTCGAGATCGGACCCTTGGATCTTTAGCCGGGATTGAGTGAGGTCTTAGCCTAGCCAGCCGGGATCCTCATTTCATGAAGCCTATAGTCTTGGAATTACCCCATGAAGCTCCGTAGTTCATAGCTCATATAAGTAAAAGTATAAGTGCAAAAAAAAAAAAAAAAATTGTATAATGAAAAAAATGAAAAATGAAAAAATCAAAAGTATAAGTGAATAATAAAAATTCCTTGATGTGGACCTCATTTTTACGACAATGGTTCTTGAGAGAAGGCAGATTACTAATTATCGACTTAGCTTTGTATCTTTATCGGAATAAAAGTTACCGAAACGAGAATTTGAAGAAATTCATTTCTCACAAAAATAAAAAAATCTAGAGGAAAATAGGAAAATGGGAACAAAAGGTATTTACACAAGTAACTTCCATGGGTAGTGTTAGCATCTAGAGTCGTATGTAACAGTGATTTCGGTTTTACGCTTAGTTTGGGACTTGTGAAAAATCAGGGACGATGTATTCTATCTGTATGGTCACTTCACGCTGTGTTGTGTTTTCTACTCCGTGATCCTAACATGTCATTTGAAAAATGTTGGAGTTATTGATCGACATGAAAGTTTAACAAACCGTCATTCATAATCGGAATGTGCTTAATCGTTATATCTACATGTGAATTAGAAGGTAAACGGGGCGTTTTTAGAATTAAGGCTTTCTTAATCTCTTTTGAGGAATCTTTGCTACTTCTTCATAGGTTTAGTAGAAAGAGATTGAAATCCTTGGTTTTAGAAGCGTGAGTTGATTGCATTGCGTGAGGACACGACAATGGTCTCGTCTGGGGTATTTTGGTATGTGCTAAAACACATACCTTTTCATTATCAAACTGACCCAAAATAACCAAGAAAGAGCCGTTTATTGCTAATATTTGTGGTTTTCTTGAGTTTTTGCTTGTGCAGGTACGGATATGTAAAAACACTCAAAAAGGAACCAAATC
This sequence comes from Chrysanthemum makinoi, assembly GCA_910596185.1. Lineage (NCBI taxonomy): Eukaryota > Viridiplantae > Streptophyta > Magnoliopsida > Asterales > Asteraceae > Chrysanthemum > Chrysanthemum makinoi. Next base: position 161,278,375 of record OU343221.1, read on the forward strand.
AGACGTAAATCCGAGCATGAGAGATCAAAAGAGTTTGAGCTGAGCCGGAAGGTCGGGATTGTGCATTTTGGAAGATTTTATTCTCTGAGGATGATTTTTAGAAATTACAGTCAAGTTTGAAGAGTTGTCAAGATTAGTCCCTGAACTTTGAGCTTTTGGCAGAATTGACCCTTCAAGTTTCAAAAGTTGTAAATCAGTCCTTGGTTTATTGAAGAATGACTAGAATGATCCTTGATGAACATTTTCAGATTTACACCTTTGGTCCCTTGGAAATCAGTATTTACAAGTCTAGTCCCTTAAACACACCTTGGATCATGTTATTAGTCCAAAATATCCTAAGTCCAACAACCATTTGTCCAAATACAATATACGGCCCAACATGCATATACCCGGTCCATTAAACAAACCCAGCCAACCCATTTTTAATATTAAACCATAACCCGGTTTATAACCCAGGTCAACGCCCAACCCCGGTCAAACTATACTCAAACAATAATAAAAAAAAGACCCCGCGCGTTTTTACCCCAAATTACCCAGGCACGTATGAACCCTAAATCCCCACATGGTCAATTGGTCAAAATTACCACAATTAAGGGTATTTGTGTACTTTTATCTGACACCACTGACACATGGGCAGTGACAGGTCAGCCATCCGTGTGCTCAAGTCCATTTCCTGCTCTCCTATTGGTCGAAGCTACGTGGAAATCATGATCCAATGATTAAGATTAAAGGGATGAGGTGTGGGATTGATCCAAGGGCTCTTAACGACTCAAAGAAGCACAAGATTGCACATTCTAGATCTTTCCAAGAGGCTCAAGACCTCAAGCTTAGCTATAAAAATACCTTATTCGTTCACATAGTGATCATCTTTTTTCTTCTCTCTAATTTTTTAGTAGCATAGTTAGTTGTATTTTTCATTTTAATGTTTTAAGTTTTTTGTAATTCCTATTTTGTACTCAAATGTTTTAGATTAATAAAATTCAGTTTTCATTCTCAAGTAATTGCTCAATTGTTTATGCTTTTAAATCTGCTTATTACCTTTGTTTAATGCTTATTTCAGTAATGATAATCTGTTTTTAGCTTATTTCTCATCTTACTCAAAAATACAAAAAAAATCAGAAAAAAATCATTAAAAAAATAAAAAATACTTTCAAGCTTATCATAAGCTTTAGCTACTGTTACATAAGCTCATATAAGCTCTTAATAGCTTTTAGTGAGCTTATTGCTGTTTTAAATCATCATTTACTCAAATTCACAAATCTGGTCAACGATAGTCAACTAATGAAGAACAAGTTTGATTTGCTGGTTCTAGATCTGATTTGGGTGATGCAGATTGGAATTTGGGTTGGATCTGATTAGTGTAGTGTTGTTTTGGTTCTGAGATAAGCTGCAAATAGCTGGACAGTTGTAAGTTTCAGAATCTGATCCATTTGAATCTGTTAAACTGCATAAGTAACTTAGTCTTAATCTGTTAGCTAATGTTGTTTTGATTGCATTCAGTAGCTTTGTTATAATTGATAGATCATAGTTTTTAGCTGCTATTAAGTTTGATTCATGAGTTAGTAGTTTAGACTTGCATATTCAGATTTTAACTAGTGTTTGGATTAGCTAGAGTATTTGTGATTAAGCTTTGGTTTGAGTTTGTAAATTGCATACTTAGTCTCTATCTCAGTCACTTGAGTCATTTTTATTCTTACATTACATCCATACTCTCATAAAGTCAAAATCATAGTGAAACTGCTTTTGATTTCATTACTGTTAAAATCAGTAGTTATCAATTTGCATATAGGCTTAAAACAAGTAGATCTAGCTTGCTGTCATCATCATTAGTCTAATAACATCAAAATCAGTTCACTACTTTGGATCAAAACTCAACATAGTCAAAGTTTCAAATCTGTTTTTCAAAAGTCAAAACTGTCAAATCAGTTTTTCATCGAACTTTGATGATGAATCACTGATTCATTTCTGAGTAAAAGTGTTTCAAACTTTGGGATTTACAATTTCAATTGGTCTAGTATTGGAAACTGCTTTTTGTCAAGTCTTATCAAGTCTTTTTAATCTTCAAATCAGCTGTTCAATTCAGCTTATTTTGTCCTGTTCACACTCAGCAGAACTGAGTGTGAATCAGGCTAACTTGCAAACCTTTGAATTTGACTCATTTCAGTGAGTTAGAGCCTGAAAATTGGCTTATTTGTAGATTACTTGGTGGTCTTGAGGACTGCACTATTGTTTATTAGTTTGGCTTATTGAATAAGCCTGTGGTTAAGCTCAAACTTAGGGGGTAATTACTGATTTGATAGTGTAGGCAGTTGGCTTAATTCTTTAGACAGAGCTTGTAGTTTGTTAGGATTAGGTGGATTTAGTTTGTATTAGCTTATTTTAGTAGTACTTAGTTTCAGTTACTGTTTGGTTGCTTATTTCATTGTTTAGCTTATTTTTCTTAGCTTATTCATAGACAGTTTGTATTGCAGCTTTAATATCTTATACATAAGCTATAGATTTTATATTTTTCATAGATTTAGAATAAGATTTTAGAATTTTCCTGAGTTTTTCATAATTTTTGGTCATTGTTTGGTATTTTTCTCAATTTAAAATAATTTTTAAGCATTTTAATTAGCTTTTATTACAAATAAATCAGAAAAAGTTCCAAAAAATAATTTTCCAATTTTCACAGATTAAGATAAATACAAAAATCAAAAAAATAAATTTTCTAGATTTTTCCTAGCTTAAATTGTAATTTTTAGCATTTAAATTAGTTTTTAAATAGATTTTAATTCATAGAAAATAGAAAAATCTTCTGAAAAATATAAAAATAGTTTTGAAAAGTCTTTTGAGTTATTTTTGATTTTTAGAAAATAGTTTTATAATTTTCACTTTTGTTTTTATAATTTTTAGTATTTTTAATTAGTTTAAAATTGGTTTTTAATTCAAATAAATTCCAGAAAATTCATAAAAATTAGTTTTAATTCTTAGTTAATTTTCAAATATCATTTTTAGTTAAAAAGTAATTTTAGATTATTTTTAGGACTTAGAATAGACGTAGTTGCATTTTATTTACGTTTCTTTTAATACGTTTTAGTTTAATTCGCGTAACTTAGGATTCCCCGTAGATTAATTTCCCTTATTTGATTTCCCATTTTCCGTAGTTTAAAACATAATCATTAATCCAAAAGATCGAGCATTAAATTCCAAACCAATAACGACGTTGGCAATTCACGCCTCGTTGGGAAACGATTCGGGTTGACTAATCCGTATCAACGATCACACACGGGATTTGGTTTGATATTCTTTTTCCTAAAGGAATTTTGAATCTATCTTCGTGATTATTTTTGATATCGATATTGAGGTTATAATCACGAAGATAGATTCAAAATTCCTTTAGGAAAAAGAATATCATTGTGCAATAAAAACCTTGGGTGATTAGGAAAAATCCTTTGTCCATAAACCTCATCAAGTTAACTAGTAAGCATCCATATTCATGATCATATTTCATATTCATTGTTATATTCATTTCATCATATTTGAGAAAACATGCAAGTCTCATGTATGTTTATACCACTTTTACATGTTTTTAAGAGTTATATATATTTATATCATCCTATAATTACTCCTTGTTATATATCACTCTTGGTGATGTCTAGGAACCCATGACACCCTAAGAAGGTGTATGGTAAGATTAGAATAGCTTCGGAGTTGTTTTGAATTGGTTAGAATAGGTTTGGCGCGAGAAAAACTCATTTCGACAAGTTTTCTAAAGGGTCTGTCCTTATTTTGAAATTCTGGAATTTTTGACAGTAAGCAAAATATTTTGGGCTAGATATTTGGAAAATATACTTTAAAACGAAAACGTGGCCGCTTGAATGGGTTAAAACGGAGCTATAACGAAGAAGTTATGAATTTTTTAAGTTTGACGACGAAAACTATTAATTTCAGAAATTTCAGCATGTTAATATCACTTTTTACGAGTCAAAAATGAATCTTAAGCGTTGTTAAATGTGTCGACTTATCAAAAATATATTAGTATATGTTATCACGATTCCGTGGATATAAAGAACGTAGAAAACGGACTCATAACGACTAAGTTATTCACATTTTAAACAAGTTGCCGTAACTTTATTATATAAGTAATTTAAAAATGGTCATGACGTTAAAAGATTATTTCTCGACGAGAAATATTATTTTCAAAAATTCGTAAGTGGTATAGATATCATCCGAATTGCATGCGTAACATTACATCATAACTTATTATGTATCATATCATTCATAATAGGTCAAGTTTAGAGATTCACGCTACATTTTGTTGTATCCACTTTTGCCATCACATCATTGTCCATGTGAGTTCCATAGCCCCATTTTCAATTGTTTTTATATTATTTTTGGGGGAGATACATGCTCATCAACTTTTATGACATTCATGATTATTTGCAACTATATGTTTATCTGAACTGAATGTTTAGTCATATTCTATATCATAAATCACGGAGCTAAATGTCTTGGTATAATCATTGAGCTAAATGTCTTGGTATTATCATTGAGCTAAATGTCTTGGTATTATCATTGAGCTAAATGTCTTGGTTTAATCATTGAACTAAATGTCTTGGTATAATCATGAACTAATGGTCTTGGAATTATTTGAAACAACACTCATATGTGTTATATCAATTGAATATTGTTAGATTAAGTAATGTACTGAACATAAGCTATACATATTTTGGCAATGGGTTGTAAACACACAGGTTGCAAGTTTTGTATGGGCGGAACATGGAACTGAGTGGATTTGCAATGCCTTTGCTGCATAAACGATTTTTAAAGGCTTTACATTTCAACGCAAACTCTATGAACTCACTCAACCTTTGTGTTGACACTTTTTAGCATGTTTTATCTCAGGTATCTAAGGCATTCACTTCATGGCATGCATATGGACATAACATAGAGTCGTGGTGACGACGCGTTATACATAGGATTTATGCACTTTAAAACATCATTTGACTTGTAACAAACTTATTTCCGCACAAATTGATTTTCATTTGGGACCTATCTTTTGTAAACTCTGAATGTTTTATTAAATCAAACGATGTGTTTTCCAAACGACACTTTAGGTCGTTCAATATATCTGTAACTGTGATGCTATGACAGTCAATCCCCAGGAATTCCATTCCGCTGCAAAACAGGTAATTTGGGGGTGTGACATTACACATTTATCTCCCCTGAATATGTCGTACTTGTGTACCTCTTTTATCTTCAGAAACTTTCTCTAACATCTCTTCCCCCACATAGTTGGAATTAGAACACTAGAAGCCACTAGATACACTGAGTTTCTCTGCGGTCATGACATTTGTTTTCCCGGGATAACTTCAATCACTTAGAAGTATTAAGTTCATCATGTGTACTCGTTATGCTTTTATATGTATGTCTCCTTCCCCCTTGCTGGTTTTGACACTTCAGAATCAGCAACATATTATCAGTCCAAATACTTGAAATTTGTTGAGAAGAACATCATTAGCTCAGATATATCTTGCGAGAATCAACTTGCTGAAGAAACGATGTGAGCAAATCTAATTGGGGATTAACTTTGGCTTTTAACTCTCCCCCAATTAGTGCTCTCCCCTAAACCGACAATCTTTATGATGAATGCTTGAATTAAGAAGAAGTCTTTAGGTAATTAAATGCAACTCATCTTTAGTCTTCTAACATGTAGTAGAGAATGTAGAATCGACTGTAGACTCGACCTTCTTCAAGATTGTCCAGTTGGGGAATAGATAGTTAACATCTTCAACTCACCAAAAACAAGAACATCACCAAAAGGCATCCCAATCAACTTACATCTTGCAAATCCCCTTAACTAAAATCCCTCCCAATCAAACAAGAACAGAAAGATGTTCATCAAGGAAATCAGCAATCAGGCCGCAACGAACACATAAGATGATAACATCAAACTACCAATCACATCAAACAAGAACAGAGAGATTGATACGCTTACACAGCGCGTTCGGGGTCAAAGGAACTTCCTTTTCATCGAGCAAGTTTTTCAACACCCTAGGCAAGGAACCTAATCGTTGTAGTGTAGTATTAGGGTAAGCCACGGGAATTGATATCGTTCTCTAGGGAATAGGAATGCTAGTGAGAAATTACTACGCTAAGGTTGGGGTTGAGGAAGATTATTTTTTTTTAATCTTTCTTATGTTTTTAGAAAGGAAAAGTACGAATCTCGGGGTTTGGATTTGGGGGTTGGTATTTCTACCGATTACTCTACTATTATCTAATTATCTAAACTAAGGTGGTGGTAGTCTATGTCTAATTATTGTGTGCTCGTATGATAGTTTAAAGATGTGTTTACTTAGGTTTTACTACTCCTTAATTATCTCCTATTGGTGGTTGAATTGTCACGTCCTTATTCCTAGTTGCGTTGTGTGTCTAAAGTTGTAGGGTATGCGTTTCTCCCTACTCTTTGAAGTTACCAAAGGGTCTCGTCTACAAAACCCACTAGGGATGATAAACTCTAACTCTAAGGCCTCTTTGTATAGTTTAGCTTACAACAACTCATAGTGCTATAACCTAAGGTTCACAAAGATTAATTAAGAATTAAGTACACAACGAATGACCTATCGCATTACTAGATCATTAATCAACTAAGATAAGAAGCAACCAATCAATATTCAATAATTAAGTTTCATATTCCCTAAGCAAACACACAAGTAAATTAGCCGGACATGGAGAACATGCAAGCATACACACAAATAATTGAAGACATAATTAAATTAATGAAGTAAACAACTTATCTTGGTGTAAGATAGGGTTTAAAACCCTAAAATACGACCTTGGTTCGGTTTAGGTTTTACTCCAAAAGTTTACCCAAAAGACTACTCTCCAAAACTGAAAAATTCGGATTCTATATATAAGATTACATATGTGACGGCGTCACCTTATCTTTTGTGACGCCGTCGGTCGCGTCATTAGGGTTTCGTCTTGGCCAAGTTAATCTTGGGACGACGTCACCTTATGCTTGTGACGCCGTCCTCTTTAGCCTCTCGACGTGCGTCGGATTGAATCTAGGCCGTCGAGTTGCGACGGCCTACTCTTTAAAGACCGACCGTCCTCCAAAACTAGCAATTTCTCTTCGAGCCGTCACAACTTCCTCGAGTCGCAGATTAGCGATGGCGCCGTCCCCTTGTAATTTATCAGCTTGAGTGTCTCGATTCTTGAGTTTGGCCATTTTCTTCATATATCCGCGCCTTTTCGTCCAAATAAGTGCCATTACAGCAGTTTGCCTTCAAGAGACCTAAAAAGTGAAAAGGAACGATATTAAGCAATAACGGATACAAAAGTGATCAAATAAGGGCTTAAACGACCCCTCAAAAAGGTACATTTTAAATCCTTATCAGAGATTGTTCGGAATTATCATGTTGATGTGTACGTGAAGCATTAACCGGAAGCACTTTGTCGATAATCATATCAGCCGGTGTGAAGACATCAACCAACGGCTCATATAGGAAAACTCCATGTAAATAAGACCCGATAAGAAGAAGCTCGGTTCTTACACGAGTTTGGAGCCGTTTGACCATTTATTCTCGTAAAATAATCAACCATGTAGTAGTTTCACACTTCTTCTCCCCCTCAAGAATTGCATACGTAGTTGCCATTCTTGATTAAGCAAGTGAACATCTTCAACAATGTAGTCTATTCACACTTCTCCCCCACAAAATTAGCACAGGATGTCGCCATCGTCATTATAGTTGATCAAGTGGAATAAGAAAACAATCAACATTAGCCCGATTCACTTGATAATTGAAAGCACTTGGAAAAAGTATGAAGCATGTTGATGAGAATGGTCATTAATGAGAAGATTTCTCTTCTTCCGAAGATAAAGCACACTGACACGTACACTTTTTTTTTCTTTGAGGAACGAGGCATGAACTGCAGTGTTCATACGTCATTATCTCTCTCTTTTCATCATCTCTTTGCAAAACATGATTATCATTCAGTAGGCTCATTGTCGTGACAGCTCATGGAGAAAACCCAATATGATGAATTTGACCCTGAAGTAAACTAACCCGAACTCGTGACTTAAACTTGCACATATGTAACAAAGAGCGGTGCCGATTTCCATTAGCATCTCTAAGTACTCTCTATGTACTCTATACTCTTCAACCAACCAACCATTAAGTATAAGACATACATTACCTCTTGAAAATCCACAATTGAATGTGACACTGAGCACTACAACGTAACTCCTTAAAGTGATAGTTATTTTGTGGTGGTAAGAGCCCAATTCCCCCAAGTGGTAAACGAAAAAGTAAAAGCCACCCAACAATAACTAGATTTCCAAGTCTTCGTTTTTGATAATAAGCTCGAACAAGGATCATGAAGAATCTTCATCCATCCATCCCCGATACCTTCTGATACTAAGTACACTCGCCCGTGATAATTCACTTCAACCTCAAATTAATAATACTGAATTAACGTCGTTGTCACATCTTCTGAACTGCTCAAATCTAGCCTTCTTTGACATTTAAGTGAACTATGATAATGGTTTTCATCCCGACCATGGTTAAAAGCACATAACCCCGTAAAACCATGTAATAACCAAACTGCCATGACGAATATCCAAACACACATCCAATACATGAAGTACACCCTTTTATCCCTTCTTCGAAACAGAAACCGTAGTACCAGCATCAAATAAGATCCCGAAATACACTTTCCTTTCTCCAAGATGGTTCCATCATTACGGGATTTTACAATTCTATGGTTTAAACCGAGAAAATAGTTTATTTCGCGGGATTTTACAAAACCAAGAATAAACCGTAAGATAGATCCATAAATGCACATTACAATTACCAGGATGTTTCCATTGTCACGGGATTTTACAAGTCTATGATTTAAACCGAGAAATAGATTCTTTCACGGGATTTTACAAAATCAAGACAAAACCGTAAACAATGTTAGCTTGAGCGTGTTATGACAACTTTGGTTTCGGTGAACATCTGTTTTAGGGGAACATGCAGTTGTTCAACAACGGTTCATTTACCAACATCAACAAAATCAACAACCATCGAATAAACACTTTGGTAAACACATCATTCACGCATTATGTCGGCTATTGCAGTGACAATATGGAGAAGTGAACCTGATATGCCAAACTTGATCATGAAGTGAAATTCCCCAGAAATGTTACTTAAACTTGTACTAATCCTTGTGAAGAAGAAGCGGTGTACCCAATGTACAAAACCTCTTGACATTCTCAACTGAGTGAGACACCGAAGTGATAGCAATGTTGTGGGTCAAGCGAGAAAGAATCACAAACGTAACTAAATAGCCAAGTCTTTATCACCTTCCATAAACGCCCAAACAAGTCATCTTCGCGGAAGGGTAGAAAGAAAGAAGATAAAATAAGTAAACTCGCCCGGAAATCTTCACATCAAACCCAAATAAGAAATATCGTCCAAACAACTCCGTAGTCACCCTAGTTCCAATAGAAATTCAAGCCGAGACAAAATATTCTTTGTGAAAATGCATAGACCAAAGTATCAACCCTCATACCACAACATCAATCACCATCATACAAAAACCTCATCATCGGATCTCGTCATCAAAACTCATAACATCCAAATCACATTATCACAAATCTCATCATCAAGTCTCATCAATAAATCTCATAAAATCCCAATCTCATAAGATCAAATTCCATAGAAATGATCAAATTTTGAGAAGCCGAACCATAACTTTGAATCCGATCTATAACATTACTACACCATTTAACATCAAACAATAGCCCATTTAACATTAACATCAAGTTTTATCAATAATCTGTTCTTGTATGATGGCCCATTTAACATTACTACACCATCCACACCCAAAACAAAATGCACGGCCCCATTAGTTCCCGTCCAAATACACTACCCAAATAATTCAACCCTAAGTTCATGGGTATATAACAACCTCAACACACTTGTTACCCTAATTTTACTCCAAAAAAAAAATGCCTCTAACTTCACAATCTGCTTCTCACTCCCTCCAAACAAAAGATACGCCTACTCACATATCAATAATAATCCGCCTCCCACCTTCACATGTCTGCTTTTCATCATGTAACCCTAAAACAATCTCTCAATCCAAACGCAGTCAAAAAGGTTTGGAGATACATGACCCTAGGGTGTGTCTCAAGACATGTTATAGCACGACCTCTCAACCTCATAATGAGGGAGCCACAGGGTTGGCATGGACATGGTTTGACTTAGCCACAGGGATGGCATCGAGGCAAATTCTAGGTAGGTTTTTACTCTTGATTTTGTTATGGTTAAACCGAATCAAGAGAAAGCATTTAACAATCTTGTTAGATGTTTTATCTTAAATGTGCGGATATTCAAAAAAAGGAGTGAAACTCCTAAATAGATCTATGATGAAACGTTCCTATGTGAATAGATTAAATGATATCTATGAGTTTGAAGTACCACTCACATAAGGAACAATAACTGAGATCGATTTGTTGTCAGTTAGAATCATGTTAGATGATCTATGATGAGATGGTTTCGTGTACTTGATCTTTATGGTCTTGAAGAGGCGTGACAACGAGATTTTTGGATCGAGATCTAATTAATCATGTACCAAGTAACAACTTAGATCTGTGAGGAAATATTTGTGGGGTTGTTTGGATATGAAAAGGTCCTTTGAGACAACTCTAACCCACGAATAACAATTTCTGAGATCTTGCACACTATTTTCATATTTGAATGATGTTTGTAGATAGTGATGCTTGAACTTGTTAGCATGATGTAGATTGTTGTTGAGTCGTACTTGTGATGTCTTCAATCGAAAAGAAAGTATTAACAGGTTTGATTTGATTATTGGTAATGTGTTTTGAGTCAAGGTCTTAGTTATTATTCTTCTTCATTTCTGTCCATGTCAAGTCGCTAGGTCTGAACAACACAAGTCGCTAGGTTTTTCTTTTTTTTTACATACACAAGTCGCCAACCTTAAATTTCTAACTTATTTCAGTTTGATTCAAAAATCAAACCGCCACCAAGTACAAGTCGCTACAAAAGCTTTTGAGTCAAGTCCTTTGACAAGTCGCTATGTCTTTAGATACAAGTCGCTAGCTGAGTTTTATTAAGTCAAGTCGCTAGCATTAACAACTGCTACTTGTATTCAAATAATATAGACAACTTGTAAATACAAGTCGCCACTATGCTTGAAACAAGTCGCTAGGAAGAACATGGTAACTCGCTGAGACCAGACGACTTGTCAAGACAAGTCGCCATGAAGGATTATATGACCAACTCGCTAGCAGGAATATCAAGTCATTTTTCGTACAAACTCAAAGTTACCCATAAAATATTAAAAGGATACACCTTTTAACCCATTTAGACCATAAAAACACCGGATTTTACCACAAGATTTACACAGAAAAACATGACACATGGTACCAAACTATGTCATATAAGAATCATAGTTATCAAAAAATATATTTGACAAGATAAAATAGGTTGGACCATGGATACAAGAACAGTGGTGTTAACAGAAAATGTTCAGACTTAAAACTTGATATAAAAGAACAGATTAAACAGTGTTTCGAACCACAAAACCACAAACAACAAACACATCCCGTATCAAACCACATAAAACCATATCAAAACTAAACAAACCGCATACAAAAACCGTATAAAAAGCCATACAAATCATCAAAACACAAAAAACCTTGGATCTGGTACCATTTGTTGGATCGATATATTTATTGTGTTGATGATTCGGGTGGTCTTGGATGATCAAAATACATGATAGCCATTTTAGAGAGAGAAAGTAGAGAGAGGGAGTTTCTTGCTAGAGACTTGGTTCACAAATTGTAAAAGGTTAGATTGAAAGCTCCACCCCTTCCATGGATGGAAGGGGTATTTATACTTACAAACAATACGTCCTCCTATCGGACTGCGGATCAGGCATACAGTGGGTAAAGACCCGTCCTTCCTCCACGGTGTTGCATAAAACTAAACTACGCTAATAACTAACAAATAACGTAACTAACGATATGTCTACGAGCTAACTTATGCTAAATAATATTTGGGGTGACCGACACTTCACTATGGAATTTTCTAATTCCTAACAACTTTTGCAATTTCTTGTTCGTATTTGAAAATCTAACACTTTAAAGACGCGTTCTCATCATCCAGTCGTTCTAATTTTGGTTCAAAAGGTTTTTCACTCGACTGGTTGAGTTTATTTTGCAAAGCAAATTCTCGATTAGTACAATCATTTTGACAACATTGAAGACGACGTTTTACTTCTGAAAGTTCAGTTAACAAACGCTCATTTTCGGCTTTCAAAGTTTCAACATTATCAACAATATCAACAAAGAATATTATCACAAGCAGAGGCAGCAGTATAATACAACACAATTGATATAGTATCAGCACATATAACATCTTCCAAGAGTCGATCAACATGATTTCAAAAAAAATTATTTTTCATTTTGGTTTTCAAAATCCATGCCTCTATTTCATTGAAAATTGTTTTCATTTGTCCAATTTCTTTCTGAAGATCCCGTTCCCAGTGATGAGTGGCCTTTACTTATCATTTTAAGCCCGGAAAACCCACAAAAATGTCTAAAAACATTGAAATATACCCAATTATACTGCAGATATCCTTGGAATGTGTTTTTATGTGTTTCAGGTACAAAGGATCGAAAACAATGCAAAGAACGATAGAAATGAGCTTGGAGTGGAAAACGTGCTTTGCGGACGGAGCCGGGAATGAATATTCTACATTTTTTAATCCCGAGATACGTTTTTGGAGTGAGAATGGGAAAACAAACCCGTAACACCCTTTACTCACGAACCCAATTTATCACTTTTACCCTTAAAACGTTTTGCACTAAAAACAATTACTTTTATTTATGACAATTATTTTTATTAAAAATTTTTTCTCTCTAAAAAAAATTTAAACCAAAAATATAAAAAATACATTTTTACTTAAAACAAAATACAAAAAAATAATAATACAACAAAAACCTTAACTACTTAAATCCTCCCTAACCTTTTTATCCTTAAACCCAGTTTTACAAAACCAAAAACCTGAACATGTAAAATCCTTGGCGTAAACCGATTCCCACCTCTCCCCATCACTTTCCCTCTTGTCCCTCTCATCTCACCACTTCCAACACCATTGTCACATGTTACCAAGCCACGTTGGCAATCCGTTTCCCCTGCTTAAAGACAAGATGAGATCAAGTGGCCAAGATTATTTGGATTAGGCATCAAGGGTATCCTACGGCTGAGATTGCTCAAGAAAAGCACAAGCCCTCTCCTCCTCACAAGAAAAGCACAAGAGCAGATTGGAAGAAACCCTAGACATCATTGTATAAATAGAATGATATAGGCTTAGTTTAACTTTGTCTAGAATTTTTAAGTTCTAGTACCATTTTAGTTTCCTTGTCATTTACTTTTATAGTAAACTTTTAATTTAAATGCCATTTAATTTCTGTCTTTTTAATTCCAGTTTACTTAAAATTTATGCAGTTTGACTTTTTTGTTCATTGTTCTTGAATTTTTCTACTGTGATCTTAAATTGTTTTAAGGGTATTTTGAAGTTTTTGTTAATGGTAAAATCAAGCTTGTTAAAGTTTCAAAGTCTCGACCAATTTTTTACAAACCTTTTCTGCCCTTTTAAGGTGTTTGGAACAAAGACCTTGAGTAGGTCAAGACCCACTTTTGACCCATGTTGGTTTTCAAATAGGCTTTAGTTAAATGTTACATTCAGTTTATGTTAGTATTTAGAGTAGGTTTAGTTTGCACATCATTATTTAAGTAGTATGCTTTTTCCCTTTTTATGACTGTTGCAGCCACCTAGTGCCCATAACAGCCTTTTAGTTTTGATTTTTCATTTCCTTATCACAAGTCCCTAGGCTCTCTAATTTGGTATGAATAATCCTTGGTTGCTTTACTAGTCATTCCCTATTTTTAAGATTTTTTGTGATAGCTTAATTATAGCTTAATTTAGCCTTAAAGTGTACCCCATAGGGCTGTTTGGGATTGCTCAGTCCAGCAGCAATCTTTAGTTTTTTTTGCTTATTTCCTTTTATTATACTGCTTATTCATGCTCCCTTAGTAGCTTTTAAGTTTAGTGTATTAAGTTCTAGTCTAGTTTGTAGCTTATAGTGCTTTTTAATAGCCTCTAAAAGCCAAACTGACCCATTCATGTATTTTGTTCCCAAGTCTGTTGTTAAATAAGCTTCTAACAGCTTAATTTGAAGTTTTTTAAAGTCAAGTTTTTGATAAATGTTTGCTTATTTAATTCACTTATTTATTTGCAAAAGAAAAAAAAATAAATGCCAAAAAAGTGCCATAAGCCAGATTCGAACCTGGGTTTAACTGGCAATCACAGTCCTAACAAAGAAACTCCATTACCATCTCTGCTACTAGGTGTTTGTTTTTATTGTTTGGCATATTAATATCTTAACTACAAAGTCCAGTTTTAGCTTATTCCATTTTAAGCCTTTTTAACTGATGATTTCATTAAGTAGTAGCATGCTTTCTTATTTTTCATAGGTTTAGTTTAATTAAAATTATTTTATGTAATTTTCCCATATTTTTATAATTTAGTTTAGTATTTTTAACTAATTAGTTAGTTTAAATTAGTTTTTAATTCGTAATAAATAAAATAAAAGTCAAAAAAATACCCGGCTTTTTCCTAAAATTATTTTTAGTCGTTTAGAATGCAGGAAAATTACTTTTGCAACCGTAGGCTTTAAATTTCAAAATTTTCACTTTTTAGGCTCGGTGCGTTACTAGTTTTTGCGTTTTTTAAGTTTTAATGCCCTAGGGCGTAGTGTAGCATCGTTTTATTGTTTCTTATGCTTTGTAGTAGTTAATTTAGTCATTTACTTCGTTTACGTGCTTTATTTTCATTCCCGTTCTATAATTTGTAGAATAGCGTAATCAAATCCCAAATTCGTTTAACCAATTCAAGTTCTAATAACAAACCTCAAACGTCACCATCAATTCACACCTCGTTGGGAAACGACCCGGGTAATCACTTGCCCGGTATCACTTATCGAGTATTTGAGGGTTTTGCGTGTCGATCTTTTTCCTAAACGGTTGATTTGCAATTCTCTCGTGTGTATTTCGTATTTGATATTTTTATATAACAATTGAGATACCAATTTGGCGCCGCTGCCGGGGAGGTTGTGTTGCGTCAATATCGTTACGGTTTGACGATTAGTGACTTGAAGATCCTTCCTCGTGAAGTTATTCGCTTTCCAAAAATTCTAAAACACAAAAATATTTTCCTTTTCTTTTTGTATATATATAAAAGATAAAAAACCCAAAAATATTTTGTTTTTATGTTTAATAAAAATAAAATACATCAATCATATAACACTCTCAACTTGAGTGTTATCATAATAAGCTCCCAAACAAAAGATTTAAAACTTGCCTTTGTGTCACTTGCGTGAATACGCTTGTGATTATTGGTTTAAGTTCTTTGTGTTTTTGCTTCGGTATCATTTTGATTGATTGATTTGGTTTTTGTGCATGTGCACTCGTTTTCATTATAAAACCCCAAAAATATTCTTCTTCATTCCTCTTATCCGTTTAATTCTATTTCTCTACCCTCTTTTTACCGTTTAATTCTATTCTTCTTTATCCTCTCGATCACATAATTCTATTTCTTTCACCCTCTATTCGTTTAATTCTTTGTGATGTCTTCGTCTTACCAATTTAGTTGTCAATGGTGCGGTGGACCTCAAAATGGTGGAAATTGCCCTGGTTGTAGCATTGTGAATTTGGGAAACGGGTTTGTCTATGACCAAAATCCCTACAATGAAACAACCAATTTCCTTAACCAACCCCCACACTATGAAATGGAGACATATTCTTGTGAGTATTGTGGAGGTCCTCACCCGAGTTTTGAGTGTCAAACGGGGAACTCGCTTGTCTATGAGCAGGGTCCATGTAACTATCAAAATTTTGGTTTTGACCAATATCCATATGATTCACCGAATCACTCACATCACACATACGGTTGTGAGTACTGTGGAGGTCCGCACTATAACACTGATTGTCAAACAAGGAATCCGCTTGTCTATGAGCATGATCCTTGTAACAATTATGACTATTCTTATCATGACCAACCTCCACAGTACCAAACGATTCAAACACAACCTCCACAAATTCCTCAAGAACTTCTCAAAAATTTTCTAGATTTACTCAAAGATTTAAAAGAATTGGTTAATGAACGTGCCCAAGAAGAGTCTCGCCGAAAAACGATGGAGAACTTCTAGTCAAGAACAAGCTAGAGTAAGTTCCCAATATTGGAAACCTCTCGTCCACGATTATGATGACGATGAAGAAGATGATGAATAAACCATTCCAATTGGGGAGCTCTATAATTCATCTGCTGCTATCACACCCGTTCTCGAAGAGCCGGATAACAGAAGCATGGAAGAATTATTAGTTGAGGAGCAGATGCGTCATATACGAGCTTTACATGCTAAAGATAAGGTTGATGCCGATTATGATTATGACGAGGAGAGTGCTATTCCATTGAACGATGTTATCTCTCAACTCACTCAGTCTATTGCTATCACACCTATCTTACCTACTTTTGCTTCCAAGGACTCTCTCACCATGGGCGATGAGCATATTAGCACTATTCCGGAAATGGAATCGTCTAGTGTTGAGAACTTCGTCCAAATCCCAAGTGATTCTGAGGATATATCCGATAGTGATTGTGATTTGCCTTTTTGTGATTCTCTCAACATTTCTGAGGTTACTTCTGGGATTTTCTCGAATCCTCTTTTTGAATTTAATGATGACTATACTTTTAGGAAAGTAAATCCTATTTTTGATGAAATGTCGAGCTCGATCTGAGACCATCACTTGGAAGTGGTGGAAATTGCTAGCTCTCATAGCACACCACTTGTCCCACTCTCAGATTTCGACTTTTCTTTCGTCATGTGATGACGATTCTATCCTCATTGATGAGATGTCTTTCGAGTATCCCGTTGAGCCATCTAGTGAAGACAAAATTTTTAATCCAGGGATACTCGTTGGAAGAAAAATGCACATGGATGAAAATTTTAATGAGATATTTGAGCTTGAAACGTACATCATCCGAACCTTTCTTCTTTTCGTCACATATGGTGTGACTTCTCCATGTCTTAACTCCTACGGGAGTGAAGATACCATCTTTGACCCCGACATTTCTTATTCTCTTAAGCCGGATATATCTCATCGGAGTGGAACTTCCAGCACATTCAATGTTTATCCAAACCATTTGAATGAAAGTCCGATGGAGATTTTCTCTTCCACTTGCTCCCCCATGGACCAATGAATTCGGGGTCGAGTCAAGCTAGCGACTCGGTTAACAAAATCAGTAGCACTTCATGGGTGACCACCCATGTTTCTCACTTCTTTCTATTTTCTAAACTAAGTGTGGGGAATTCCCCCTTGTTGTTTGCTTGTTGTGTGTTTGCTCTCTCGCTTTCAAGATTCCCAGTAGATCGTGATGATTGATGCGCTCTGTTTTCAATCCGCCCAATATCCGATCTTTTTACTAACGATTATCTAGGGATATCTTTATAAATCCTTTTTGTGAAAAAAAGATTTCGCCTCCACACTTGGCTAAGTAGTATTACCTTTTCCGTTCTATAGTTTCGCTTACGCATTTACTTTGAATATTGAGGGCAATATTCAATTCTAAGGGGAATTCTAGCGAATTTTGATCACATTGTACCTTCTAGTACCCTAGCACCCCTGTTTTGACCAAAAATTTTAAAATTTTTTATCGTTTTAAGTCAAGTATTTACATTTAAAGAAGTGCTTTGCACAAAAATAAAACGTTAATGCTTCGGTATTAATGGTAGTTTAGTCTTGATTAGGCTAGAACAAGGGGAATCCCGACTCTGCTAGAGTGTTGATCTAGTTGCTCTCTTAACAATTAGGCTAAGGTTTTACGCGTTGTGCAAATGAAAATGCTGAGCGTGGAGTAGTTGGTTCTCTTTAGAGCTTATATAAGTAATCTATAGCTTTTTCTCCCGGAAGCAAACTAAACGAACTAAATACGTGCTCGTTTCAAACTTTTGAACATTCAAATCGTCTTGTTACAATAAAAAAGTTTTTAAGCAAAATTGATTTAGAGTCCGAGTTCAACTTTTTATTTAAATTTCCGAGAAAGCATACTTTCTTAAAATCTGAATAATGTTGCAAAATGAAAGTATCATAAAAGTGCTCGAATGATGCAAAAGTTACAAGTTTAAAGATCGAAGTCAAAAGTGAAAATAAAAGAAATAATAATAAAAAATAAAAAAGGTAAAAATGAGAAAAGTGAAAAAAATTGAAAAATGAAAAAATGAAAAAATATTAGTTGCGTGAATAAAAGTACTATGTTGCTTATGAAAAAATGTGCGAAACTTGCTTTTTCTTAAATTTAAATCGGAAGTTGAACTCATATTCACAAAGTTGTTTAAAAGTTTGACGGTAATTTGGAAATCCTTGATTTCAAGGATCCCGAAAGTCTGATACTATTCTCGAGGGTGAAAACCTAGCCTCCCCAAAAGGACAAGCTGAGAAGAAAGTCGCTACATGGAGTGATCTCACATTTGAATCTTGAATTTCAAATCATCGCTGGTTGTAATCCATTTAGGTTTAGTTTTAACTTAACGGTAGCCTCGTAAATCTTTGGAATCAAATTCCCGCTGATTTCGGTACTATTCTCTGTGAGGTGTCAAAAGTCTGGTCACTTAAAACTATGGATGAGCACGATACCAGTCTCATACCGATCCCGTACCGAATTAGTGGTACCGATTTTTTCCCGAGCATAAATTAGTGGTACCGTACCGCATCAACGGGATTCGATACCGGTACCAGATCGGTACCGGAAATCGTGTTTTCCCGTTTTTTCGAATTTCCGATTTGGTACCGTCCCGCATCAATTAGTGATCCCGATTTTTTTCACCTTATTTCGTAGTCCTGGTACCGTACCGTATATAGAAAATCGGTACGGTTCCGATACGGTTTCGGTACGGTTTCGGTACGGTTCCGGTTCGGTTTCGGGATTCGAGTCGAAATGCTCATCCCCACTTAAAACTGATGTTTTGGGATGTGCCGAGAAGAAAGCCGCTACATGGAAAAGGCCCTTTCGATCCTTAGACTTTCAAAGTTTCCGGTGAGTTAGTACTTTAGTTAAGTGGATAACAACCATAACAAATGTCAATTTCAATGATCAAACTTTTGAAAATGAGCACACTCACTTAAATTTTAAAAATTGCGGGAGTAAAAAGTTAAGTCTCGACTTACATAGATTATTGATATAAGTAGTGTTAGCATTTTACAAAAACGTTAGCACAATAAGTTTAAGCTTGGTTTGAGAGTATCAAAAAGAGGATGACGATTACAATTCCCCTGAGACACCCATTTTGTGTGAATCCCGTTCCATGATGCCATGTTTTGAAAATCAAGCATGTTATTTATTTACGTTCAAGTTTAAATTTCTAATAGTAAAATAAAAAAGTCTAAACGGGTATTCTTGGTATTCTTAATCCTTTCATTGCTTATATGATCGGATTGCTAGGGACTAGCAATTGATAGTGTGGGGGGATGATGAGTGGTGGCCTTTACTCATCATTTTAAGCCCTGAAAACCCACAAAATATCTAAAACACCGAAATATACCCAATTATACTGCAGATATCCTTGGAATGTGTTTTTATGTGTTTCAGGTACAAAGGATCGAAAACATGGCAAAAATCGATAGAAATGAGCTTGGAGTGGAAAACGTGCTTTGTGGGATCTGAAATGGAATGGATATTTTACATTTTGAATCCCGGGATACGCTTTTGGAGTGAGAATATGAAACAAACCCGTAATACCCTTTACACTGAACCCAATTTACCACTTTTACCCTTAAACGTTTTTCGCTAAAAACAATTATTTTATTTTTAACCATTTTTATTTAGACAATTATTTTTATTAAAACCAATTTTATTAAAATATTTTCTCTAAAAATTAAAAAAGTTTAAACCAAAAATACAAAAATACGCTTTTACTTAAAACAAAATACAAAAAAATAATAATACAACAAAAACCTTAGCTACTTAAATCCTCCCCTAGTCCCCTACCCTTTTTATCCTTAAACCCAGTTTTACCCAAAACCAAAAACCCAGAACATGTAAAATCCTTGGCGCCAAAGTGATTCCCACCTCTTTCTCCATCACTTTCCCTCTTGTCCCTCTCATCTCACCACTTCCAACACCATTGTCACATGTTAGAGTAAATGACAACTTTATGCTTCTTTTCAGATTTGAAGACACATATATGCTTGTTTTGAAACCTCATTCCAAATGTATGCTTGTACGTTAAAATTAAGAAAAATAAAATTTTTCTTTCCTTTCAATTTTGTCTTTTCTAAGTCTGTGTATTTATCGACGAAATATATACTAAACAAATGATTTACGCAATTTTTGTCTTTTAACTTTTAAAAAACAAAACCGAATCATTTATTAAATAATTCTAAAATAAGTATACACGCAAGATCTTACTAATCTTTTATAATTACTGAAGTTTTTACATATCCTTATCTCTTTATATAATACTACTTTCGACATGAAACCATGCCTTTTTTCTTAAAAAAGTTGCAATTTATTTAAATTAATTATAACTTTAAAACTTGTTCATAAAGTTAAAATGGTATCAATGTATCATCATCTTCGATTTTTTAATTTCGTTTTCTAGAATTTCATTAAAAAAAATCATGTAATCCTTATTCATATATTTTGTTATTTGTACTTAGGTGTCAAAAGATGACGATCGACCTAACCAACCCAATTAGGTCTATTCGGTCGGGTTACTCAAGGGTCAATATTTTTGTTCAGTCACCCGGTCAATCCGACTAACATGAGTTCTAAATAAGGTCGGGTTCAAGTATATTTATATTAGCCTCAACCCAATTAACTGAACCTAACTAACCCGACTCGACTAACACTTTTATAATGTAAACATATTGAAGTAATCAATTTTTAATCATTTTACTTATACTGGTTGACCAACCCGAATTGACCCAATCGACTAACCTGGATTGTAAATAAGGTCGTTTAGTATGTTTTATAGCTCCAACCTGAATTGACCCGAACCCGACTAACATCCCTAATTGTATTATATAAATTACCCAGTCAAGAGTTGTTTTAACAACCGAAGGAAGTGTCACGCGATTATACTAATCTAACATTATACACATGTTTATTTGAAGAAGACATAGTAAACATAATTGTTTTATAAAAACAAAGAACCCAAAGAGATGTGCATGACCAAAATTGGCTAGAAAAAACAAAGAAAAAGGATAGAGAGGTTAATTTCCCATTATTCTAATTTGACAAGCATACTTTGGGAATAGAAACAAAAAACAAGCATAAGTTTATCTCTTATTTTAAAAAGAAGCATAGAAAGGGAATTTACTCTATCACCAAGCCACGTTGGCGTTAATAAATCCGTTTCCCGCTTAAAGACAAGATGAGATCAAGTGGCCAAGATTATTTGGATTGGGCATCAAAGGTATCCTATGCTAAGATTGCTCAAGAAAAGCACAAGCCCTCTCCTCCTCACAAGAAAAGCACAAGAGCAGATTGGAAGAAACCCTAGACATCATTGTATAAATAGAATGAGATAGGCTTAGTTTAACTTTTTCTAGAATTTTTAAGTTCTAGTACCATTTTAGTTTCCTTGTCATTTACTTTTATTGTAAACTTTTAATCTAAATGCAATTTAATTTCTGTTTTTGTAATTCCAGTTTACTTAAAATTTATGCAGTTTGACTTTTTTGTTCATTGTTCTTGAATTTTTCTACTGTGATTTTAAATTGTTTTAAGGGTATTTTGAAGTTTTTGTTAATGGTAAAATCAAGCTTGTTAAAGTTTCAAAGTCTCACCAATTTTTACAAACCTTTTCGCCTTTTAAAATTTTGTTTGGAACAGCACCTTGAGTGGGTCAAGACCCACTTTTGACCCATGTTGGTTTTCAAATTGGCTTTAGTTAAATGTTACATTCAGTTTATGTTAGTATTTAGAGTAGGTTTAGTTTGCAAATCATTATTTAAGTAGTATGCTTTGTCCCTTTTATGACCTTGACCACCTAGTGCCCATAACAGCCTTTTAGTTTTGATTTTTCATTTCCTTATCACAAGTCCCTAGGCTCTCTAATTTGGTATGAATAATCCTTGGTTGCTTTACTAGTCATTCTCTATTTTTAAGATTTTTTGTGATAGCTTAATTTAGCCTTAAAGTGTACCCCATAGGGTCAGTGGGACCTCACCAAAGAGCAATCTTTAGTTTTTTGCTTATTTCCTTTTTATTATCAGCTTATTCATGCTCCCTTAGTAGCTTTTAAGTTTAGTGTATTAAGTTCTAGTCTAGTTTGTTGCTTATCGTGCTTTTTAATAGCCTCTAAAAGCCAAACTGACCCATTCATGTATTTTGTTCCTAAGTCTCATTGTTAAATAAGCTTCTAATGCTTAATTTGAAGTATTTTAAAGTCAAGTTTTTGATAAATGTTTGCTTATTTAATTCACTTATTTATTTGCAAAAGAAGAAAAAATAAATGCCAAAAGTGCCATATTCGAACCTCGGGTTTATCGGCAATCACAGCCCCTAACAAATGACTAAATCCATTACCATCTCTACTACTAGATGTTTGGTGTTATTGTTTGGCATATTAATATCTTAACTACAAAGTCCAGTTTTAGCTTATTCCATTTTAAGCCTTTTTAACTGCTGATTTCATTAAGCAGTAGCATGCTTTCTTATTTTTCTTAGGTTTAGTTTAATTACAATTATTTTCTGTAATTTTCCCAGATTTTTATAATTTAGTTTAGTATTTTTAACTAATTAGTTAGTTTAAATTAGTTTTTAATTCGTAATAAATAAAATAAAACTCAAAAAATAACCGGCTTTTCCTAAAATTATTTTTAGTCGTTTAGAATATAGGAAAATTACTTTTGCATCCGTAGGCCTTAAATTTCAAAATTTTCACTTTTAGGCTTAGTGGTTGCTACGGTTTTTAGCGTTTTTAAGTTTTAATGCCCTAGGACGTAGTGTAGCATCGTTTTATTGTTTCTTATGCTTTGTAGTAGTTAATTTAGTCATTTACTTCATTTACGTGCTTTATTTTCATTCCCGTTCTTTAATTTGTAAAATAGCGTAATCAAATCCCAAATTCGTTTAACCAATTCAAGTTCTAATAACAAACCTCAAACGTCACCGTCAATTCACACCTCGTTGGGAAACGACCCGGGTAATCACTTGCCCGGTATCACTTATCAAGTATTTGAGGGTTTTGCGTGTCGATCTTTTTCCTAAACGGTTGATTTGCAATTCTCTCGTGTGTATTTCGTATTTGATATTTTTATATAACAATTGAGATATCACCGAGTATGTGCACATATACACAAATTTCTAACATGTGGTAAAAGATGTTTTTGAAAATTTTCTTTGATCTCGGCATAAGCCCATTGAAAGGTCGCAACTTTTATTTCGTAATTACGCCAATTGCATGTTCCAAAAGTTTAATGTCATAAATGAATGTATCAAAATATTTTAGAATTTGACATGTTTCGGGTAATGGTGTGATTTCACTCAAAGAAGGTAAAGGACCATTAATTTGTGCAACTGGTTTGATGGGACCAACGTCAGAAGAGGACTCATTAATATGTGTGATAACCCAAGGTGTATTTGTTTTTTCCTGCTGTGGAACAAAAGTTATCAGAGGTCTTTTGGAGTAATCTAAAGGTTTGTTATATTCAACATTTTTCATTTTCAATTGACTATTATCTTCTGTGTCCCATTCCTCTTCACAATTATATTCAACAACATGCACAATAGATTCATCAAGCATATGTGCTACACCATACAACTTTGGATTTGCCTTGAATGCTCTATGGAAAAAACGTGGTTTGTTATCAGCAAGATTTGGCCCATATCTATCTGGATTTGGCTTAAATGTGAACTTTTGAATCATTTTGATTGACTCACCATGTTTATACACAACATTTTGAAACTTTTTGAGTTTGTTTTGTAAATAAACAATTTCATCAAGATACTGATCAACCCGCTTCCTTGAAATTTGTTTGAATTCTAAAAAAATCATTTTGACACAAAGACAACTCAAGCTTGGCTTTTTGAGTTTTTGAAGTAAGAGTGTCAACATGTTGTTTGTGTTCAAATTTTTGTTGTTCTATTTGAGAAATCAAATCATTTTTGGAAATGACTAGATCAGTATCTGTCTTTCTAACTCTTGTTCTTTTTTATATGACTTTTGAAAAGCGATTTTAAAATTGTCTTCACATTTCTCTTTTGTTTCAAAGTTTTTAAGTTGTAACTTGTAGCATTCAAGATCCTTAGTCAATAGTGCAACTTTTTAACGAAGATTTTCATTTATCTCATTGCATTTCTCCACTTGAGATTGGGTTGTCAAAAGTAAGGTCATGAGCTCTGGATCTGGATTAGACGAATTGAGTATCAACATGTTCATCATTTAGATCCTCAAATGTAACCCGGGGTCAACTTGATCATCAAATGTAACCAAAAGGTCATCTTGATCATCAAATGTAACTATAGGATCTATTTGATTATCTTCATTATGAGATGTAGATGGCTCATTTTGAATACTCTATTCCTTGTTGGACGCAGATGCAAACGGAGATATCAGATCATGTATAAGACATATAGTTAGATCCGGTACATGAGACAAGCCATCGATGTCATACATCGGGCTCGTTCACTCATGTGGAGTTCTGCATATTAGCCATCAACATTACAAGCGCTTTAGCTTGCAAGTCCTCCATGTCATCATCGGATTCTGCGTTGGCCATGAAGCTCTGTTCTTTGTTGGTAAGAGTTCCACCAGCTTCATCTTTGAGAGCCTTATCATTGCGCTTATAGCATCTAAGACCCGTGATTCCCATCTCAACATTTCCGATCAAGAATCGAACCCTTTTGCCGAGGAGCAACCATGTTATTCCTTCCGAAGCATTAAAACCTTGTCCACTACCCATGTAGCTACTACACTTCCTATTTGACAACCATTGTTTCGCTCTCAACTTCAACCCTTCCATTTGAACAACAACCGCTTGATTCCTTGTGTTAGATGAGGTACGAATACGGTTTTTGGATATGTTTGCAAATCTCTCGAAGGCACAAGCAATTTGTGCAAATCCTTGATTCAATGTATTGAATGCCTCATCATCATCATTCCGCGTGTTTCACAAAGAGTGCTGAATCAAAGTTAGTTGAGTATCATGTGATTGCTGTGATGGATCATATGGTGTAATCTGTGCAAATGGTGGTTTCGAGTAAAGACTTGTTGTTGCTTTGTAGGAATTGAGGAAATTGTGGTGCACAAGCCGAGCAAACAAACAGCAAGTGAATTAGCATTAGGCAAAGGTGCATAAATTCCACTGAGAGTAGTCATAAAACATCTCACTTTCTGCATTGTGAAGGTTCTTAGCAGCTTCGACGGATGAACAATGTAAAATATACTTTTCCCAATCAAGACCGAGACATCTTAGGAACTTTGTGTTGATTGCATTTTTTGCTAAAATGATGTTGCTTGTGTCCAAGTAATTGATGATGTCTATAAACCAATGATAGTATGACTCAATTATTCCCCGCATCAATCGGAAGTTTTCACAGGATAGGTAAAGTTTGGATTCCATGTCTTCTTGATTGAGTTATGTGCCTTCCATTACGAGATGAATGTGTTCCCACATTTCTTTTGCGTTTTCTAGATCATCAGATTGGGTAATCCCGAAGGATGTATTCCATTGCGAGTTGATCAGCTTCAAAGTGAAGTAGCCGTTCGAAGTGAGTTGATCCATAATGAGTGGAAGTAGTGTCATCTCTTGGTGGATTAGCTTGGATCTCGGGTATTGTCACAGTTGGCATTTGAAAAGAACCTTCGAGAATGACCTTCTTCAAGAATTTACCATGAGGTTTCTTAAGATTACTAACCTAAAGAACCGAATAACCCATTGATCGTAGTTGCCAAGAGTAAGCATTGGAGGTTTATCAAGAGATCAAGCTTCATGAATGGATTGTTGGCTACTTATAGCTTCACACATTTTTGCAGACCAGGTAGGTTTCTTTTGTGTTACAGTTGATGCATGCATAGCATACTTTGCTGGGAAATGATATTGAAAGTAGTTAGCATATTGACGTTTTTGTGGAGTGAGTTGTTGAGGGATTTGTTGTTGTGGTGGTTGTGCATATGGATGAAGAAGATACTTTCCAATTTGTTGTGGTTGTTCCTGAAACTGTAGTTGAGGATATTGTTGTTGTTGTTGCTGAGGATATTCATGATGAAAGTAGTTGAAGTATGGTGGTTGAGACATCTTGCAACTTGTGTTGAGGATGGATCTTTGTAGTTGAATGAAACTTGATGTTGTTGTTGAAGATGTGCCTAGGCGTAAAAATTCCTTAGGCGTAAACTGATATGTCTTACATGTAAACTTCCTTAGCGTAAACTTCTACTAGTAAGAATACCTTACTCATAAAGTTGGTGGTTAAACGTAATCTTAGGCGTAAACTAAAGACTTATTCATAAGGAACCTTATACTTAAGATAGATCTTAGGCGTAAAGTATTACTCGTAAGGTTTTAGCTTATTCGTAAGAATAGGTTATAAACCTAAATCTTTCAAACTTGTCTAAGTTAGAAAGATAACCACAAGTCGAGTGTTTCACAGCTTATCCAAAAAAGGAAAACACTGAGTCACAAAACTTTGAAGATTCGAAGATTCCTTATGCGTAAAAGCGCTTACTCGTAAACTGCACTTATGCATAAAAGTTACGCTGGAATTAGGTATTGAATTACTCGTAAAACCAACATAAATGACCAAAATGAATTTTTAAGCACCAAAACGCTTTGTGCGCCAATCCTTTTGATGAAACAGCTTCAATAACACTTAAATAACACGAAAGTTTTGAACTTTAACAACCAAAGTGAAATTTGAGCTTAAGCATAAACCGATGAACGAAAGGAAAATGATGAAAAAAGGATCAAAACCATGTAAAGTTTCAAACTTTTTGCCAAAACTAAGATTCTAAACACTATTTTAACCTTAAAACTTTCCAAGCTTCAAGATTGAAGTGCAAAAATCAAATTTTACGCGTATCAAAAGTTTTGTAACGAAAGAAACTTACGTGTAACGTGACAAAAACTTCAACAAAAATGTTTCAGTAAACTAAATGGCGATTGATACCACTGTTAGGTCACCATAATATGAACACAAGTATGTTTGATGTAGATTAGAACGAGAGATAGAGGAGGATGGATTCTTCACACACAAGTAATAAGAAAACGTTTATGCATATAATGAAGGAACAACACTCTCAAATGAGAGTTTACAAGGTATATATAGGCAAGGGAGCTAGGGCAACAATTCTAGTCCCTTCCTTGTATTGTTTGAGCCTATGCTTGGGCTTACTACATAAGCCTAGCAATTACATACTATAAGCCTTAATTAGCAACCTATTACATATAAATGACTGACACTTGAAATAGTAGTTACAAGTGATCCCAACATTTATTGACTCTAAAATTTATTTTACATATTCTCAATAGTTTGTTAAATGGTTTGATCATAACGTAACTTAACAAACATATTCAAACATGTTGTTAAAAACATGTCGATGAACGATACTTTGATGATTTGTGTAAACAAGTAACTTGCACATTTTACGTTATGTATTACAAGTTATATATTTGTCATCATTAAAACATAAGAGACTGTTTAGATTAAATATCATAATATTTGCACTAACATGTATTAATTAATGTTTTAAATTTGGTTTTTGACAACTAGGATTTTGTCACTCTTGTGATTAATTTAGGTTTTGAGTATTTCGATGCATAAGGTCGATCAAATTAGGTTTTCTAAAACCTAAAGGAGTCAACTTTATGAGGTTTCTATGTATCCTATGTATTTACTTGATCTTTCCTTTTTGTTAGTTATTTGTAATCCAATTGAATCAAAATTGACCTATCTAGAAAAATCATCATCTGGTTGTACCTAATCTTGAGATTACGCGTATCTAAGTTACGATAATAATGTGTTTGTTGGTTACATAAACACTACAAATTTTTGCGGTGTTTTTGGTGATCTTGGTTGCAAAAATTATTTCACAAAATAGCTGCACTTTCGTTGCCGCATACACTATCATATGATGCCTGCCAAAGCTGGCAAGTCCTTATTATTGTTATTTATCAAGTTAGTGATGATTATAAATATAAAACGCTAGAATTAGAAATAAAATAATAGTTAAGATATTAGAATGGGTCTCACCGGCTTGAAACGAAATCCGTGTATGGACTTTTTTTTTTTTTTTTGGCTATTTCTTGATCATAGTTATTAATTTTATTTTAGGATCAATTAACCTATTTTGATAGAAAAGTATTTATATGAGAATATTATGCATGCTTTTTTTTGTTTTTTTTATTCTCTCATCCTGTCTCATAATAATGTGGTATTATAATGGGATTCTTGTATATATGATTAAAATTATCCAAACTTACTCTTATTAGTTTTCTTCTAACAAATGAAATTGTCCGATATGTGTTCTCCCATTTTTAAATCAGTTCTCAGGATTACAAAAACACCATTCTTTATACTTGGTTTAATGTACCACATCGTTGTAAAAATAACTTAGCCGCCAAAGTGTGTGTGAAGAGTTAACTTTCTAATACAACCCAAAGCAACGATGAAGCTACTAAGGTTCCTAATAGTGGCAATGACACTAGAGGAAATGTAAGCCACTATAAGTTCCTTTTTCAAAATTGAAAGTATGCAAACCTTTGAGGTGAAGCTTGAGAAAGCTCATGCGGCAATGGGAACAGATCCACGTAATTATGTTCCTGTCGAGATATTCTTCCGAGACAATTAAGCTTCATGAGTTAATGTGGTTTATTTTGACATTATTTCCATGTTCCGTGATTTTTCTAATCGATGCATTGGGTCGCATGTAGCTACGTGGAATTTTCAATACTGAGCAAAAAGCACAAGTGATGAAATTAGATAAAACAACTAAAAAGAAGGCAAGCTTTCTCTTTGGTTACTACCGGTCGAGGAGGTAGCAAGATGGGTAAGGTTAGAGGTGGTCAAAGTGGCAATTTAGCCAAAACAGATGGTTCGAGTTGGGTTAACGAAAAAACCTTTTGTCTACTAAATTTAGAACATTAGTTCATTTGCTAAGATTTTAAATAATGTTAGATTAATGACAAAAAAGATTTAGGAGGCTCAATGCATAGTTAGGTCGACTTACTTAATTTGTGGCATCGTATTAGAATCATTACCAATGGTACGGTGCTTTAATGCTTTGAAGATAGACATTGGCAATATTTGTAATACCCTACCCCATTTCACCCAGGTTACCCATACTTATGCCTTACATAGTATCATTTTTTATGTAAAATTTTTGTTTTCTCATCACTACTACTTATATAACCTAAGACCGCTCACGTATCCCCATGCCCAAATATCCTTACGTTTACATCATGTAAACCTCTGGTACGTCAAGTCTAAGTTCTAAACATCATTTTATTAAGTAATCTATCAATCTAGTATACTATATCTATCATAACACAAAAACAAGACCTATCATGTCACAGTTAGCTCTAAAACACTAATTTCAAAACAAAACTACTTTAATTGTGTTCAAGCCTTATGTATAAGTTACCCTAGCAACCTTAGAGTATCTTAACCTCTCCTAAACCCTATTATAACCCCTTAGAGCCTAGGTACAAGTCCCTTAAGCACAAAACACTAAATAGGTCATTTAGGCCCCTAAACTAGGTCTAAACCTTCCCGATTCTTCAAAGACAAGTTACCACCACCTAGTACATGAATCCTAAGCCTAAATGGAAGTCACTAATCACCATAGGATCACTAAACTAAGTGTTAAACCCTATAGAAACCCTAATCTAGAACCCTAAACCTAGTTAGACCCCTAAACCTAAACCTAAGCTAGTTTAAGGCCCATTTCCATCACCACTTAGCAGCCCTACTACCCTCCCCATCACCTCCTTTCCACCACAAAATACCACCCTAGCACCACCATAGGTGGTTCAAGTAGTAGTGATGCACCTACTTGTCACCACCTTGGTGTCACAAACACCACAACAGACACCCTACCATATATCCCTCCTCCTAGCTTTCATTAGTCACCTTTAGCTTCCATTAGTCCCTCCCCCCCATGCCACCTTGCCCCTTTTCTTAGCGTACACCCCAAACAGACCCTACAAGTACCCTCCTCCATTTTACTTCATCTCATCCCATTTCACTTCACCCCCCCCCTTAGCCTAGTCCTAGCAGTAGTATAAGTGTTCTAGGAATCCAGGAATTCAAGCACACTAAGCTAGAAGCCCTCCCCTAGTCGTTACTTTGTCGAGAAAATCCTAAACCCCATAGCGACCCGTTTCTTGATCACTTAAGCTCTAAACTAGTTCTATAAGTTATTTTTCACTACTAGAATATTATTAGGTGCATTAGATCACAATAGAACCCTTGCCCAAGCCTTGATCACATAAAATTACACGTTTTCCTTTCAAAACCCTAATTGGAATCGAATTCATGTTTCTAGGTAATAAGCCCTTTTCATAAGCTATAAGCTATTTTATGTTACTTAAATAAGCTTATAATAATAATCAATAAGCTATAAAACACTTTCGTGTCATATAGTGTTCATGTTTTAGGATTAGTTTGTAACATTTCCATGCATAGGGGTATATATTGTAACTAAACTGAAGTACAAGGGCTGTTTTGGTCATTTCTTAGAATTTATAAGTCTAAGGACCTAAATTGTAAAGTTTTAAAGTCTAAGGATAAGTATATAATTAGTTATTTTCATAAAAGACTAAATCCGTAAAAGTTTATAACCTAAGGGTAGTTTTTGTCAAGTTATAAACTTAAAGGTCTTAAAATATTTTCTATAAGTATGTACGAGTACTAGGGAGCTTTGAGAGTGGGTATTACGTTTGACGAGGTTCTTTGGTTTCGACCTAAAGTGCCCTGCTCCTCAAATTTACTACATGACCTCTGTATTATATGATGGCCCAAACAGGTGTTATATAACATAGTACATAACAACATAACACAATACTAGGGATCTTCATGTGAGAAGTTTCATACCTCAATTATGATGCGAAGCGTGTTACGCTATATCTAAATCTAGGTATACTTACATACTTAAGAAATATAGACAAACCAATTAGGACTTGACATACCTATGCACACACTACCGATACGTTAAGCCGTCTAAATCCCTCTCACATTTCCCGAACCCAAGCCTCACTTTTAAATGCCTTTCTAAACCCGTGAGGGGGATACATGCTTTAAACTGAATACAAGTCTTTTCTTTTAGATTGCACAGTACTTTCTATGCCACATTTCCCCCAAATTTCATGAACCATAATTACTTGCAAGTGAACGTGAGTATAGTGAGTAGATCTACTTAGGGTTTGACAACTCTCGTTGGTTTGCCTCATCTGGGCACCAATTGGCACTATACTTGAGACCAAAAGGTTAACCTTGGAAAGTTATCCTAATTACTCGGTCATGAATGGTTCTGCAGCCATCATGATCGGCCTTTTAACATCTGCCTCATGAGCTTAGTGCAATAACACTTAACACTATCACCTTTTCAAAACCCTACTATCCTCAGTAGCTTGTATTCAAACCTATTACAAACTAAAACCTATGACCTCACTCAACCTTAGTGTTGACCTTGCATGTTATCGGGTAAGTAGGCCCCTCCCTTAGGACTTATGCACGGTGTACCATTGGACATAAGGACATCCATACCTGTTATTATTCATCTTCTTTTGCTTTAAAACATATCTTTGGGACCTCTCTTTCGGTAAAACTGCATCTTTTCTGTAAAACTCGATAAAATAATGAATTATATTGATAAGGATTTAAAAGGTACACTTTTGTGGGGGTTAAGCCCTTAATGACACTTACTATATCGTTATTGCTTAATTTCGTTCCTTTTCACTTTTTAGGTCTCTTGAAGGCAAATTGTTGGAATGACACTTATTCGGACGAAAAGGCGCGAATATATGAAGAAAATGGACAAAGTCAAGATCAAGACACTCAAGCTTTTGGAATTGAAGGTGATGGCCTGACGAAGAAGCGGCTTACGCGTCAAACACGCTTTGTGACGACTGAGCTTGAAATTGCTATTTTACATAGACGGCATTAGGTTTAAAAGAGTAAGCTCTAGATTTGGATCTCAACGGTCGAGAAGATGGCCGATGGCGTCGGAACCATAAGGTGGCCAGTCATAATTACGTGGCCAAGACGAAAACCTAATGGTGGCGATCCGGCAGCATCACAAATAAGTGGCCGTAAGCATGTTTAACTCTATATATATAGAATTGAATTTTCAGACTTTTAAGGAGGTAGTTTTGTGGAGTAAAACCTAAACCGAACTTTGGTTTGTCTTAGGCGATCTTAGGGTTCCATACCCTATTTTACAACAAGATAAGTGATTTAATTAATTAATTCAATTATGTCTTCAATTGTTTGTGTGTATGCTTGCATGTTTTCCATGTTCGGCTAATTTACTTGTGTTTTTTATTAGATCTATGAAACCTAGGTATTGAATATTGATTGGTTATCTCTTATCTTAATTGTGATTGACCTAGTATTTCGATAGGTCATTCGTTTTTGTTTTGTATGTAATGCTTGAGTAATCTTTGTGAACATTAGTTTATAATCAACTAGTGTTATTGTAGGCTAAACATCCAAAGGTAACCCTAGAGTTAGTTTATGAATCCTAGAGATTTCGTAGGCAATAACCTTAAGGTAGTCCTCAAGATTTAGGGAAAAACGCGATACCCTACGACCTTAGAAGAACACGGTTAAGAATAAGGACGGACAATTCAACCGACAATAGAGGAATAACTAGGAGTAGTAGCATCTAGGTAAACACATTTTTAACTATCATACGAGCACACAACAATAGACATAGACTACCTCTAGCTTAGTTAATAAGATAATTAGATAAGTAGATAATCAAGAGAAATACAACCCCCAAATATAATAGCCCGAGATTCGTACCTTTCAATTTTATAAAAATATAAAAAAGAATAAAAATAATCTTCCTCAACCCCAACCTTAAGCGTTAGTAATTTCACTAGCATTCCTATTCTCCCTAGAGAACGATATCAATTCGAGGC
>OU343221.1:161311680-161420354 GCA_910596185.1 Chrysanthemum makinoi
AAGATATAACTTTTCACATACACATCATAACATTAACACAAGGTAGAATATAGATGGAATTCTAGAGAGAGAAAGTTAGAGGTTTAGGGAACTTAGTGAGAGAAAGTGAAAGATATTATTATGAGCTCCTACTCTCTACCTTGGGAGGTAGAGAGTATTTATAGTCTTACATAAACGCCACACACGGGTCGTGGATCGTGCATACAAGGTAAAGACCGTCCCCTCCACGGTGTTACTTAACTAAATACTACTTAACTTAATAACTACGACTACGAGCTTAACGACATATACTTGAGGTGACCGACTCTTTAATACCAGGAATTTCTAATTCCTAACAATCTCCCCTAAGGGAGGTCACCTCAATCATGCACTAAAATTACATTGAATACAAATAGATATGACATTAACAATTGTTCTTGCATTCTTGATGTAGTCCTTTGTTCCTAAGCTCGTAGTCATTGATTCTTCACATTGCATGTTTGGTTACTTCAAGTGGAGGTCTTTTATCGATCCACGGTGATAATAATTTTGAGCCATCATTTGAGATCATCAGCTAATAGAAAATCTCTGATACATCCATTGTGGTGTTGGTATTATGTGATGTTGTGACTTTAGGACCGACATGCTCACATTCTGGATCATGATATCTTCTCATCGAGTAGCGAAGCATTTGTTGATTCATGATATTGGCAGCAGCAGTAGCGTAAGCATGGAGTGAAAATATGATAGTCATTGATGCACTAATCATGATTTCTTTTGAGATGAATGTGTTAAGTGAGCATGCTGCTATGGATTGACCGCTTCATTCTCAACAATGCGAAACGCCGGGTGTATTCGCATACAAAGCTTAGCAATAAATCGCACGAAGTGTCTTTGATCACTTTCGCTGAATTGAGGTACACGCCCACGGTTCCTCTGACAAGATAAGTACCGCCTCGTGATCGTATAATTCAAGAATTTCCTTGACAGGTTTCGCATGCTCTAGCCGTTCTCAAACCGAACATCTCAAAGAAGACAACACGGAGTGAGTGAACCAAATAATTGAGCCAATGATTGATGAAAAGATATTTGAAAACAATCGTGTATTGCTCAATAGAAATTGTTTTTGCAATACAACGAAGGTTTTAATGAAAATCAATTATCAATCATAAAACACCTTTTGATTTGAAAATTAGTACACCGGCCGACATGCTAATGAAAAGAGTTTTAAAGCACAAAGACCGTTTTTCAAAGGTATCCGCAATCCATAACTCGAACCGTGATTGATTCAAAAGATTGAATCGCCCCATTGTTTCTCGCTCAGTTGTCACATGGTTGATCCAGATAATAGATCTCACATGCCACCTACCAGAGCTTGTTAGATGTTGGCTCCGTAAGGCTTTCCATCTTCACATTGTGAATATGTAAACACATCACTGATGTTCGCAATACCACAAGGATAATGCGTAGGACTCAAGATATAATCTCTCTTCCACATTGTGTGAAACAGAGAGTCTTCATTGAAAGTGTCCTAATGAGATTTATTGATGATCTCGTGGCTCTAGACTCAATTTGTGCATATTTGGATCCTATATCTGAGACTAGGGAGAGGGTCTCCTTCTTCAATATCAACAATCTCTAAGAGAAAGTCGATAGATAATGTCGGTTCCTCGTGAGAATGAAACAAGTCCTTTTAAGAGGAACTTGAGTGGTTTGGGAAGTTGAAGTGCAAGGCCACTGGGTCCATGACGCCTTGTCTTCAATACCGATGTTACCATCAAGAGCATATGAATTGAACCCGTTTCTTCTAAGGTTGAATAAATGGAGGGCTATTTGTTTTCACCCTTTTCTCATTCAATTCTTTTAATTCTTCAACCCCTTCAGTGCTTACCGAGACTTCATAGCTAGAACCTTGTTGGGTTTATTCCAAGATTAGCTCGCCTTATCAGTCCGCACTCTTCCCATATCTCATTTTACTCCTTTTATCATCATACCTAAGAACTCTACACTAACTAGTGGATAGTCCCTGGTAGATCCTCCTCTGGCGGATCATGGGAACAAATACCTAACCTTATCATCCTTATATCACCGCACATAAAGTAAAGTTGGTCGGTCTATTTGGTATTGTTCATCTGCCGTTGGAACCAATTGAAAACCATTTGAAAATCAATTCCGATACTTGTGATATATTATCAAAGCATTTTGTACCTGAATTGTTTTTGATATTTTTAGAACGAAGAACTCCCTCAACATGTGCATAAAGTATTTGAAAATGTTTTGCACACGGAGGCAAGAGAAAGAATTAACTTCTTTGATTACCATTTTCTAAAAGATATCAACATCACTTCCCAAATCGAATCAAGTAGATAAAGCATTTTGGGAAGGATGAGGTTTTCATGATTTTGCTCCCCCTCAATATGTGCTTCTAGGTTTGAAAAGAGTTTTGCACATACTAGAGGGAACCTGCACATTGAGATAAATGATCACATTTCAAATTATAGATGCTCCCCCTCAATGTGTGCATGGAAAATTTGAAATCGCTTGTCACTTACGGGGAGGCAAACATGCTAATCACTTAAGAAACCATTTATCAATTATCAGCTTTAAATCCAATTTAAATCACAACTTCTCCCCCGATCACAATTATCAAAACATTTGAGATTTGTGATCTCTTATAGATTTAAATTGATTTTGAAAGCTTTTAAGGAGAATTGTGACTTGATTATGAAAGCGCTTTAACTGATAAGGATCTGATGTTGAGATTTTAAACTCCATTGGTTAAACATGCATGTACATCTTTTGAAAACAATTTAATGCCAAATAACTTTTTAATTTAATTGAAATCATTCTCCCCTCAATCAATGACATAGGTTGTTGATTGAGAGATAGAGATTTTGACAATAAGTCCGATGATTATCAAAAATAGAGACCGAAGTTATTTTTCAAAGCATTTAGTTTTCAAGCAGATAAATGTTATAGAATCGAGCATGGAATTTGAAAACATGGTAAAACATGGCTCGTTTTTCTTTTAAAACCGGTTATTGCCTAAAATGACAATAAACCATTGTTTCTCTTTCCCAAAATATTTTTTGATTTTTTATTTTTTTTTTATAAGAATTCGAACAACATCTAAAGTCCCGTGTCATTCTTTGAATGACAAAGACAAAGACCAGATATTATCGAACCGAAAAAACATGACAAAAGACAATATTTTTGAAGATTTTTCAATTTTTCGATTTTTATGGATTTTTGAAAGTTTTATATTTTTCTATTTGGTTTTATAGGGTTTTATAATTTTGTATTTTGTTTTTCAATAGTATTTACAAGAGATAGATGAAGATAGACCTTTACTCCTCGCCTTCCCAAGACGCTTTGAGTGTTTCGTTGAAGGCTTTTCAAGCCAAGACGTAGAAGAATAAACTCAAAACGTTCTCTTGGAAGAGCTTTGGTGAAGATGTCCGCTAACCGATATTCGCATCTTCACAAAATATAGTTCCACCACACCTTTTCCACTTGTTCCCCGATGAAATGATGTCAAATGTCGATATGCTTTACTCTTGAGTGTTGAACGTTGTTGCATGAGAGAGCAATAGCACTTTTATTATCACAAGACAGTAGGGATTTTGTTGAATTCAAAGCCATAGTAGATAATTGAGATCTCATCCATAAGATTTGAGCACAACATGATGACATGGCTATGTATTCAAATTCTCAGAGGAAATAGAAGTACTCATTTTCTTCTTTGAAGACCAGCTCACAAGCTTATCACCCAAAAATCGAAGCACCTCCTGATGTACTTCGACGTGTATCTTGACAACTCCGCATGATCAAGATCTCGTGATAGGCCGTAGTGACATACCTGTCCTTCGTACCATAGTCCCATATTGATGGTTCCTGGAGATACCGAAGACCCGCTTAACCGCTTCAAGGTGCTTTTTAGTAGGCTTAGCCTGGTATCTAGCACATGCAAACAAATAACAAGATGTCCGGGTCTACTAGCGTGAGGTACATCGTGGATCCAATCATACTACGATATTTCGTTTGGTCAATCATGATCCCCGAGTGGTCCTCATCTAGTTTGGTTCGATCAATCATGGGGTGTCAACAGGGTCACTTGAATCAAATCCAAATTTCTTTAAAATCTCCGTTGCATATTTAGATTGATTTATGAAAATGCCTCCGGGACTTTGTGAAATTTGTAATCCCAAGAAAATGACATTTGTCCCATCATCGACATTTGAAATTTGGAACTCATTTCATTTGAAAAACGATCACATTCATTGGGGTCAATCGAGGCAAAGATAATATCATCAACATAAATTTGAACATGAATTAAATGTTTGCCTCGACTTTCTGTGAACAATGTTGGATCAATCGCCCTTTGCTAAATCCGTGATAGAAGAAACTTTGACAAAGGTATCATACCATGCCCTTGGAGCTTGCTTTAAACCGTAGAGGCCTTCTTCAAACGATAAACGTGAGTAGGATGCTCTTGATTTACAAATCCTTCAAGTTGGTCGACGTAGACGACTTCTTTAAGATCTCCGCTCAATGCCGCCTTCACATCCATCCATGACTACCATGTTCTTACTAGCAAAGATTAGCCAAAAGATTCTCGATAACCTCGATTCGAGCAAATCAGAGCAAAAGATTCTTAAAAGTCTATACCCTCCTCTTGACGGTATCCTTTAGCAACTAATCGAGCCTTGTTCTTAAACACATCACCATGCTCATCAAGTTTCACTTTGAAGATCCACTTTAGAGCGGTGATCATAGCACAATCCTGGAGCAGTACTAACCCCATACATCAAGTCGATCAAACTCATGAATTTCATCTTGCATGGCATTGAACCGCTTGTCTTCATCCATGGCGTTTTAACATCTTTGGTTCGATCTTAGAGAGTAGTACAGTTGAAGAAGCACCATAAGGCATCTGTTGCAAGTTGTTTCCGTGTGATACAGGATGAGAGGGATTTCCAATGATGTTGTCCAATGGATGATCGTGAGTCCATTTTCTGAGGTGTTCATGTGGCAGCGGTTGAGGGACTGAAGTAGCAGAGTCGATGTCTCCTCAAGAAGATGGTTCATGAAGATTGTGAGCAAATATTTTCAAATGGAGCATCTTCTCAGAGTAGCAAAGGGATTAACTTCATCATTGATGCCAAAAAAACATTTCCATGATGTACATTTGAAGAATGATGATTTGTTGATGAGACAGAGGATCGCCACAGGTGCTTCGACTTAATGATATTGAGACTCAAGGGTTGACTTCATTCATAGGATATGAGCAGCTCAAGATGGATTGACATTTCATCATAGATTGTTTCATAGTGTTCATCAAACATTGGATCAAACAATTTCTTAAATCATCTTCATGGAGGTACATATGGAGTTTCTGGAGAGAGATATGGTACAAGGGATGAACCAATGGGACTGCTTGAAGTGGGTCCGAACTGATTGTCTGAGCCATAGGACCACCGCGATAAACTCTCTCTCGACTATCTTATCAACCCATAAGTAGACAATTTGAACTTGAACAAATGATTTCTCACATTAATGCATTCTTCCTCCTAAAGGTATACATGTAGAGACCGACCGAAGATTCACCACAAATGTCTTGAGCTTTAATAAGGTAGTCATTTCCTAATGTTCATGTAAGGTTGATTTATAGCAGCTGCAATAATAATGAGAGGAACAATAATCCAGAAGATTTGGCAAAGGAATACCAAAGAGCGATCATTATCCATGAACAACAACTGTGAAGATTTGGCAAAGGAATACCAAAGAGCTTGATCATTATTCATGAGTGCAACCGCAATATTATGATAATCATTATCAACGCCTGAGAATAACCGAGATAGGCTTTTGAGTAGTCTCGAAGTTGTACTTTGATGATGAACCAGTTGACTGAGTCAATAGAAACCGAGCATGAGCTCGTATCGATGATCAACATTCGTCAAGGTTCAAGGTACTCATCAAACCTATCTTTGAAAAACAATGAATCCCAAACATTGATTCCCAATTATCCTTAGTAAGTGAAGCATTAGGCGTTGGAGGAGAGTCATCAAAATTCAAAACAATGAATCCTAGTTATCCTTAGTATATTCACTCATAATCAAAAAGAATATACACTCATCATCATCAAAAATAAAGTCGAATAACCATTATTCAAACATCCATCATCATGTAGTATATTCACTCTTTTCCCCTCAAAAATTGCATCCGAAGTTGCCATTTTTGATTTAGCAAGTGAATAAGAGTATACACCAATGAACATAGATCCACTTGATGATTGAATGAGCTGGAAAACATGAAGCTTGTTGATGAAGAGTGTAGATGAGTATGGCCATTCATGAGAGAATTTCTCTTAAAGATAAAGTTATCCACGTAAGAGCTTACACTTTTCTTTTCTTTGAAGAACGGGCCTCAAGTGTTATCCGCAGACACCATAATGATGAAGTACGAGGCGAATCGATGTGAACAGACGCCATTGTTTAGAGCCCAGTCATATATGTTTAGAGTCAATCCAAATACCAAGGACGATTTGTAACGATCTCGCTTTGGACAAATGACTAAGACGAGAATTGGAAACATTGGATCCCCATGCGCTTCATGGGGTCCTTTTGGTTAGCACAAACAATCTTTGAATCAGCAGAAACCCTAGGTGCAATGTCATTGTCACTAGGAGCTAAACTAGTAGAAGCATCCGACTTAGTCGAGGGACATTTTGTGCTTAATGGGATTGTTCTACGGTTGGCCAAACCTTAACAGGTACTACTCTAGGCATAGTGGATCTAGTTAAGGGGCAAGGTTTGCCATTCGTGAATATTCGAAAGGCTTGTTATTTCCAATTTGAATCCTACATTGGTAAAACCTTCCCTTCAGAGGTTTCGTGATTGCTTAATCTGCTTTCGCTTTCTCCAAACTTTCTTAAGGTTATGAATCTTAGACCTCGTAAATAACACATCACATTTATCATGATTAATGAAATTAAACATTTTTGCATGTTTTGCGTGACAACATATGGCCTCGAATTAATTTTAGTAAGCTTAGAGCTAATACTAGAACTAACACGATTCTTTTGTTCAAATCAAACTTCTTGTCCCTATGGTGTTCTTTCACTTCCTTATCATGAACACTTTAGTTTGCGTAATCCTATCCTTCTTTGCATAGCTTCTAGGTTTTGACCAGCTAACTTTAGTGTCAATCTTAACATTCAGAAGTAACGATGGGAACATTACATGCCTTCACTACTTTCTGCATTCCTGGTCTAGAAGTGCTGGGATCTGAAATTCTAGGAGGCACATCACAGTTTGCTTGCTTGAATTTAGATATGGAACAAGACATATCAAGGGTCACATACTTGGCTTTAGGCATAGAACGGATTTCATGTTTGGCACTAGGCATAGAACAAGGCTTCACAGCTTTGCCTTTTTCACCTAAGGGTTTTGGACATGTTGCAATTACACATTCAAGCAGCTCTTGAGATCGTTTGGCCTCGAGGCAAGCAAACCTAATTTCACTATCAAGAGGTTTGTTAATGAAATCCTCTTCGACAATCTCACTGAGACATTCTAGACTATCCTTAAGGTGAGCACAGTAGTCATGAAAAGCATGTTCATTATTCCTAAGATGAGGAGGAATATATTTAACTGCCGTTGTATTTGCAATCTAAGGGTGATTTTGAGACAACATTCTTATTGAAAACAAGTGGCGCTTTCCCATTTCCCCGACTTCTCGATTCTCAATTTCCTGTTGTAAAGACGTTATTTTTTCGTTGTTTTGGTCACGGGTGACGTTTATTGAATCATATAACTCTTTAAAATGTCGTTTAACCTTTTCATTTTCTTCTAGAAAACTTTCGTTTTCCTTTTGTAAAGCATTTACTAGGTTTTGAAGATGAAACGTTTGAGAATTCCGAGAATCTAAAGGAGGAGGCATTTGGGAGCCTGTCATATTGTTCGTTTGACCCTTTAATTGAGAGATTTGGGCTTTCAACTTTTCTGATCGTGTTGACACTGAGCTTGAATCGTTCATCACGTTTGTTAATTTGAAAAGCGCATCAAACTGAGCATCCGAAGATGTCTTGATATTTGAAGTTTTGACATTTTCTTTGAGATGTTGATATTTGAGTTGTAAATTAAAATGCTCAACTTCTAGTTTAGAAAAATGTTTAACCAAATTGTCGTGATCATCCGGTTCAATTTTCTCGTTTAGTTTAGAATTAGTTTTTTCAAGCTCAATGACACGATCATGGGAGACTTTCAGGGCCACAGATAGTTCATGAAATTTGGAAGCATTAATAGAGCAATTTGAAGCAATGAAAAAGATATCTTGAGCAACACATTCGCAAGAATAAGAGTCTCATTTTAGGTATGCAAGTTCTTCCTCTCAATCTCATTATATTTTAGTGCACGCCCATAATCACTAACTTCAACTACCATTGCATCAAATTCCTTTTCCATTTCTTTAATATCGATTTTATCCCCTTTTAAAGACTCTCAAAATGATCTTTTAGTTGTTTAAAGAAAGGCATGACCTCGGTTAAATAACATTCTTTCATTTGCTCAAAACCCCTTTCCCCTTCGTTATCCCAAAGGTGTGATCCTTTTCTAACAAGTTTTCTCAAAATCGGTAAATAGTTGAAGAATAACATATTGACTGATTAAGGTCTTGCTCTTAGTGGCAATAGTTCTAGGAACTAAATGCATTGGTGTATTTGGAGGATACATCGCTTTAGGAATTTCCTACAAGGGGATTCATTTCAACAAGATTTTCGCTTTTTTGCAAGTCCATATCCTTTTCCGAACACTTGTTCAGTGGGTCAATAGAGTCTTACGCTTAAACATGTTTAAGGATATCCAATTTTCCTTAGTGTAATCATGGGGTTTTATCGTATCTTGTTCTTTTTACACTCAGGATCTTCTAGCTTCTTATTCATTTTCTCCTAGTGACTTCATCCTGATTTCTTATCTTCCTCAAGGCTCAAGCAACTAGGTTTCGCTAGGCTTAAGGATCTCATTACCATCATACCTTATGAGCATTTCTAGCCTTTTTAATTACCTCTGGATTAGGTTCCTCAACAAGGGAAATGCTATGCTTATCGCTTAAGACTCTATGCTTAGTGATCATGTGAGCAAGCCTCAATGGTATTCCCTTGCACGTACAACTTATTTTCAAGCTTGTTTTTCAAATTTTTTAGATTGGAAAAATCATTCAAAAGTTTTGATTCCTTAGCCTTGAATTTTTGCTTAAGCATTTTAACATTTTCTTGAAGTTCGTGTTTTTGCTTTCTTAGCGCTTTTAGAAAGCTTTTCATGTAAGGAGTTTAACTCTTGTTTTAATACTTCTTCTCTAAACCTACTTTTTCTAATAGTTGTAAGTATTTGGACATCCATTTCCTGCTCACGGGTGGTCAACTCAAACTTAGCACTCTGTTCATAAATAGCAACACCCGATCCTTATATATGTTAAGCTCATGGTAAGGGAATCATCAGTGCACAAATGCACATACTCATGCAGCTTCATAATCATCATTTTGAGTAGAAGAGGCACAACTAGGTACAGCAGAAACATCCATGCAACTTACCTGAGCATTGACATGCAGCTGCGGACGCGTGCATCTCTATCTTGGGTGCATCCGAAGCTTCCATGGAGCGTTCCTTTGCATTAACTTGCATGTTGTGTTCGTGCACCTCTCTCTGTGAATTTGAGCACGAAGATTCCATTTTTCCATTATCCGACTTCGTCATTTTTGTTGTCATCGACATTCGCATTCAAAGAACACCCGATTCTTCAACATATACATTACCCAACTTATCACAACAATCTTTCAACCGCACCTGACACTCATTCACGTCTTCATTCTTTTGAGCAGATTCTTCAATGTACTTTTTCACATTATCCATGAGTTGGATAAATGTCTCAATGAATTCTCAATTTCCATTCCGATGTTTTTGAAGGAAATTCCAAGTGTTGATCGAATCTCGCGAATATTCCCCATCGATGAATGGTGGTCAAATTGTTTGTAGATTACTTGAAGAGTCTTTGGAACCATCCTTTTGAACCTCTTTATTGGTAAGTTGCGCTTTAAGTGTTCTAAGTTCAAAGCAAGCTTCTTGTCAATGTAGGTAAGTCCCGGCGAAAAAGAGCACTACATGTACGATCCCCGCCTATGGATAACAAATTTAATGAGGTGCGATGAAGTAGCGATAGGGCTCAATGTCGCATTTCATTTGCATGGCATTTGTAGCTTGGACTGTGCGATTTCTCTCTCATTAGATTACGAACACTTTAGATCTCACATCCTCATTGCTTAATTCAATCATCTTTAATCGTTGTTAGCCTACATTATCATTGTTGTCCACAACATCATACAATTTAAGCACTTACGAAATCAATCGGTCAAGAGTAAGACATGATGTGAAAGGATGCACGGGATTTTACACGTCTATGATTTAAACCGAGAAATAGAATCTTTTGCGGGATTTTACTAAAATCAAGACCAAACCGTTAAGCAATGACCAATAGAGAGGTGTTAAGATGACCGATAGAATGATACAATGAAAGACGATTGTGTGATAGGACTTTAGATTGTTCGTGGGATAAGCAGAGATGTTGTTTGGTTGTGATTCGATTGGTTTATGCGCTTTTCCTAAGAAATTTAGGTCTAAAAACTTAAAAACCTCAATAACTTTTGTTCTGAGCGGATTTAGACCTCGAAGATTGACCGAATCAACTTTATTTATTCGGCGTACATTCTCCTCGCTCTCACGCTTTTGATGGGTAGAACGTGAAAAACGGAGTTACGGATCAAAAGTTATGGCCGTTTGAAGTTTTGATGGGAAAAATCAACCAAGTCGCTACGAATTCTTGAACCAAGTCGCTAACAACTAATTAAGCTACACGCTAAGTCGCTAGAGTTCCAAGTCGCTAGCAAGATGTAAGTCGCTAAGTGGTAACTCGCTAACACTCAAGTCGCTAGCAAAATTTATTCGCTACTCAAGTCGCTAACAATGCAAGTCGCTAAAGAGCAACTCGCTACGCACTCCAAGTCGCTACCACCAAATCGCTACCCGTAGTGGAGAGTCCACTACTTGTACTTTAACTCGCTAGATCTAACTCGCTAGCCCCAACACTGTAAGTCGCTACAAAAATGTGAAGCAAGTCGCTACCAAGAATATTATCCGTGAACTAAGTCGCTAGCATGAAAAACCATATAAACATCACTTTTCAATCCAAAACAACCCAA
This sequence comes from Chrysanthemum makinoi, assembly GCA_910596185.1. Taxonomy (NCBI): domain Eukaryota; kingdom Viridiplantae; phylum Streptophyta; class Magnoliopsida; order Asterales; family Asteraceae; genus Chrysanthemum; species Chrysanthemum makinoi. Next base: position 161,322,911 of record OU343221.1, read on the forward strand.
CCAAGATGATTCAAGCTTACCAAATGAAAACCTAAACACTTTTGATGATTCTAAACATAAAAGTAACAACAAAATTCAAACTTTAACACAAGAAATCATCCAAATGATGCAAAAACCACTAAACTTTTTCAAACTCAAAACCACCTAAAACCACTAGAAATCCAAAGATGTGCAAGATATGATCTAACCATGGCTCTTGATACCAATTGTAAGATATAACTTTTCACATACACATCATAACATTAACACAAGGTAGAATATAGATGGAATTCTAGAGAGAAAGTTAGAGGTTTAGGGAACTTAGTGAGAGAAAGTGAAAGATATTATTATGAGCTCCAACTCTCTACCTTGGGAGGTAGAGAGTATTTATAGTCTTACATAAAACGCCACACATCGGTCGTGGATCGTGCATACAAAGGGTAAAGACCCGTCCGTCCTCCACGGTGTTACTTAACTAAATACTACTTAACTTAAAATAACTACGACTACGAGCTTTCTAACGATTACATATACTTGAGGTGACCGACTCTTTAATACCTGGAATTTCTAATTCCTAACAAAAACAATGCAAAGAACGATAGAAATGAGCTTGGAGTGGAAAAACGTATTTTCATGGACGAGCCGAATTGGAATGAATATTCTACATTTTTTAATCCCGAGATACGTTTTTGGAGTGAGAATGGGAAAACAAACCCGTAACACCCTTTACCTGAACCCAATTTATCACTTTTACCCTTAAAACGTTTTGCACTAAAAACAATTATTTTTATTTATGACAATTATTTTTATTAAAAATTTTTTCTCTCTAAAAAAAAAAAAAAAAAATTTAAACCAAAAATATAAAAAATACATTTTTACTTAAAACAAAATACAAAAAAATAATAATACAACAAAAACCTTAACTACTTAAATCCTCCCCTAACCTTTTTATCCTTAAACCCAGTTTTACCCAAAACCAAAAAAACCCGCAACATGTAAAATCCTTGGCTAAACCTATTCCCACCTCTCTCCCCATCACTTTCCCTCTTGTCCCTCTCATCTCACCACTTCCAACACCATTGTCACATGTTACCAAGCCACGTTGGCAATCCGCTTTCCACTGCAAAGACAAGATGAGATCAAGTGGCCAAGATTATTTGGATTAGGCATCAAGGGTATCCCTCTGAGATTGCTCAAGAAAAGCACAAGCCCTCTCCTCCTCACAAGAAAAGCACAAGAGCAGATTGGAAGAAACCCTAGACATCATTGTATAAATAGAATGATATAGGCTTAGTTTAACTTTGTCTAGAATTTTTAAGTTCTAGTACCATTTTAGTTTCCTTGTCATTTACTTTTATAGTAAACTTTTAATTTAAATGCCATTTAATTTCTGTCTTTTTAATTCCAGTTTACTTAAAATTTATGCAGTTTGACTTTTTTGTTCATTGTTCTTGAATTTTTCTACTGTGATCTTAAATTGTTTTAAGGGTATTTTGAAGTTTTTGTTAATGGTAAAATCAAGCTTGTTAAAGTTTCAAAGTCTCACCAATTTTTACAAACCTTTTTCGCCTTTAAGGTCATTTGGAACAAGACTTGAGTAGGTCAAGACCCACTTTTGACCCATGTTGGTTTTCAAATAGGCTTTAGTTAAATGTTACATTAGGTTTATGTTAGTATTTAGAGTAGGTTTAGTTTGCACATCATTATTTAAGTAGTATGCTTTTTTCCTTTTTATGATCATTGCACCACCTAGTGCCCATAACAAAATTTTCTTTTAGTTTTGATTTTTCATTTCCTTATCACAAGTCCCTAGGCTCTCTAATTTGGTATGAATAATCCTTGGTTGCTTTACTAGTCATTCCCTATTTTTAAGGTTTTTTGTGATAGCTTAATTATAGCTTAATTTAGCCTTAAAGTGTACCCCATAGGGTTTTTGGGATTGCTCACCCAGAAAGAATCTTTAGTTTTTTTGCTTATTTCCTTTTTATTATTGCTTATTCATGCTCCCTTAGTAGCTTTTAAGTTTAGTGTATTAAGTTCTAGTCTAGTTTGTAGCTTATAGTGCTTTTTAATAGCCTCTAAAAGCCAAACTGACCCATTCATGTATTTTGTTCCCAAGTCTGTTGTTAAATAAGCTTCTAACAGCTTAATTTGAAGTTTTTTAAAGTCAAGTTTTTGATAAATGTTTGCTTATTTAATTCACTTATTTATTTGCAAAAGAAAAAAAAATAAATGCCAAAAAAGTGCCATAAGCCAGATTCGAACCTGGGTTTAACTGGCAATCACAGTCCTAACAGCAAACTCCATTACCATCTCTGCTACTAGGTGTTTGTTTTTATTGTTTGGCATATTAATATCTTAACTACAAAGTCCAGTTTTAGCTTATTCCATTTTAAGCCTTTTTAACTGATGATTTCATTAAGTAGTAGCATGCTTTCTTATTTTTCATAGGTTTAGTTTAATTAAAATTATTTTATGTAATTTTCCCATATTTTTATAATTTAGTTTAGTATTTTTAACTAATTAGTTAGTTTAAATTAGTTTTTAATTCGTAATAAATAAAATAAAAGTCAAAAAAATACCCGGCTTTTTCCTAAAATTATTTTTAGTCGTTTAGAATGCAGGAAAATTACTTTTGCAACCGTAGGCTTTAAATTTCAAAATTTTCACTTTTTAGGCTCGGTGCGTTACTAGTTTTTGCGTTTTTTAAGTTTTAATGCCCTAGGGCGTAGTGTAGCATCATTTTATTGTTTCTTATGCTTTGTAGTAGTTAATTTAGTCATTTACTTCGTTTACGTGCTTTATTTTCATTCCCGTTCTATAATTTGTAGAATAGCGTAATCAAATCCCAAATTCGTTTAACCAATTCAAGTTCTAATAACAAACCTCAAACGTCACCATCAATTCACACCTCGTTGGGAAACGACCCGGGTAATCACTTGCCCGGTATCACTTATCGAGTATTTGAGGGTTTTGCGTGTCGATCTTTTTCCTAAACGGTTGATTTGCAATTCTCTCGTGTGTATTTCGTATTTGATATTTTTATATAACAATTGAGATACCAATTTGGCGCCGCTGCCGGGGAGGTTGTGTTGCGTCAATATCGTTACGGTTTGACGATTAGTGACTTGAAGATCCTTCCTCGTGAAGTTATTCGCTTTCCAAAAATTCTAAAACACAAAAATATTTTCCTTTTCTTTTTGTATATATATAAAAGATAAAAAACCCAAAAATATTTTGTTTTTATGTTTAATAAAAATAAAATACATCAATCATATAACACTCTCAACTTGAGTGTTATCATAATAAGCTCCCAAACAAAAGATTTAAAACTTGCCTTTGTGTCACTTGCGTGAATACGCTTGTGATTATTGGTTTAAGTTCTTTGTGTTTTTGCTTCGGTATCATTTTGATTGATTGATTTGGTTTTTGTGCATGTGCACTCGTTTTCATTATAAAACCCCAAAAATATTCTTCTTCATTCCTCTTATCCGTTTAATTCTATTTCTCTACCCTATTTTTACCGTTTAATTCTATTCTTCTTTATCCTCTCGATCACATAATTCTATTTCTTTCACCCTCTATTCGTTTAATTCTTTGTGATGTCTTCGCCTACCAATTTAGTTGTCAATGGTGCGGTGGACCTCAAAATGGTGGAAATTGCCCTGGTTGTAGCATTGTGAATTTGGGAAACGGGTTTGTCTATGACCAAAATCCCTACAATGAAACAACCAATTTCCTTAACCAACCCCCACACTATGAAATGGAGACATATTCTTGTGAGTATTGTGGAGGTCCTCACCCGAGTTTTGAGTGTCAAACGGGGAACTCGCTTGTCTATGAGCAGGGTCCATGTAACTATCAAAATTTTGGTTTTGACCAATATCCATATGATTCACCGAATCACTCACATCACACATACGGTTGTGAGTACTGTGGAGGTCCGCACTATAACACTGATTGTCAAACAAGGAATCCGCTTGTCTATGAGCATGATCCTTGTAACAATTATGACTATTCTTATCATGACCAACCTCCACAGTACCAAACGATTCAAACACAACCTCCACAAATTCCTCAAGAACTTCTCAAAAATTTTCTAGATTTACTCAAAGATTTAAAAGAATTGGTTAATGAACGTGCCCAAGAAGAGTCTCGTCAGAAAACGTATGGAGAACTTCTAGCTGAAGAACAAGCAGCTAGAGTAAGTTCCCAATATTGGAAACCTCTCGTCCACGATTATGATGACGATGAAGAAGATGATGAATAAACCATTCCAATTGGGGAGCTCTATAATTCATCTGCTGCTATCACACCCGTTCTCGAAGAGCCGATAATGTAAGCATGGAAGAATTATTAGTTGAGGAGCAGATGTCCATATATACGAGCTTTACATGCTAAAGATAAGGTTGATGCCGATTATGATTATGACGAGGAGAGTGCTATTCCATTGAACGATGTTATCTCAACTCACTCACCTATTGCTATCACACCTATCTTACCTACTTTTGCTTCCAAGGACTCTCTCACCATGGGCGATGAGCATATTAGCACTATTCGAAATGGAATCGCTCTAGTGTTGAGAACTTCGTCCAAATCCCAAGTAATTCTGAGGATATATCCGATAGTGATTGTGATTTGCCTTTTTGTGATTCTCTCAACATTTCTGAGGTTACTTCTGGGATTTTCTCGAATCCTCTTTTTGAATTTAATGATGACTATACTTTTAGGAAAGTAAATCCTATTTTTGATGAAATGTCTGAGGCCGATACAGAGACCATCACGGAAGTGGTGGAAATTGCTAGCTCTCATAGCACACCACTTGTCCCACCTCTGTATTCTGACTTTTCTCTTTCGTCATGTGATGACGATTCTATCCTCATTGATGAGATGTCTTTCGAGTATCCCGTTGAGCCATCTAGTGAAGACAAAATTTTTAATCCAGGGATACTCGTTGGAAGAAAAATGCACATGGATGAAAATTTTAATGAGATATTTGAGCTTGAAACGTACATCATCCGAACCTTTCTTCTTTTCGTCACATATGGTGTGACTTCTCCATGTCTTAACTCCTACGGGAGTGAAGATACCATCTTTGACCCCGGCATTTCTTATTCTCTTAAGCCGGATATATCTCATCGGAGTGGAACTTCCAGCACATTCAATGTTTATCCAAACCATTTGAATGAAAGTCCGATGGAGATTTTCTTTTCCACTTGCTCCCCCATGGACCAATGAATTCGGGGTCGAGTCAAGCTAGCGACTCGGTTAACAAAAACAGTAGCACTTCATGGGTGACCACCCATGTTTCTGACTTCTTTCTATTTTCTAACACTAAGTGTGGGGGAATTCCCCCACTGTTGTTTGCTTGTTGTGTGTTTGCTCTCTGTTTTCAAGATTCCCGTAGATCGTGATGATTGATGCGTCTGTTTTCAATCCAGCCGCCCCAATATCCGATCTTTTTACTAACGATTATCTAGGGATATCTTTATAAATCCTTTTTGTGAAAAAAGATTTCGCTTCCACACTTGGCTAAGTAGTATTACCTTTTTCCGTTCTATAGTTTCGGCGACGGCCGGTACTTTGAATATTGAGGGCAATATTCAATTCTAAGTGGGGGGGGGAATTCTAGCGAATTTTGATCATATTGTACCTTCTAGTACCCTAGCACCCCTGTTTTGACCAAAAATTTTAAAATTTTTATCGTTTTAAGTCAAGTATTTACATTTAAAGAAGTGCTTTGCACAAAAATAAAACGTTAATGCTTCGGTATTAATGGTAGTTTAGTCTTGATTAGGCTAGAACAAGGGGACTCCCGACTCTGCTAGAGTGTTGATCTAGTTGCTCTCTTAACAATTAGGCTAAGGTTTTACGCGTTGTGCAAATGAAAATGCTGAGCGTGGAGTAGTTGGTTCTCTTTAGAGCTTATATAAGTAATCTATAGCTTTTTCTCCCGGAAGCAAACTAAACGAACTAAATAGGTGCTCGTTTCAAACTTTTGAACATTCAAATCGTCTTGTTACAATAAAAAGTTTTAAGCAAAATTGATTTAGAGTCCGAGTTCAACTTTTTATTTAAATTTCCATACTTTCTTAAAATCTGAATAATGTTGCAAAATGAAAGTATCATAAAAGTGCTCGAATGATGCAAAAGTTACAAGTTTAAAGATCGAAGTCAAAAGTGAAAATAAAAGAAATAATAATAAAAAATAAAAAAGGTAAAAATGAGAAAAGTGAAAAAAATTGAAAAATGAAAAAATAAAAAAATATTAGTTGCGTGAATAAAAGTACTATGTTGCTTATGAAAAAATGTGCGAAACTTGCTTTTTCTTAAATTTAAATCGGAAGTTGAACTCATATTCGTCAAAGTTGTTTAAAAGTTTGACGGTAATTTGGAAATCCTTGATTTCAAGGATCCCGAAAGCTCCGATACTATTCTCGAGGGTGAAAACCTAGCCTCCCCAAAAGGACAAGCTGAGAAGAAAGTCGCTACATGGAGTGATCTCACATTTGAATCTTGAATTTCGAAATCATCGTTGGTTGTAATCCATTTAGGTTTAGTTTTAACTTAACGGTAGCCTCGTAAATCTTTGGAATCAAATTCCCGCTGATTTCGGTACTATTCTCTGTGAGGTGTCAAAAGTCTGGTCACTTAAAACTATGGATGAGCACGATACCAGTCTCATACCGATCCCGTACCGAATTAGTGGTACCGATTTTTTCCCGAGCATAAATTAGTGGTACGGTACCGCATCGAACGGATTCGGATACGGCAGTACCGGTATCGTACGGAAATCGGTTTTCCCCGCTTTTTCTGGGAATTTCCCGATTTGGTACCGTCCCGTGCCGAATTAGTGATCCCAATTTTTTCACCTTATTTCGTAGTCCCGTACCGCATATATAGAAAATCGCACGGTTCCGATATACGGTTTCGCACCGGTTCGGTTCGGTTCGATTCGAGTCGAAATGCTCATCCCCACTTAAAACTGATGTTTTGGGATGTGCCGAGAAGAAAGCCGCTACATGGAAAAGGCCCTTTCGATCCTTAGACTTTCAAAGTTTCCGGTGAGTTAGTACTTTAGTTAAGTGGATAACAACCATAACAAATGTCAATTTCAATGATCAAACTTTTGAAAATGAGCACACTCACTTAAATTTTAAAAATTGCGGGAGTAAAAAGTTAAGTCTCGACTTACATAGATTATTGATATAAGTAGTGTTAGCATTTTACAAAAACGTTAGCACAATAAGTTTAAGCTTGGTTTGAGAGTATCAAAAAGAGGATGACGATTACAATTCCCCGGAGACACCCATTTTGTGTGAATCCCGTTCCATGATGCCATGTTTTGAAAATCAAGCATGTTATTTATTTACGTTCAAGTTTAAATTTCTAATAGTAAAATAAAAAGTCGAAACGGGGTATTCTTGGTATTCTTAATCCTTTCATTGCTTCATATGATCGGATTGCTAGGGACTAGCAATTGATAGTGTGGGGGGATGATGAGTGGTGGCCTTTACTCATCATTTTAAGCCCGGAAAACCCACAAAAATATCTAAAAACACTGAAATATACCCAATTATACTGCAGATATCCTTGGAATGTGTTTTTATGTGTTTCAGGTACAAAGGATCGAAAACATGGCAAAAATCGATAGAAATGAGCTTGGAGTGGAAAACGTGCTTTGTGGACGGAGCCGGGAATGGATATTTTACATTTTTGAATCCCGGGATACGTTTTTGGAGTGAGAATATGAAAACAAACCCGTAATACCCTTTACCTGAACCCAATTTACCACTTTTACCCTTAAAACGTTTTTCGCTAAAAACAATTATTTTTATTTTTAACCATTTTTATTTACGACAATTATTTTTATTAAAACCAATTTTTATTAAAAATATTTTTCTCTCTCTAAAAATTAAAAAAAAAAAAAAAAAAAAAAAAAAATTTTAACCAAAAAAACAAAAAATACGTTTTTACTTAAAACAAAATACAAAAAAATAATAATACAACAAAAACCTTAGCTACTTAAATCCTCCCCTAGTCCCCTACCCTTTTTATCCTTAAACCCAGTTTTACCCAAAACCAAAAAAAAAACCCAGAACATGTAAAATCCTTGGCGCCAAAGTGATTCCCACCTCTTTCTCCATCACTTTCCCTCTTGTCCCTCTCATCTCACCACTTCCAACACCATTGTCACATGTTAGAGTAAATGACAACTTTATGCTTCTTTTCAGATTTGAAGACACATATATGCTTGTTTTGAAACCTCATTCCAAATGTATGCTTGTACGTTAAAATTAAGAAAAAATAAAATTTTCTTTCCTTTCAATTTTGTCTTTTCTAAGTCTGTGTATTTATCGACGAAATATATACTAAACAAATGATTTACGCAATTTTTGTCTTTTAACTTTTAAAAAACAAAACCGAATCATTTATTAAATAATTCTAAAATAAGTATACACGCAAGATCTTACTAATCTTTTATAATTACTGAAGTTTTTACATATCCTTATCTCTTTATATAATACTACTTTCGACATGAAACCATGCCTTTTTTCTTAAAAAAGTTGCAATTTATTTAAATTAATTATAACTTTAAAACTTGTTCATAAAGTTAAAATGGTATCAATGTATCATCATCTTCGATTTTTTAATTTCGTTTTCTAGAATTTCATTAAAAAAAATCATGTAATCCTTATTCATATATTTTGTTATTTGTACTTAGGGTGTCAAAAAGACTGATCGGACCCGAACCGAACCCAATTAGGTCTATTCGGGTCGGGTTACTCGGGTCAATATTTTTGTTCAGGTCACCCGGGTCAATCCGACTAACATGAGTTCTAAATAAGGTCGGGTTCAAGTATATTTATATTAGCCTCAACCCGAATTAACCTGAACCTAACTAACCCGACTCGACTAACACTTTTATAATGTAAACATATTGAAGTAATCAATTTTTAATCATTTTACTTATACTCGGGTTGACCCGAACCCGAATTGACCCAATCCTGACTAACCTGGATTGTAAATAAGGTCAGGTTTAGTATGTTTTTATAGCTCCAACCTGAATTGACCCGAACCCGACTAACATCCCTAATTGTATTATATAAATTACCCAGTCAAGAGTTGTTTTAACAACCGAAGGAAGTGTCACGCCATTATACTAATCTAACATTATACACATGTTTATTTGAAGAAGACATAGTAAACATAATTGTTTTATAAAAACAAAGAACCCAAAGAGATGTGCATGACCAAAATTGGCTAGAAAAAACAAAGAAAAAGGATAGAGAGGTTAATTTCCCATTATTCTAATTTGACAAGCATACTTTGGGAATAGAAACAAAAAACAAGCATAAGTTTATCTCTTATTTTAAAAAGAAGCATAGAAAGGGAATTTACTCTATCACCAAGCCACGTTGGCAATCCGTTTCCCCTGCTTAAAGACAAGATGAGATCAAGTGGCCAAGATTATTTGGATTGGGCATCAAAGGTATCCTACGGCTAAGATTGCTCAAGAAAAGCACAAGCCCTCTCCTCCTCACAAGAAAAGCACAAGAGCAGATTGGAAGAAACCCTAGACATCATTGTATAAATAGAATGAGATAGGCTTAGTTTAACTTTTTCTAGAATTTTTAAGTTCTAGTACCATTTTAGTTTCCTTGTCATTTACTTTTATTGTAAACTTTTAATTTAAATGCAATTTAATTTCTGTCTTTTTAATTCCAGTTTACTTAAAATTTATGCAGTTTGACTTTTTTGTTCATTGTTCTTGAATTTTTCTACTGTGATTTTAAATTGTTTTAAGGGTATTTTGAAGTTTTTGTTAATGGTAAAATCAAGCTTGTTAAAGTTTCAAAGTCTCGACCAATTTTTTACAAACCTTTTCTGCCCTTTTAAGGCTGTTTGGAACAGCACCTTGAGTGGGTCAAGTCCCACTTTTGACCCATGTTGGTTTTCAAATAGGCTTTAGTTAAATGTTACATTCAGTTTATGTTAGTATTTAGAGTAGGTTTAGTTTTCAAATCATTATTTAAGTAGTATGCTTTGTCCCTTTTTATGACTGTTGCAGCCACCTAGTGCCCATAACAGCCTTTTAGTTTTGATTTTTCATTTCCTTATCACAAGTCCCTAGGCTCTCTAATTTGGTATGAATAATCCTTGGTTGCTTTACTAGTCATTCTCTATTTTTAAGATTTTTTGTGATAGCTTAATTTAGCCTTAAAGTGTACCCCATAGGGCTGTGTGGGACTGCTCAGTCCAGCAGCAATCTTTAGTTTTTTTTGCTTATTTCCTTTTTATTACTGCTTATTCATGCTCCCTTAGTAGCTTTTAAGTTTAGTGTATTAAGTTCTAGTCTAGTTTGTTGCTTATCGTGCTTTTTAATAGCCTCTAAAAGCCAAACTGACCCATTCATGTATTTTGTTCCCAAGTCTGCTGTTAAATAAGCTTCTAACAGCTTAATTTGAAGTATTTTAAAGTCAAGTTTTTGATAAATGTTTGCTTATTTAATTCACTTATTTATTTGCAAAAGAAGAAAAAATAAATGCCAAAAAAGTGCCATAAGCCAGATTCGAACCTGGGTTTATCTGGCAATCACAGTCCTAACAGCTAAATCCATTACCATCTCTACTACTAGATGTTTGGTGTTATTGTTTGGCATATTAATATCTTAACTACAAAGTCCAGTTTTAGCTTATTCCATTTTAAGCCTTTTTAACTGCTGATTTCATTAAGCAGTAGCATGCTTTCTTATTTTTCTTAGGTTTAGTTTAATTACAATTATTTTCTGTAATTTTCCCAGATTTTTATAATTTAGTTTAGTATTTTTAACTAATTAGTTAGTTTAAATTAGTTTTTAATTCGTAATAAATAAAATAAAAGTCAAAAAAATAACCGGCTTTTTCCTAAAATTATTTTTAGTCGTTTAGAATATAGGAAAATTACTTTTGCATCCGTAGGCCTTAAATTTCAAAATTTTCACTTTTTAGGCTTAGTGCGTTACCAGTTTTCACGTTTTTTAAGTTTTAATGCCCTAGGACGTAGTGTAGCATCGTTTTATTGTTTCTTATGCTTTTTAGTAGTTAATTTAGTCATTTACTTCATTTACGTGCTTTATTTTCATTCCCGTTCTTTAATTTGTAAAATAGCGTAATCAAATCCCAAATTCGTTTAACCAATTCAAGTTCTAATAACAAACCTCAAACGTCACCGTCAATTCACACCTCGTTGGGAAACGACCCGGGTAATCACTTGCCCGGTATCACTTATCAAGTATTTGAGGGTTTTGCGTGTCGATCTTTTTCCTAAACGGTTGATTTGCAATTCTCTCGTGTGTATTTCGTATTTGATATTTTTATATAACAATTGAGATATCACCGAGTATGTGCACATATACACAAATTTCTAACATGTGGTAAAAGATGTTTTTGAAAAATTTCTCTTTGATCTCTGGCATAAGCCCATTGAAAGGTCGCAACTTTTATTTCAGAATTACGCTCAATTGCATGTTCCAAAAGTTTAATGTCATAAATGAATGTATCAAAATATTTTAGAATTTGACATGTTTCGGGTAATGGTGTGATTTCACTCAAAGAAGGTAAAGGACCATTAATTTGTGCAACTGGTTTGATGGGACCAACGTCAGAAGAGGACTCATTAATATGTGTGATAACCCAAGGTGTATTTGTTTTTTCCTGCTGTGGAACAAAAGTTATCAGAGGTCTTTTGGAGTAATCTAAAGGTTTGTTATATTCAACATTTTTCATTTTCAATTGACTATTATCTTCTGTGTCCCATTCCTCTTCACAATTATATTCAACAACATGCACAATAGATTCATCAAGCATATGTGCTACACCATACAACTTTGGATTTGCCTTGAATGCTCTATGGAAAAAACGTGGTTTGTTATCAGCAAGATTTGGCCCATATCTATCTGGATTTGGCTTAAATGTGAACTTTTGAATCATTTTGATTGACTCACCATGTTTATACACAACATTTTGAAACTTTTTGAGTTTGTTTTGTAAATGAACAATTTCATCAAGATACTGATCAACCCGCTTCCTTGAAATTTGTTTGAATTCTGAAAACTCTTTTTGACACAAAGACAACTCAAGCTTGGCTTTTTGAGTTTTTGAAGTAAGAGTGTCAACATGTTGTTTGTGTTCAAATTTTTGTTGTTCTATTTGAGAAATCAAATCATTTTTGGAAATGACTAGATCAGTATCTGTCTTTCTAACTCTTGTTCTTTTTTATATGACTTTTGAAAAGCGATTTTAAAATTGTCTTCACATTTCTCTTTTGTTTCAAAGTTTTTAAGTTGTAACTTGTAGCATTCAAGATCCTTAGTCAATAGTGCAACTTTTTAACGAAGATTTTCATTTATCTCATTGCATTTCTCCACTTGAGATTGGGTTGTCAAAAGTAAGGTCATGAGCTCTGGATCTGGATTAGACGAATTGAGTATCAACATGTTCATCATTTAGATCCTCAAATGTAACCCGGGGTCAACTTGATCATCAAATGTAACCAAAAGGTCATCTTGATCATCAAATGTAACTATAGGATCTATTTGATTATCTTCATTATGAGATGTAGATGGCTCATTTTGAATACTCTATTCCTTGTTGGACGCAGATGCAAACGGAGATATCAGATCATGTATAAGACATATAGTTAGATCCGGTACATGAGACAAGCCATCAGTGTCATACACTGGGCTCGTTTCACTCATGTGGAGTTCCTGCATATTAGCCATCAACATTACAACTGCTTTAGCTTGCAAGTCCTCCATGTCATCATCGGATTCTGCGTTGGCCATGAAGCTCTGTTCTTTGTTGGTAAGAGTTCCACCAACTTCATCTTTGAGAGCCTTATCATTGCAGTTATAGCATCTAAGACCCGTATTCCCATTCTGAACATTTCCCTGATCAAGAATCTGAACCCTTTGCTGAGGAGCAACCATGTTATTCCTTCCAGAAGCATTAAAACCTTGTCCACTACCCATGTAGCTACCACTTCCTATTTGACAACCATTGTTTCTGTTCTGAACTTCAACCCTTCCATTCTGAACAACTGCTTGATTCCTTGTGTTAGATGAGGTACGAATACGGTTTTTGGATATGTTTGCAAATCTCTAGAAGGCACAAGCAATTTGTGCAAATCCTTGATTCAATGTATTGAATGCCTCATCATCATCATTCTGTGTTTCACTAAAGAGTGCTGAATCAAAGTTAGTTGAGTATCATGTGATTGCTGTGATGGATCATATGGTGTAATCTGTGCAAATGGTGGTTTCTGAGTAAAGACTTGTTGTTGCTGTAGGAATTGAGGAAATTGTGGTGCACAAGACTGAGCAAACAAAGCAAGTGAATTAGCATTAGGCAAAGGTGCATAAATTCCACGGAGAGTAGTCATAAAACATCTCGTACTTTGCATTGTGAAGGTTCTTAGCTTGACGGATGAATGTAACATACTTTTCCCAATCAAGACCGAGACAGCTTAGGAACTTTGTGTTGATTACATTTTTTGCTAAAATGATGTTGCTTGTGTCCAAGTAATTGATGATGTCTATAAACCAATGATAGTATGACTCTAATTATTCCCCCTGATCAATCATGAAGTTTTCATAGGATAGGTAAAGTTTGGATTCCATGTCTTCTTGATTGAGTTCTGTGCCTTCCATTACGAGATGAATGTGTTCCCACATTTCTTTTGCAGTTTTCTGAGCATCAACACCGAGAAGAATCAGATTGGGTAATCCCAGAAGGATGTATTCCATTGCGAGTTGATCAGCTTCAAAGTGAAGTAGCTGTTCAGAAGTGAGTTGATCCATAATGAGAGTGGAAGTAGTGTCATCTCTTGGTGGATTAGCAGTTGGATCTCTGGGTATTGTCACAGTTGGCATTTGAAAAGAACCTTCGAGAATGACCTTCTTCAAGAATTTACCATGAGGTTTCTTAAGATTACAGAACCTAAAGAACCGAATAACCCATTGATCGTAGTTGCCAAGAGTAAGCATTGGAGGTTTATCAAGAGATCAAGCTTCATGAATGGATTGTTGGCTACTTATAGCTTCACACATTTTTGCAAACCAGGTAGGTTCCTTTTGTGTTATAGTTGATGCATGCATAGCATACTTTGCTGGGAAATGATATTGAAAGTAGTTAGCATATTGACGTTTTTGTGGAGTGAGTTGTTGAGGGATTTGTTGTTGTGGTGGTTGTGCATATGGATGAAGAAGATACTTTCCAATTTGTTGTGGTTGTTCCTGAAACTGTAGTTGAGGATATTGTTGTTGTTGTTGCTGAGGATATTCATGATGAAAGTAGTTGAAGTATGGTGGTTGAGACATCTTGAAACTTGTGTTGAGGATGGATCTTTGTAGTTGAATGAAACTTGATGTTGTTGTTGAAGATGTGCCTAGGCGTAAAAATTCCTTAGGCGTAAACTGATATGTCTTACACGTAAACTTCCTTAGGCGTAAACCTTCTCTTACTAGTAAGAATACCTTACTCATAAAGTTGGTGGTTAAACGTAATCTTAGGCGTAAACTAAAGACTTATTCATAAGGAACCTTATACTTAAGATAGATCTTAGGCGTAAAGTATTACTCGTAAGGTTTTAGCTTATTCGTAAGAATAGGTTATAAACCTAAATCTTTCAAACTTGTCTAAGTTAGAAAGATAACCACAAGTCGAAGTGTTTCACAGGCTTATCCAAAAAAGGAAAACACTGAGTCACAAACAGCTTTGAAGATTCTGAAGAAGATTCCTTATGCGTAAAACTGCTTACTCGTAAACTCTGCACTTATGCATAAAAGTTACGCGTAAGATTAGGGTATTGAATTACTCGTAAAACCAACATAAATGACCAAAATGAATTTTTAAGCACCAAAACGCTTTGTACGCTCAATCCTTTTGATGAAACAGCTTCAATAACACTTAAATAACACGAAAGTTTTGAACTTTAACAACCAAAGTGAAATTTGAGCTTAAGCATAAAACTGATGAACGAAAGGAAAATGAGTGAAAAAAAGGATCAAAACCATGTAAAGTTTCAAACTTTTTGCCAAAACTAAGATTCTAAACACTATTTTAACCTTAAAACTTTCCAAGCTTCAAGATTGAAGTGCAAAAATCAAATTTTACGCGTATCAAAAGTTTTGTAACGAAAGAAACTTACGTGTAACGTGACAAAAACTTCAACAAAAATGTTTCAGTAAACTAAATGGCGATTGATACCACTGTTAGGTCACCATAATATGAACACAAGTATGTTTGATGTAGATTAGAACGAGAGATAGAGGGAGAGACGGATGGATTCTTCACACACAAGTAATAAGAAAACGTTTATGCATATAATGAAGGAACAACACTCTCAAATGAGAGTTTACAAGGTATATATAGGCAAGGGAGCTAGGGCAACAATTCTAGTCCCTTCCTTGTATTGTTTGAGCCTATGCTTGGGCTTACTACATAAGCCTAGCACTAATTACATACTTATAAGCCTTAATTAGCAACCTATTACATATAAATGACTGACACTTGAAATAGTAGTTACAAGTGATCCCAACATTTATTGACTCTAAAATTTATTTTACATATTCTCAATAGTTTGTTAAATGGTTTGATCATAACGTAACTTAACAAACATATTCAAACATGTTGTTAAAACATGTCGAGAGGTGTTGATGAACGCATACTTTGATGATTTGTGTAAACAAGTAACTTGCACATTTTACGTTATGTATTACAAGTTATATATTTGTCATCATTAAAACATAAGAGACTGTTTAGATTAAATATCATAATATTTGCACTAACATGTATTAATTAATGTTTTAAGAATTTGGTTTTCGTGACAACTAGGATTTTGTCACTCTTGTGATTAATTTAGGTTTTGAGTATTTCGATGCATAAGGTCGATCAAATTAGGTTTTCTAAAACCTAAAGGAGTCAACTTTATGAGGTTTCTATGTATCCTGCTATGTTTGATTTACTTGATCTTTCCTTTTTGTTAGTTATTTGTAATCCAATTGAATCAAAATTGACCTATCTAGAAAAATCATCATCTGGTTGTACCTAATCTTCGAGATTACGCATGTATCTAAGTTACGATAATAATGTGTTTGTTGGTTACATAAACACTACAAATTTTTGCGGTGTTTTGGCTGATCTTGGTTGCAAAAATTATTTCACAAAATAGCTGCACTTTCGCTGCATACACTATCATATACAGATGCCCGCTGCAAAGCGCGGGCTTCAAGTCCTTATTATTGTTATTTATCAAGTTAGTGATGATTATAAATATAAAACGCTAGAATTAGAAATAAAATAATAGTTAAGATATTAGAATGGGTCTGCCGGCTTGAAAGAGCCTGAAATCCGGAATGTATGGACTTTTTTTTTTTTTTTTGGCTATTTCTTGATCATAGTTATTAATTTTATTTTAGGATCAATTAACCTATTTTGATAGAAAAGTATTTATATGAGAATATTATGCATGCTTTTTTTTGTTTTTTTTATTCTCTCATCCTGTCTCATAATAATGTGGTATTATAATGGGATTCTTGTATATATGATTAAAATTATCCAAACTTACTCTTATTAGTTTTCTTCTAACAAATGAAATTGTCCGATATGTGTTCTCCCATTTTTAAATCAGTTCTCAGGATTACAAAAACACCATTCTTTATACTGGTTTAATGTACCACATCGTTGTAAAAAATAACTTAGCTGCCAAAGTGTGTGTGAAGAGTTAACTTTCTAATACAACCCAAAGCAACGATGAAGCTACTAAGGTTCCTAATAGTGGCAATGACACTAGAGGAAATGTAAGCCACTATAAGTTCCTTTTTCAAAATTGAAAGTATGCAAACCTTTGAGGTGAAGCTTGAGAAAGCTCATGCGGCAATGGGAACAGATCCACAGAATTATGTTCCTGTCAGATATTCTTCCGAGACAATTAAGCTTCATGAGTTAATGTGGTTTATTTTGACATTATTTCCATGTTCCGTGATTTTTCTAATCGATGCATTGGGTCGACAGGCTAGCTGTGGAATTTTCAATACAGGCAAAGCACAAGTGATGAAATTAGATAAAACAACTAAAAAGAAGGCAAGCTTTCTCTTTGGTTACTACCGGTCAGAGGTAGCAAGATGGGTGGGTCAGGCAGGTAAGGTAAGAGGTCAAAGTGGCAATTTAGCCAAAACAGATTGGTTCGAGTTGGGTTAACCCGAAAAAACCTTTTTGTCTACTAAATTTAGAACATTAGTTCATTTGCTAAGATTTTAAAACAACTAATGTTAGATTAATGACAAAAAAAGATTTAGGAGGCTCAATGCATAGTTAGGATCAGCTTGCGAATTTGTGGCATCGTATTAGAATCATTACCAATGGTACACAGTGCGCCTAATGCTTTGAAGATAGACATTGGCAATATTTGTAATACCCTACCCCATTTCACCCAGGTTACCCATACTTATGCCTTACATAGTATCATTTTTACGTGTAAAATTTTTGTGTTTTCTCATCACTACTACTTATATAACCTCTAGACCTGCTCACGTATCCACCCATGCCAAATATCCTTACGTTTACATCATGTAAACCTCTGGTACGTCAAGTCTAAGTTCTAAACATCATTTTATTAAGTAATCTATCAATCTAGTATACTATATCTATCATAACACAAAAACAAGACCTATCATGTCACAGTTAGCTCTAAAACACTAATTTCAAAACAAAACTACTTTAATTGTGTTCAAGCCTTATGTATAAGTTACCCTAGCAACCTTAGAGTATCTTAACCTCTCCTAAACCCTATTATAACCCCTTAGAGCCTAGGTACAAGTCCCTTAAGCACAAAACACTAAATAGGTCATTTAGGCCCCTAAACTAGGTCTAAACCTTCCCGATTCTTCAGCACAAGTTACCACCACCTAGTACATGAATCCTAAGCCTAAATGGAAGTCACTAATCACCATAGGATCACTAAACTAAGTGTTAAACCCTAATATAGAAACCTAATCTAGAACCCTAAACCTAGTTAGACCCTAAACCTAAACCTAAGCTAGTTTAAGCCCTAGATTAAGCTACTTAAGCACCACCATCACCCTTAGCAGCCTACTACCCTCCTCCATCACCTCCTTTCCACCACAAAATACCACCCTAGCACCACCATAGGTGGTTACAAGTAGGTGATGCACCTACTTGTCACCACCTTGGTGTCGCGGCACAAACACCACAACAGACACCCTACCACCGCCTATATCCCTCCTCCTAGCTTTCATTAGTCACCTTTAGCTTCCATTAGTCACCTCCCCCCCTCATGCCACCTTGCCCCCTTTTCTTAGCGTACACCCCAAACAGACCCTACAAGTACCCTCCTCCCCATTTTACTTCATCTCATCCCATTTCACTTCACCCCCCCCCTTAGCCTAGTCCTAGCAGTAGTATAAGTGTTCTAGGAATCCAGGAATTCAAGCACACTAAGCTAGAAGCCCTCCCCTAGTCGTTACTTTGTCGAGAAAATCCTAAACCCCATAGCGACCCGTTTCTTGATCACTTAAGCTCTAAACTAGTTCTATAAGTTATTTTTCACTACTAGAATATTATTAGGTGCATTAGATCACAATAGAACCCTTGCCCAAGCCTTGATCACATAAAATTACACGTTTTCCTTTCAAAACCCTAATTGGAATCGAATTCATGTTTCTAGGTAATAAGCCCTTTTCATAAGCTATAAGCTATTTTATGTTACTTAAATAAGCTTCTAATAATAAGAAATAAGCTATAAAACACTTTCGTGTCATAAAAATATAGTGTTCATGTTTTAGGATTAGTTTTGTAACGCTTTCCATGCATAGGGGTATATATTGTAACTTTTTGAAACTATTAAGTACAAGGGCTGTTTTGGTCATTTCTTAGAATTTATAAGTCTAAGGACCTAAATTGTAAAGTTTTAAAGTCTAAGGATAAGTAT
Source organism: Chrysanthemum makinoi (assembly GCA_910596185.1). Taxonomy (NCBI): domain Eukaryota; kingdom Viridiplantae; phylum Streptophyta; class Magnoliopsida; order Asterales; family Asteraceae; genus Chrysanthemum; species Chrysanthemum makinoi. The sequence goes on from OU343221.1 coordinate 161,341,880, forward strand.
ATAATTAGTTATTTTCATAAAAGACTAAATCCGTAAAAGTTTATAACCTAAGGGTAGTTTTTGTCAAGTTATAAACTTAAAGGTCTTAAAATATTTTCTATAAGTATGTAACACAGTACTAGGGAGCTTCATGTGAGGGGTTCATTTGGGTATTCGTTTTGACGAGGTTGCTGGGTTTACGACCTAAAGTGCCCTGGCTCCTCAAACATTTACTACATGACCTCTGTATTATGATGGCCCAAACAGTGTTACATTATATAACATAGTACATAACAACATAACACAATACTAGGGATCTTCATGTGAGAAGTTTCATACCTCTGAATTATGATGCCCGAAGCGTGTTACGTTATATCTAAATCTAGGTATACTTAGGAATACATACTTAAGAAATATAGACAAACCAATTAGGACTTGACATACCTATGCACACACTACCTCGATACGTTAGTAAGCCGTCTAAATCCCTCTCACATTTCCCCGAACCCAGCGGAGTTCATAGCCTCACTTTTTAAATGCCTTTCTAAACCCGTGAGGGGGATACATGCTTTAAACTGAATACAAGTCTTTTTCTTTCGTTATTGCACGAGTACTTTCTATGCCACATTTCCCCCAAATTTCATGAACCATAATTACTTGCAAGTGAACGTGAGTATAGTGAGTAGATCTACTTAGGGTTTGACAACTCTCGTTGGTTTGCCTCATCTGGGCACCAATTGGCACTATACTTGAGACCCCCCCCCCCCTAAAAGGTTAACCTTGGAAAGTTATCCTTAATTACTCCGGTCATGAATTGGTCTGCAGCCATCATGATACGGCCTTTTAACATGCGGCCTCATGAGCTTAGTGCAATAACACTTAACACTATCACCTTTTCAAAACCCTTCCACTATCCTCAGTAGAGCTTGTATTCAAACCTATTACAAACTAAAACCTATGACCTCACTCAACCTTAGTGTTGACCTTAAAGCATGTTATCCCAGGTAAGTAGGCCCCTTTCCCTTAGGACTTATGGCACGGTGTACCATTGGACATAAGGACATCCATACCTGTTATTATTCATCTTCTTTTGCTTTAAAACATATCTTTGGGACCTCTCTTTCGGTAAAACTGCATCTTTTACTGTAAAACTCTGATAAAATAATGAATTATATTGATAAGGATTTAAAAGGTACACTTTTGTGGGGGTCATTTAAGCCCTTAATCGACCACTTTTATATCCGTTATTGCTTAATTTCGTTCCTTTTCACTTTTTAGGTCTCTTGAAGGCAAATTGTTGGAATGACACTTATTCGGACGAAAAGGCGCGAATATATGAAGAAAATGGACAAAGTCAAGATCAAGACACTCAAGCTTTTGGAATTGAAGGTGATGGCGTCACAGCCAAAGGGCGACGCCGTCGCAACACGCTTTGTGACGACTCAGTAGCGAAATTGCTATTTTACACATGACGGCATTAGGTTTTAAAGAGTAGGGCGTCACAACTCAAACGACCTAGATTTGGATCTCAACGGCGTCAGAAGATGAAGCCGATGGCGTCAGAACCATAAGGTGACGCCGTCACAAATTTGACGTGGCCAAGACGAAAACCTAATGGTGGCGATCCGACGGCATCACAAATAAAGAGTGACGCCGTCGCATGTTGTAACTCTATATATAGAATTCGAATTTTCAGACTTTTAAGGAGGTAGTTTTGTGGAGTAAAACCTAAACCGAACTTTGGCTGTCTTGGGCAGTATCTTAGGGTTCCATACCCTATTTTACAACAAGATAAGTGATTTAATTAATTAATTCAATTATGTCTTCAATTGTTTGTGTGTATGCTTGCATGTTTTCCATGTTCGGCTAATTTACTTGTGTTTTTTATTAGATCTATGAAACCTAGGTATTGAATATTGATTGGTTATCTCTTATCTTAATTGTGATTGACCTAGTATTGCGATAGGTCATTCGTTTTGTTTGTAATGCTTGAGTAATCTTTGTGAACATTAGTTTATAATCAACTAGTGTTATTGTAGGCTAAACATCCAAAGGTAACCCTAGAGTTAGTTTATGAATCCTAGAGATTTCGTAGGCAATAACCTTAAGGTAGTCTCAAAGATTTAGGGAAAAACGCATACCCTACGACCTTAGAAGACACAACGTGTTAAGAATAAGGACGTGACAATTCAACCGTCAATAGGAGATAACTAGGGAGTAGTAGCATCTAGGTAAACACATTTTTAACTATCATACGAGCACACAACAATAGACATAGACTACCCTCACCTTAGCTTAGTTAATTAGATAATTAGATAAGTAGAGTAATCAGTAGAATACAAACCCCCCAAATATAATAGCCCGAGATTCGTACCTTTCAATTTTATAAAAAATATAAAAAAAGAATAAAAAATAATCTTCCTCAACCCCAACCTTAGCGTAGTAATTTCTCACTAGCATTCCTATTCTCCTAGAGAACGATATCAATTCCCGAGGCTTACCCTAATACTACACTACAACGATTAGGTTCACTGCCTAGGGTGTTGAAAAACTTGCTCGACGAAAAGGAAGTTCCTTTGATCCCAAACGCGCGTTGTACGCGTATCAAGATTTTGACGCCGCTGCCGGGGAATAGAATAGCTAGTTAGATTTCCACCTCGTTTAGGTTCCCTTGCTTGATTCCTATCATGTAAGATTTTTTCTCATTTTTTAGCTTCCCTGTAGTCTATCCCCCTTCTTTGTGACCTTTGTTAGTAATCCCATCACTTTTCATCATGGAAGGTGATAATCAACCACCACTCATCAACCCACCACCAAATGACCCGCCAAGAGGCCGTACCTCTTGGTGAATACTCAAGACCAAGCCACCTAGGCTATAGAAACATCATTGAGCTACCCGACCAAGCCCAAACTACGGCACTTCGATCCGACACCATCCGGTTGGTGCAAAACGGATGTGCATTCCATCGACTTCGTTCTGAAGATCCTAATCAGCATCTTAAGGATTTCCTTAAAATTGTCGATTCCATCGACCTCGATGCTACTACTCGGGAGACCACACGCTTGCGTCTCTTCCAATTCTCTCTACGGGACCAAGCTAGTAATTGGCTTGAGCGACTTCCCGCCGGCTCCAGCTCAAGTTGGGATGATCACACCTCTCATTTCCTTGCCCAATTTTTTCTACCGGGGAGAACTACTAAGCTTAGGAATGAAATCTTGATGTTCCAACAACGTTAAGGTGATACTCTCTACGAAGCATGGACTCGATTCAAGGACTTACTTCATAGAGTCCCTCATCACGACATTGATCTTTGGCTTCAAATCCAACTCTTTTATGATCATGTCAACTTCCCAACTAAGCGATCCATTGACCAAGCGGCCGGTGGTAAACTTAGTGATCTCATCACGGAAGAATCATGGGGTATAATAGAGGACCTTGCCCTCTATGACAAGGAAAGTTGGAATGACCCCCGTGAGTTGCCCAAAACCGTAAAGGCTATCTCCTTGCCTCTCATTGACTCACAACCTTCCGACCGTAGGATGCTCGAGCTTGAAGATCAAGTCAAATTCCTAATGAGCTCCTATGAAAATCTTAAGTCTTCACGCCAAGTGAACAAAGTTTCTTCCTTGTGTGAGCTATGTAGTGGTCCTCATGACACTCGCATTTGCACAAGACTCCCCGAACAAGCTTCCGTTGACTACGCATCCTCGCGTACCAATGGAACAGGAGGAAGATTCCCTACAACACCCGGACCTAGGACTTTCGATGATGCTCGAGAAGCATGGAAGGGCTAACCCGACTTCTATTTGGGAAAAACCAAAGAATTCACATCTAATGATTTCTCATGGCCCCCGTCTCACGGCCCTAGCCAACACAACATAGAAGGGATGTTGCAAAGCGTAGTTACATCCCAAGAAGCTCAAATAGCTAAGCTCTCGGACCGCTTTAACCAACAACAAGCCGAGATAAATAAGAAGATAGATAACCTTTTGAAAGCCATGACCAATAGTGATAGGAAGGTTAATTCTATCTCAACTCCCGAAGCCTCCGTTGTAGAGATTAAGGACCCAAGTAAGTTAGCCAAGCACGTTCAATTTGTCAATACCATCACCTTAGTGAAACCTAATAGGACAAATGACGAAGCGAACCATGAGACAGTACTTGAGGTTAGTGAAACTCCTAGGAATGAAACAGCCCAGGAAGTAGATGAAGTAGGAAATGACTATTTCAATAAGTTTCCTACGGAAGAAGAACTCTCTCGCCACCCACACTTAGTACGCGACCTCCGTCACATGTATGTTAGGAGAAGCCCTAGGATGAAGTTTTGGAACCCTTGGAATCTTAACATACCATGTTGCATAGGACACCTTTTTATGGCAAAAGCCTACATTGATCGCAAGTCCCCAATAAATATCATGACTGGCACCTACTATAATTGGGTAATGAAGAATCCTATCCCAACTAGGAAAGATCCTGATAATCCTAGGGTTAGTTGTAATTTCCTTGGTAGAGTTAAGGGATTGCTTGTATATGTAGGTAGTTTCACGTTTCCTACGGATTTCATAGTTGTGAATGACATTAGTACGGCCATAGATCCTAGCTTGTCCCACATTATTCTTGGAAAGCCTTTCATAGAAAACACCGGGATGACTTATGATCCGTCGTTAGAAATAGTGAGATTCAACGATGAGACCGATGATGTAGCTTACCAAATGCCCTTTAAGATTGAGAAATTTTCATCATTATCCAATGATGAAAAAGAACTTAAGCTATCTGTCTACTATAGGAATGAGGAAGATAAGGAGAAGGGAGTTGATTATGTGATGAATAAGATTTTTGGGTTCTATAAGGATTGCTTGAAACTAGTACCGAAATATAGAACAGATTGGGGAGAAGATGACTTCTTAGAAAGATGCATAATAGGACATTACTATAACATGGAAAACCCCAATAGAGACCTTCATGAGGAATAAGGTGACAGTAATGAAGTCACATAGGGGCAAGACTTCGAGTCTAGCTACAAGACTCATAAATAAAGAAAAGCGCTTCGTAGGAGGCAACCCATGCTTAATTGTTTGCTTGTTTGTGTGTCGTATATCTTTTATTGATTGTTTATTCTCACGTTTGAATTTGTAAAAATACTTTATTTTGTCTTTAACTTCGTCTTAATTACATATAAAGGTATTTTAAAAAAGGGATAAGTGTAGGGAGGATTACACACGTTTTTAAAAAGAACGTGAACATTAGAATTACGATTATTAAAAAGATATACATGTGTGTTTGTTTGAGTCAAATGCTTGTATCGAGTCATAATGGATTTTGCAGGAAATTTTTCCAGATTCTAAAGATATAAATTTTCCAGAATATCGCTGACCAGTTTCTGTCAGGATAACCTGATGGCGTCAGGATCGCAACCTAACGGCGTCAGGAGGAGTAGAAACAGCTTCTAACTTTTTCTCGTTTTCTGCGCTACTTATAAATTTTTGGAATTTCTCAGGTCTTAATTTTCCAGAAAATCTGTAAACGTCCATTCCACAAGCATTATATCCTAGTTTAGTAGAGTCATATATAGTGTTACCGCCGATTTTCCGCGAATGTTTCATTTTTTTTCTTCAAGTGTGCAGGTTTTATTTATCAAGAAGAAGATACATAAGATTTGATGGAGCTTTTTACACATAAAACGGGAACTTTGAAACTATGCTTATCCTTGACTATTTGCCTTGTCCAATTTCATTTGTGTAATAAACCATGAGAAATATCGGTTAGGGTAATTTTGGCACCAAATTTAAAATTTTTCATGATATGTAGGAGTGGGCCATTAGTCTTAATAAAGCGTCTCATGGATAGGAAGTTATATGACTGGCACAAAACCCTTTACCATTTAAATTCCAACCAAAATGTGAGGATTGCCCTTAGATTTGTAGGAATTAGAGCATTCCACTTTAATGCTTCGAGAGTGTACCGGTAGTATAATAGATTCTAGAACTTGTTTTGTGATGCATTCCGAGATCGCAAGTGAGATTACACTTGTGTAGTTAGGAATAACTAAATGATAAGAGGCATTAGGATAACCCTTGTTTGATACCCGTATTGTAATTACTTCTTCCACATCGGTTGAGTAATTCCCCCACACCCTTGCGTTGTACTCATCTTTAGTACACGATACCCCTAGTTAACCCGCCAGAGCCTATCTTTTTCGCGGTTCTTGTAATGTTGCGGTTTTCCGGAATATCAATGTAGAGCATTGTTTACAATCCACCCCCAAATGTACACCCAAATCGCCTTAGCCTACCTTGTATGCACTCAGTTTTAGTGCATTATTGTTATCATACTAAACCCTTAGTTCAATTATCTAGTTACTTGCATAAGTTGCTAAGTCGAGTCATATCCTTTGTACACAGTTTTTGGACGATTGGGACTCATGGGAAAAGTTAAATTTTATGAAGTGACGGGAAGGAACGTTAAATTCAAATTCCCTTTATTTACGTAATAATGTACTCCAAGTGTTTTGATCTTTTCAATTCGGGTCGAATTAGTGTTAGAGTAATAAAAACTCAAGTGTAGGGATGTGCCTATAAATCCCTATTATTTTGATGTTATCATAGAGGATGGTAGAGTAAAAGTGTATGAAAAAAAAATGAAAAAACATACGGGCTACCATCCTACATCTATCTTTAAATTTATCTTAGTTTGTTTCAATTCATCTAGAGTTTTGAGTGTCGAGTCTTGGCCTAGCAAAGCCATTCTTCTCATGCTTGTAGCATAAATATTTTTGACTTGCCACCACTAAATCGCCTATCCCACCAAACCCTTTGTTTCCCTACAGTAAGCCTAACATTACAACCCTTTAAAAGAACTCTTGGATAATTTTTCTAGGTGCTTACGCCAAAGCGATGGAGGTTTGATCTAGTCTCAAGCCTATGGTAATCTATGTACTAGGACCGGTTAATGAGTGTTTATCTTCCATTTCCAACTTGATATATTTCATATACACCCGAGAGATGAGAGTATCCAAACACCACTTGTAAGGTGCTAGTATGTAATTTTCATGCTTGTTATGACTTTTGCGGGGCTTATACATGTTGTGAACTATTCTAAACTAATGCTTCATGACCCCTAACTTATAAATTAATTGGCTAAAAGCACATTTGCTTGAGGACAAGCAAATACCAAATGTAGGGATATTTGATTAGGATTTAAAAGGTACACTTTTGAGGGGTTATTTAAGCCCTTAATCGACCACTTTTATATCCGTTACTGCTTAATTTCGATCCTTTATACTTTTTAGGTTTCTTGAAGGCAAATTGCTGGAATGACACTTATTCGGACGAATAGGCGCGAATATGTGAAGAAAATGGCCAAAGTCAAGATCAAGACACTCAAGCTAATGGAATTGAAGGTGACGGCGTCACAGCCAAAGGGCGATGCCGTCGCAACACGCTTTGTGACGACTCAGTAGAGAAATTGCTATTTTGCACTTGACGGCATCAGGTTTTAAAGAGAAGGGCATCACAACTCAGACGGCCTAGATTTGGATCCCGAGGGCTTCAGAAGATGAAGCCGACGACGTCACAACCATAAGGTGACGCCGTCACAAAGTTGACATGGCCAAGATGAAAACCTAATGGCGGCGATCTGACGGGGTCACAAATAAAGAATGACGCCGTCGCATGTCGTAACTTTATATATAGAATTCGAATTTTCAGACTTTTAGGGAGGTAGTTTTGTGGAGTAAAATCTAAACTGAACTTTGGTTGTCTTGGGCAGTATCTTAGGGTTCCATACCCTATTTTACAACAAGATAAGTGATTTACTTCATTAATTCAATTATGTCTTCAATTGTTTTTGTGTATGCTTGCATGTTTTCCATGTCCGGCTAATTTACTTATGTGTTTGCTTAGATCTATGAAACCTAGGTATTGAATATTGATTAGTTGTCTCTTATCTTAATTGTGATTGACCTAGTATTGTGATAGGTCATTCGTTGTGTTTGTAATGCTTGAGTAATCTTTTTGAACATTAGTTTATAATCACCTAGAGTTATTGTAGGCTAAACATCTAAAGGTAACCTTAGAGTTAGTTTACCAATCCTAGAGATTTCGTAGGACAATAACCTTAAGGTAGTCTCAAAGAGTTAGGGAAAAACGCATACCCTACGAACTTAGAAGACACAACGTGTTAAGAATAAGGACGTGATAATTCAACCATCAATAGGAGATAACTAGGGAGTAGTAGCATCTAGGTAAACACATTTTTAACTATCATACGAGCACACAACAATAGTCATAGACTACCCTCACCTTAGCTTAGTTAATTAGATAATTAGATAAGTAGAGTAATCGGTAGAAATACCACCCCCAAACCCAATACCCCGAGATTCGTACCTTTCAATTTTATAAAAAATATAAAAAAAGAATAAAAAATAATCTTCCTCAACCCCAACCTTAAAGTAGTAATTTCTCACTAGCATTCCTATTCCCCTAGAGAACGATATCAATTCCAGAGGATTACCCTAATACTACACTACAACGATTAGGTTCACTGCCTAGGGTGTTGAAAAACTTGCTCGACGAAAAGGAAGTTCCTTTGACCCCGAACACGCGTTGCACGCGTATCAGATATTTTTTCTAAAAACGTCTCTTTTCGAGTCGTTTTCTATTATCATGACTTTGTATCCATGAAGTAATACCCCAAGATCATATTCCGCTGCGATCTATAAAAATTGAGGTGTTACATATTGGTATCAAAGCCACGGTTATAGAGAACAAGGTCTTTCCTAAACTATAACCACTTTTTCTAAAAACGTCCTCCGTGCCATTAGAATCCCCACTACACTCCCCAAATAGCCTTTATGTTTCCCAAATTGCCTTTAGGATAGATTCCCCATTGCCCTCCAAGAATAGCCTCTAAGTTACCCAAAAGGCCTTTAAGATAGATACCCTATTGCGTTTCCCGAATTTCCTCTAGGATAGTAGCCTATTCCTAAGTAAGTATATGCTTAAAATACCTTTCTCCCGATTATTACACTCAACCATGTCTTCCCCTAATCACCCTGTCATCGTGTATCATACCGATGATGAAAATTCCTCTTTCGCATCGAATAGTTATGAATATGCCCCGGCTACACCGAGCTATTCTCCCGATTCAGACTCTAATCCTTCTGAGGGATTTCCTCAAAATCCTTTAGTTTCCCTAGCCTTAGAACCCTCCCCGAATGATCCTTATATGCAAGCATATGATAGTTATATGCAAGCATATAATAGTGATATCCCTACCATATTCCCAAGACTTTTATGTTCCTGAAGTAGTTTCCCCTCCCCGTAAGAAAATCCGTATTATACCCCCGGGCCACCTATATTTGAAATTGGAAGTAGTACTTATAGGACACCCTTAGAGAGACACGAGGAACAAATAGAAGATATTCTAAATCACTTAGATATGTTATCCCTAGAACGTATCAAGGAAGTAGAAAATAAGATTAGTAGTCTTGGAAAATGGCGGGTCATCATTCAAAGAGACTTTGGTAGGTTAGATAATGAATTAAGAAAAACCCGTACCCAGATCTTAAGCATACAAACAAAACATAGGGGACATGATGATGAAGTAGTTTTAGCTCATGTTAGGCTTTACACTCTGGAAATGATAATTGAGGACATCTGAGAAAATCATAGGTTAGATATTAAGAGTCTTTTAGATGCTATCCAAGAACTTAAGAACAATAAGTGAGCCACATCGAACTCTAGAACCAATAGTCTAGAAACCTAAGTACATAGCCTAGCTACGGATGTAAGGTACTTGTCAAATTTTCACCATGTAAGATAAATAGGCAAGTCTTTAATGAAGTCGTAGTTTGCCACACCTAGTTTTTATAAGATGCCTATCCCGTATTATGACCTCTTATACTTTGGTATATTTTTAGGAACCCAAGCTTACCCTAAGTCTTAGATACCCAGGTCTGGAACTTAAGATCATTAGTATAACCTAGAAACTTAGCAAAATTGTTTTACTTAGGAAACTTAGGATCTTTAGATAGACTATATGACCCGATTACTTCTTGAATAAATTATCTAGTTAAATAGACCTTAATTCCCTAAAAGTCATATGATAAGGATTAAAAAGGTACCTTTTTGAGGGGTCATTTAAGCCCTTAATTGATCACTTTTGTATCCGTTACTACTTAATTTCGTTCCTTTTCACTTTTTAGGTCTCTTGAAGGCAAATTGCTGGAATGGCACTAATTCGAATGAAAAGGCGCGGATATACGAAGAAAATGGCCAAAGTCAAGAATCGAGACACTCAAGTTGCTGAATTGAAAGGGGATGGTGTCAGGTTCTATTTGTGACGCCGTCAAAACAACTTTTGTGATGACTCAGTAGCCAAATTGCTTATTTACAAGCGACGGCATCATGTGTTAAAAGAGTAGGGCGTCGCAGCTCAGACAGCCTATATTTGATCCAGACGACGTCAGAGACTGAAGGAGATGGCGTCATAGGCATAAGGTGACGCCGTCACAATGATAACGTGGCCAAGACGAAAACCTAATGACGGCGACTCGACGGCGTCACAATTAAAGAGTGACGTTGTCGCAGTTTGTAACACTATATATAGAATCCAAATTTTTTAGTTTTCAGTGTGTAGTTTTGTGGAGTAAAAACCTAAACCAAACCAAGGCTGTCTTGTACGGTATTTTAGGGTTCCATACCCTATCTTACATCAAGATAAGTGTTTTTGTAACTTATTGGATTTCACAAACACATCAAACCGTGATCACAAAGGGGCGTATACATTAGGTTTTAGAGAAAGAAAGTTTAGAGGTTTAGGGAACTTAGTGAGAGAAAGTAAAAGTATTATTATGAGCTCTAACCCTCTACCTTGGGAGGTAGAGGGTATTTATAGTATCATACATAAACGCCACCTACGGTCTGTGGATCAGGCATACAGTGGGTAAAGACCCGTCCGTCCTCCACGGTGTTTCTAAACTAAATGCTACCTAACATTAAATAACTACAACTACGAGCTTTCTAACGATTACATAAACTTGAGGTGACCGACACTTTAATAACTGGATTTACTAAATCCTAACAATCTCCCCCTAAGGGAGGTCACCTCAAGATACATTGAATACAAACAAATATTACATTAAGATTGCTCTTGGATTCTTGTTAATGTTCTTTGCTCTGTAGCCCATAGTCTTTGATTCTTCATATTTTGCATGTTTGGTTAATTTGAGTGGAGGTCTTTAACTGATCCACGTGATAATGAGTTTTGAGCCAGCTTTGAGATCATCAGCTACCATAAATCTCTGACTCTTCCTTTGTAGTGTTGACATTTTGTGATGTTGTGATTTTTTAGACCGACATGCTCACATTCTGGATCATGATATCTTCTCATCAGAGTAGCGGAAGCTTTAGATGATTCATGATATTTGCAGCAGCGTAGCAGAAGCATGGACTGAAAATATCAGAGTCGTTAATGCACTTATCATGATTTCTTTAGAAATGAATGAGTTGTGTGAGCATGCGGCTATGGATTGACCTCTCAATTCTGATCAGCTGCAATCGTCGGGGTGTACCTGCATACGACAGTTAGCAATAAAGCGCACGAAAGTGTCTTTGATCACTTTCGTTGAATTGAGGTACACGGCCCACGGTTCCTTGTTGATCAGTACAAGTACTGCCTGTGATCAGGTATAATTCCTAAGAATCTCCTTGACAGGGTTTCGCAGTTGTTCTAGCCGTTCTCAAACCGGAACGTCTCAAAGAAGACAACACGGAGTGAGTGAACCAGCGAATTAAGATTCACTGATTGATGAAAAATGATTTGAAAAACAATCGTGTATTGCTTAATACAAAGAGTTTTGCAATACAACGAAGGTTTTATGGTAAATCAATTATTAATCATAAACACCTTTTAATATTGAAACATTAATACACAATCGATGTGCTATAGAAAAGAATTTTTTAGCACAACGACCGGTTTTTCAAAGGCATCCGTCAATCCATTACCTGGACCAAGGTTGATTCAATATTGAATCGCCCCATCGTTTCTATCCAGTTGTCACATGGTTGATCTATTTAATAGACCTCACATGCCACCTACCAAGAGCTTGTTTGATGTTGGCTCTAGAATGCTTTCCATCTTCATCGTGAGTATGTTAGTATATCACTCAGATGTTCTGGCACTACCACAAGGATAATGCGTAGGACTCATAAAATATATTCTCTCTTTCCACATTTATGTGAAACAGAGAGTCTTCATTGACAGTGTCCTAATGAGATTTATTGATGATCTCGTGGCTCTAGACTCAATCGTGCACATTTGGTTCCTATGCCGGAGACTAGGGAGAGGGTCCCTTTTTTCAATATCAACAATCTCGAAGAGAAAGTCGATAGATTATGTAGGTTCCCCGTGAGAATGAAACAAGTCCTTTTAAGAGGAACTTGAGTAGCTTGGGAAGTTGTAGTGCAGTGCGTCACTGGGTCCATGACGTCTTGTCTTCAATACCGGTATTACCTTGGTAACCACCAGTAGCATATGAATTCAACCCGGTTTCTGCCCTAAGGTTGAAATAATGGAGGGCTATTTCTTTTCACCCTTTTCACATTCATTTCTTTTTCATTCTTCAACCCCTTCAGTGCTTACCGAGACTTCATTACTAGAACCTTGTTGGGTTTATTCCAGTTCTAGCTCTATCTCAGTCCGCACTCTTCCCATTTCACACTTTTCTCCTTTTTTTTCATCATACCTAAGGACTCTACACTATCTAGTGGATTGTCCCTGGGTAGATCCCTCCGGCTCTGGCGGGATCGTGGGAATGAATACCTAACCTAACCATCCTTATATCACCATTCATAAAGTAAATTTGGTCTGTCTTTTTGGTATTGTTGATGCCAATGGAACCAATTGAAAACCATTTGAAAAATCAATCCCGGTACTTGTGATATATTATCAAAGCATTTTGTACCTGAATTGTTTTTGATATTTTAGAAACAGGCTCCCCCTCAACATGTGCAACTAATGTTTGAAATCATTTTGGCACATGGAGGCAAGAGGAAGAATTCACTTCTTTGTTAAATAATTTCTAAAACTATCGACATCACCTTCCCGATCAAAATTAGTGTTTGAAATACAGTTAAAGATATTTTTGGGAAAGGATGTGGTTTTCAAAAGGTTTCTCCCCCTTAATATGTGCATAGAGATTTGAAAGTGTTTTGCACATATTAGGGAAAACCTGCACTTTGAAGCAAATCAATCACGTTTCAATCCCTTTTTGGTTTTAAATAGATGCTCCCCCTTAACATGTGCATAGAAAACTTGAAATCGTTTGGCACATGTAGGAAGGAGAGCTTGTAAATCACTATAAAACCATTTATCGAATTATCAGTTTAAATCCAATTTAAATCACAAATTCTCCCCCAATCACAATTTTCAAATCATTTGAGATTTGTGATCTTGGTTGATTTAACTTGATTTTGAAAGCTTTTGAGGAGAATTGTGACTTGCTTATGAAAACATTTAACCGATAAGGATCAAATCCGAGACTATAAACTCCAAAGATTAAACATGCTTGAATATCTTTTGAAAACATGACATAAACCTTGGTCTGAACCAATTGTATGACAAATAACCTTTTGATTTAAATGAAATCATTCTCCCCCTCAATCAATGACATAAGTTGTTGATTGAGAGATAGAGATTTTGACAAATGTCAAGTCCAGATGATCTTCAAAAATTGAGACCGAGTTATTTTTATTAGTTTTCATTTAAATAACAAATATTTTTCAGAAGAATTTATAGAAGGAAAAATATTTGTGAGGGAAACATTTGTCTTTTTAGTGACAAACATTTGTTTGGAGAATCAGAGCATGATATTTGAAAAAAAAGATAAAGCATGGCTATGTTCTTTCTTTAAAAATGGGTTATAGACTGAAATGACTATAAACCTTTCTTTCTCTCAATTTTTTTTATTTTTTTATTATGTACATTCGAACTTCATCTAAAGACCCGTGTCATTCTTTGAATAACAAAGCAAAATCCGTAGATGTTATCAAATCAAAGAAAAACATGACAAAAATATTTTTGGAATTTTTCAAGATTTTCTAATTTTTATGGATTTTTTGAAATTTTATATTTTTCTATTTTCTTTTTGTGGGTTTTTTAATTTTGTATTTTGCTTTTTGATAAGATATGTACAAGAGATAGATAGAGACAAACTCAGTTACTCCTCATCTTCCTCCTGAAGACGTTTGAGAGTTTCAGGCTGCAGACTTTTTAGACCAAGTAGTGGAAGAATAAACTCAAAACGTTCTCTAGGAAGAACTTTGGTGAAGATGTCTGCTAGCTGATATTCAGTTCTCACGAAGTATAGCTCAACCACACCTTTTTTAACTTGTTCCCGTATGAAGTGATGTCGAATGTCAATATGTTTTGCTCTTGAATGTTGAACGTTGTTGCAAGAGAGAGCAATGGCACTCTTGTTATCACAGTACAGAGGGATTTTGTTGAATTCAAAGCCATAGTCAGATAATTGGGATCTCATCAAAAGGATTTGAGCACAAAAAGATGACATGGATATGTATTCAGCCTCTGTAGAGGATATTGAGGTACTCATTTGTTTCTTTGAAGACCAGCTCACTAGCTTATCACCCAAAAACTGAGCACCTCCTAACGTACTTTGACGTGTATCTTGACACCCTGCATGGTCAGCATCTGCATAGGCTGTTAGTGACATACCGGTGTCCTTCGGGTACCAAAGTCCCATGTTGATGGTTCTTTGGAGATACCGAAAGACCCCTTTAACCTCTTCAAGGTGCTTTTTGGTAGCTTAGCCTGGTATCTAGCACACATGCATACAACGAACAGAATGTCTGGTCTACTGGCAGTAAGGTACATCAGGGACCCAATCATACTACGATATTTAGTTTGGTCAACCATGATCCCTGAGTGGTCCTCATCCCGTTTAGTACGCTCCACCATGGGAGTGCCAACCGGGTCAGAAGAATCAAATCCAAATTTCTTTAAAATCTCATTTGCATATTTAGATTGATTAATAAAAATGCCTCCGGGACTTTGTGAAATTTGTAATCCTAAGAAAAATGACATGTCCCATCATTGACATTTAAAATTTGGAGCCCATCTCCTTAGAAAAACGGTCACATTCATTGGGGTCAGTCGAGGCAAAAGTAATATCATCAACATAGATTTGAACGTGGATTAAGTGTTTGCCTGACTTTCTGGTGAACATGGTCGGATCAACTGCTCCTTTGCTGAATCCAGTAGATAGAAGAAACTTTGATAGCGTATCATACCATGCCCTTGGAGCTTGCTTCAAACCGTAAAGAGCCTTCTTCAAGCGATAGACATGAGTAGGATGCTCTGGATTCACAAAACCTTCAGGTTGGCTGACGTATACGACTTCTTTAAGATCTCCATTAAGAAAAGCCGTCTTTACATCCATCTGATAGACTACCATGTTCTTACTTGCAGTGTTAGCCAGGAAGATTCTGATTGCCTCGATACGTGCAACTGGAGCAAATGATCCTTCAGAGTTAATACCCTCCTCTTGACGGTATCCTTTTGCAACTAATCGAGCCTTGTTCTTTAACACATCACCATGATCATCAAGTTTTACTTTGAAGATCCATTTTAGAGCAATGATCATAGCATAGTCAGGAGCCGGTACTCATTCCCATACATCTAGTCGATCAAACTCATGAATTTCTTCTTGCATGGCATTGAACCAGCTGTCTTCATTCATGGCAGTTTTAACGTCTTTTGGTTCGATCTTAGATAGTACGGAGTTGAAGAAGCACCATAACGCATCAATTGCAAGTTGTTTACGAGTGGATACTGGACGAGAGGGATTTCCAATGATGTTGTCTAATGGATGATCATGTGTCCATTTTCTAAGGTGTTCATGTGGTTGTTGTTGAGGAACCGAAGTAGCAGAGTCATTTTCCCTTGATGAAGATGGTTCTGATGATGGTTCAGGAGCAAATATGTTCTCAAAGGGAGCATCTTCAGGAGTAGCAAAGGGGTTATCTCCATCATAGGTGCCAGAAACATTTCCATGATGAACAATCGATGATTTAGGATCTGATGATGAGAATGAGTGATCTGCAGTAGGAGCTTCTTGACTTAAGGACATTGATACTGAAGGGTTGTCCACATTGACTTGGTTAGAAGCAGCTTCGGTTGATGGATTGGACTGATCATTAGCAATAGGTTCATCATATTCATCAAACATTGGATCAAACAATTTCTTCAAATATTCTTCAGAAGGAGGTACATATGGAATTGTTGGTGAGGCGTTTTGTACAAGAGAGGAACTAATAGGACTACTTGGTGAAGGTTGATATGCGGGTCCAGAACTTGATTGTTCTGGAGCCATTTACCCAGACAGCTCATCGAACGTGACGTGAATAGTTTCCATGATATCCCGAGTTCTTTTGTTGTAGATTCGGTAACCTTTCCTGTTTGGTGCATAACCCACAAAAACTCCTATGTCTGCCTTTGCTCTTAATTTTCCTAAATCTTGACCATCATTTGTTGGATAGCATAACGTACCAAACACACGAAGGAAAGAGAGATCAGGTTTTCTGTTATGGACGAGTTCATATGGAGTTTTACCGTGAGTGGTGTGGATGAGAGAGCGATTTTGGGTGTAGCAAGCAATGGCAATGGCTTCAGCCCAGAGAAACATTGGAACCTTTGAATGAATCAACATAGTTCTTGCAGCTTCTACAAGAGTCCGATTTCATCTTTCAACTACACCATTCTGTTGAGGAGTACGTGGAACACTTCTTTGATGACTGATTCCAGTGCTTTCATAGAACTGACTTAGTTCTTTGTTAACAAACTCAGTTCCATTGTCTGTTCGGATGATTCTAACAGTCTTGTTAAGTCGAACCTGAAGCTGCTTGATAAGTTTGATGATGACATCTGGAGTTTCAACCTTTGTACTTAAAAACTTAACCCAAGTAAATCGAGAGTAGTCATCAACAACGCCTAAAATATATTTCTTCCCATTTATCGTTTGCACTCTCATAGGTCCGCACAAATCCATATGAAGAGTATGAAGAACTTCCATAACTGAGTTTGCGGGTTTGGGTTTGTGGGCATATTTCCTGCTTTTTCCCAATTGGCATGAACAGAGATGATCTTTTTCATACTTTAATCTGGGTAAGCCTCTTACAAGGTCCTTTCTGGAAAGATCATTAATGGTGCCGAAGTTCAAGTGATTGAGACGACGATGCCATAACCATGACTTTGTTTTTGAAGCCTTTGACAACAAGCAGATTGGAGAAGAATTCATCATGTCTTCGATAGAGATGGTGTATAGGTTTGAACCACGTGTTCCTCTTAAGAGTTCCACACCATCAAGTTCTCTAACGAAACAAGTATGTTTTCTAAAACCACCTCAAGATCAGAATCGCAGAATTGACCAACAGAGAATAAGTTATGACCAAGACCTTCAACATAATATACCCTGGAGATTACACTGTCACCAACAACATAATCTCCATAATCCTTAATTGAACCAAAATGGTCGTTTCCAAATCTAACAGTCCCGATAAATTTACTCACGAAGTTCATGAGCCGCGAGCGGTATCCAATCATATGCTTGGAACAACCTGAGTCCAAGTACCACAGAACGATTTGAACGATCTGCAGTTGAACACATACAAGAATGGATAACTGGATAATTGGGATCCCCATGAAGGAATGGGTTCCATTTGGTTAGTAACAGTGATTGGAACACCCACATCAGAAGCAGAACCAATGAAATCATTAGGGATAGATGTAATACTAGTTTACTCATTAGACCTATTCAAAGTATGTTCACTTCTTAAACGAATAGTTCTACCAGTAGGCATCCATTTCCTAATGGGTATTGATCTAGATAATTTAGGGCACAACTCATTAAGATTGAATTTACGGCCAGTAGGTATCCAATGATAACCTACATTACTAAATTTTCTTCCTGTTGGTTTCCAATGTTTACTAGCCCTCTTCTTCCTTGATCTTCTGACCTTCTTATCCTGTTTTCTAAAGTTAATAGGAGATTTAACAGAATTGCTCACATCATTCACAACACATTAATGATTAATACCAGAAATCAAACATTCATTACATGTTTTGGAAGAAGTAGCAGAATTCGAATTAATTACAGTACGCTTAAAGCTAATACTAGAATCAACACGATTCATTTTATTCAATCCAAACTTAAAGTTCCTAGGGTGGTCTTCTACTCTCTTCCACTGAACATTCCTAGCATGCAAGGTCCTATCATTCTTTGTGTTGCCTTGAGGCTTTGACCTGCTCGCTTTGGTGTCACTTTTTACTCCTGTAGAGGGAATGAGAACATTAGTTGGTATTTCTACTTTTTGCTTTTCAGGATTAGAAGTGCTGGGATCTGAGCTACTTGAAGGAACATTAAAGTTCACTTTCTTAAAACTGGGCATCGAATGGGTTGCATACTTAGCACTACGCATGGAACAAGGCATCACAACTTTATTTTTCTCACCAAAGGTCTTAGGACATGTTGCTATAAAACAGTCTAACAGCTCTTGAGATCGTTTGGCCTGAATGCACGCAAACCTAATTTCACTATCAAGTGGCTTATTTTGTAGTCCTCTTCTACAATCTCACGGAGACATTCTAAACTATCATTAAGGTGAAAGAAATAGTTATGAAACACGAGTTCGTTATTTCTAAGATGAGGAGGAATGTATTTAACAGTCACAATATATTTACAATTTGGAGATGACTCTGATGCAACATTCTCATTAAAGACAAGTGGCATTTTCACTTTTACCTGACTCTTCAGATTCTCAATTTCCTTTTGTAAAGAAGTTATTTTTTCATTGTTTTTGTCATGATTGACTTTCATTGAATCATATAACTCTTTGAAGTGTCTTTTGACCTTTTCATTTTCTTCAATAAAACTCTCATTTTCTTGTTGCAATACGTTAATGATATTTTGAAGATGAAAGTTTTGAGAAAATTGAGAATCTAAAGGAGGAGGCATTTGGGAGCCGGTCACATTGTTCTTTTCACCCTTTAATTGTTAAATTTGGGCTTTCAACTTTCTGATCATGTTACAGTGAGCTTGAATATGTTCGTCACGTTTGTTTATTTCAAAAACTGCATCAAACTCTGGAACATTTAAAGATGTCTTGATGTTTGAAGTTTTGACATTTTCTTTGAGATGTTGATATTTTAGTTGCAAATCAAAATGTTCAACTTCTAACTTAGAGAAATGTTTTACCAAATTATCGTGATCATCCTGGTCAATTTTCTCATTTAGTTTTGAGTTTTTGTTTTCAAGCTCAATGACACGATCATGGGAAACTTTCAAAGCAACATATAATTCATGAAATTGAGATGCAGTAATAGAATGCTTAGTAACAGTATAAAACACATCTTAAGCCACACAACTCAATACTAAGTTCTCATTTAAAATATGCAAATTTTTCCTTTCAATTTCCTTATATTTGAGTTCCCGTTCATAATCATTGACCTCAACTATCATTGCATCGAATTCCTTTTCCATTTCTTTAATGTCAGAGTCTATCCCCTTTTAAAGACTCTCAAATTGACCTTTTAATTGCTTAAAGAAAGGTATGACCTCAGTTAAATAGCATTCTTTAGTTTGCTCAAAACCCCTTTCCCCTTCAGTTATCTCTGTAGGTGTGATTCTCTTCTTACATGTCTTCTCAAAGTCAACGAATAGTTGATAAACAACATACAGGCTTATTAAGGTCTTGTAATTAGTGGAAATAGTTCTAGGAACTAAATGCATTGGTGTATTCGGAGGATACACAGTAGCTGCAGGCACTTTCCTAAGGGGAGGGTTTGTTTCAACAAGTATATTTTCTTTTTGCTTATCCATGTCTTTCTTCCAAAAAAATTGTTCTGGGGTTAATTGAGTTTGAGGCTTAAACATGTTCAGGGATATCCAATTTTCTTTTGTGTAATCATGGGGTTTGATCGTTATGTTTTTCTTTTTACACTCAGGATCATTTAGCTTCTTATCCATTTTCTCCCTAGAGGCATCTTCTAATTTTATATCCTCTTCAGTGCTTCCAATACATGATGGTGTTTGCCTAGGCTTGAGGATCTCATTCCCATCATATACAATCGCATGGAACGCTCTAGCCTTTTTAAAATACTCGGGATTTGACTTCTCTACTAGGGGAATACTATGCTTATCGCTTAATACTCTGTGCTTAGTGATCATGTGAGCAGTCTGAATGGTATTCCCTTGTACGTTCAACTTATTTTCAAGCTTGTTTTTCAAAGTTTTTAGATTGGAAAAATCATTCAAAAGTTTTGATTCCTTAGCATTAAATTCTTGTTTAAGCACTTTAACATTATTTTGGAGTTCTTGCTTTTGCTTAACAGTTTTATAAAGCTTTTCTTGTAAGGAATTTAACTCTTCTTTTAAAACTTCTTCTCTAAAATTACCTTTTCTAATAATTGTACGCATTTGGTCATCCATTTCCTGCTCACGGGTAGTTAACTCAAACTTAGCACGTTCTTCATAAATGGCAACTTGTTCTTTGTAGGCATTTAGTTCAGAGATAACATAATCATCAGGAGGACATGCAGTATATTCATAAAAAACATAGTCATCATTGACTACAGAAGATGCATCACTTGGTACAATCTCACTTTCACTTTGTGTCACATATTGATCATATGGGACAATATTACTATTACCCTCATTATCAATATCTGATACAAAATTTTCAAGAGATTGTACTTCGTTATGTATCTTTTGCTCATCCACCTCATCGTATAGTTTTAATACCTATGAGATGATTGAATCTTTGGATGGACCAGCCTGTTGTGGTGATGAGACCTTTGGGGAGACCATAGGTGAAATGCTAGCCATGAAGATTGTCTCAGGCAAGTAGGGTCATCATCGACATCGAGTCAAATGCATCACAAAAGAACTTGAAAGGCATTTTGATGATTGTGACCTATTTCCTGAATTGGTTGCTCATCCACATCAGCATCATAGGTTTTGGCATTTCCTTCTGCAAGAAACAACAACTCTTCTTCATCCAAAACCGCTCCATTATCCGAGCTTGTACTAGCAAAGATCTTGTCTCTGAAGTATTCGCATTCGTGGATGTTTTGGAGATGTGCGCCTTGCAATATGTCCATCACCACCACAGTTGTAGCACTTGATTGGCTTTCCTTGTCCTTGATTTGCATTCCTTCCATGATTCTGATTAGCCACATACCCTCCTCCTGCTCCAGATTACCATAACCCGCTCTAATCATACCTTGTTCATACCGTCTTCCTACACATTCTGCACCACCACCTTTCCATCTCGACAAGAGCTTGATTGTGTGGATTGGATGCTGTTCTAAGGTTATTGTTGGTGTGTGGAGTGGAATTCAGATTTTGACTAACCATGAGAGATAGTTGATTGATGAAGTTTTCCATGAGTGTGTTTGAATCTGGTGGTTTATGTGCTGGATCTGGAATGAGCTTGTAGTTACCATTACCCGTTGGTATGACTTGAGAAGCATTGGTAGTAATTCGTACATTGGTGTAGAATGCAGTTGAGTCATTTGTTGAGCTTGCCTCTCCCTGTTTAGATTTGAACTGTTCAAGAATCATTCGTTCAAACATAGCATGTCTCTCATTCTGAAGCAGGAATGAATACAATTGCTCATAGTTAGTGTTCCTCAAACCCTTAGTTAACTTGACTGAAGTGACAAATTTGTGCCATTCGGGATTCATGTTGTTCACAAACTTTGAATTTAGCTGAATATTTGGTATAGTCATTTTGATATTCCTCATGTCATTCACAAGTTTGTGGAACCTCACGTAATATTCAAGAACACTTTCCCCGTATCATCTTAAAGTGCTCAAAGTCATCATACAATTGTGATTCTCTGTCTTTTTAGTTAATTCGAACGAGAGAAGCATCTTGACATTTTCCCAAACTGCCTTGGCTTCAATGTTGTGATTGATTAACTTGTAGATGTCTTTTGGAAGACCCTGAAGTATAATGTTTGAAGCCCTGATATCAGCATCATATCTCTTTTTCTCCTTATCACTGAGCTCATCATACGTCTTTGGCCTGTCCAAACCTAAGATCACTGTTCCATCCGCAGCAGTTTCAAGTGTGTCTCTTGTAGTCTCAATCTGATAAGGTCCTTCATCAAGTGATTTGAGAATGTTGACCCCATTTTCCTTTCCCAAGCAATACAACCTAATTCGTTAAGCCCATGAGTCATAGTCAGTTCTGTCTAGCATGGGTGGACGAGTATCTGATCCAGCTGCTTGAACGTCCTCAGCTACAAGAAGAGATGATTGTAGGCACGTTGGTAGACATGATTACATATTTTAAGGGATTTTATAACTCTATGATTGAACCGGGAAATAGATTCTTTCCCGGGATTTTACTAAATCAAGAGAAAACCGTAAAACGTAATAGAAACACTAAATCTCAAGAGACAAATCACTCAAAGTGACAAGTCGCTCCAGCCAACAAATCGCTCAAAACAGACAAATCGCTTAAATACTCAAATCGATTCAATAAGCAAGTCGCTAAAATTGACAAATCGCTTTATCAATCAAATCACTGAAACCTACAAGTCGCTTAACCCAGTAACTCGCTAAATAACAAGTCACTTAAAAATGACAAACCGCATAAATAGCACAAGTCGCTTAAACTCACAACTCGCTTAAATAAGCAAGTCGCTGAAAAATGACAAATCGCTCACCCGAACAAATCGCACAAGTACAGCCACTACCCGGACAAATCGCTTAAATAAGTGAGTTGTAGAGGACACAAATCGCTTCCAAGCAAGGACAAGTCGCTAGTTCGAATACTTTACCGTGGCTCAAATCGCTAACTTTAGACTAACTAAAACGCCTCTTTTAAATCCAAAAACAGTCCAACCACAATGATTCAAGCCTTCCAAATCAAAACCTAAACACATATGATGATCCTAAACACAAAAGTACAATAAAAATTCAAACTTTAACACAAGAAATTGTCCAAATGATGCAAATACCACTAAACTTTTTCAAACCCAAAAACCATATAAAACCACTAGAAATCCAAGACTATGTAAGAGAGATGATCAAACCATGGCTCTTGATACCATTTGTAACTTATTGGATTTCACAAACACATCAAACCATGATCACAAACGGGCGTATACTTTAGGTTTTAGAGATACAAAGTTTAGAGGTTTAGGGAACTTAGTGAGAGAAAGTAAAAGTATTATTATGAGCTCCAATCCTCTACCTTGGGAAGTAGAGGGTATTTATAGTATCATACATAAACGCCACCTACGGGCTGTGGATCAAGCATACAGTGGGTAAAGACCCGTTCGTCCTCCACGGTGTTTCTAAACTAAATGCTACCTAACATTAAATAACCACGACTACGAGCTTTCTAACGATTACATACACTTGAGGTGACCGACAGTTTAATAACTGGATTTACTAAATCCTAACAATTTTACTTCATTAATTCAATTATGTCTTCAATTGATTGTGTGTATGCTTGCATGTTCTCCATGTCCGGCTAATTTATTTGTGTGTTTGCTTAGGTAATATGAAACCTAGTTATTGAATATTGATTGGTTGTCTCTTATCTTAATTGTGATTGACCTAGTATTGCGATAGGTTATTCGTTGTGCTATTAATGCTTGATTAATCTTTGTTGAACCTTAGCATATAGTTACTAGTGGAATTGTACGCTAAAAATCTAAAGAATACCTTAGTGTTAAGTTTATGAATCCTAGAGATTTAGTAGTCATTAACCTTTGGTAGCTTCAAAGAGTTAGGGATAAACGCATACCCTACAACATTAGAAACACAACGCGTTAAGAATAAGGACGTGACAATTCAACCATCAATAGGAGATAACTAGGGAGTAATAAAACCTAAGTAAATACATTTTTTAATCATCATACGAGCACACAACAATAGACATAGACTACCCCTAGCTTAGTTAATTAGATAATTAGATAAGTAGAGTAATCGGTAGAAATACCAACCCTCAAATCCAAACCCCAAGATTCGTACCTTTCCATTTACTAAAAAATATAAAAAATAATCTTCCTCAACCCCAACCTTAGCGTAGTAACTTCTCACTAGCATTCCTATTCCCCTAGAGAACGATATCAATACCCGTGGCTTACCCTAATACTACACTACAACGATTAGGTTCCTTGCCTAGGGTGTTGAAAAACTTGCTCGACGAAAAGGAAGTTCCTTTGACCCCGAACGCCGTGTAAGCGTATCAAGTTTTTGGCGCCGTTGCCGGGGAATAGAATAGCTAGTTATATTTCCACCTCGTTTAGGTTTCCTTGCTTGATTCCTATCAAGTAAGCTCTTTTTTCTCATTTTTAGCTTCCTTGTAGTCTATCCCCCTTCTTTGTGTTTGTGTTGGTAAAACCCTTTTCATTTGTCGCTATGGCAAGTGAAGTTGCATTTGAATCATTAACAAATGAGGAACAATTGAATTTTGCAGATTGGATTGCTTTTTATTGTTCTAATGAATTTGTGAGTGATATTAGAGATATCCAAAAGGAGACGGGTGTAAGGTTGGATGGATTTGATAAATTTTTTGCTTGTGTGGCTTCTATTCAACGATCATTGTTCGAATCAACTCCTTTTAGTGAGACACTCTGGAAAATTTTTGAGAAAAGCCTCCTAAGCATAAACCATCAGTTGTCACAACTTGAAGAAATGGATAAGGAGGATTTATCCAACCTTAGGCATCATGATCAAAAAGACCTAGTTTTTAAGAACATGGAACCTAAACCCGAACAATATTGTGAGATGGTTATAGTTGAACTACCTAGTTTCATGCGTGAGATAGATTTCACCAAAACATATGGCACGCGTGAGGAATCCTTTAGGAAAATAGAACATAGTGATCAAATTTTTGAGAATGATTCTTATGAATCGGACCAAGAATTTGAAATGGCTAAAGAAGGATTTGAGATACTTAGGAGTGTATTTGGGTTAGATCATACTAAAACACATGATGAACTTTTAGGAGATCTAGATATAATGGAGAATGAGGTGGAAACTCCAAGCCCACAAGCCCTACCATCACTTGAGGAACACACATCGCCTATAACTTACCCGGAAGAAGTAGAAGAGACTATAGGAACCCCGATTGATATAGAACCTTTGGACCAAACGCCACTAGAGAATGTAAGTTTAGATGCTTGTCATCATGACCTCTCCTATAGTCCTAGGGAAGTTCCTAATTTTGATGAACCGGAGCCTCAACCAAAATCCTTACCCAATTTTCTGTCTTTAGATGTGAATCTTGGAATTGAATTAGGCCCCAATCCACCCATCAAAATAAATAATCCGGGTAGTTGCTTGATAAATGTGGTAGACTCTAGGCCATGTAGAGTGGAAGCTAATATAGGAGTAACCCGTGACCTTACACACTTATATCACCCATTCTTGGTTGATAACAAGAAACATTATGGGTTTAAACCGGGTTTATTAGGTCAAGATGGATCCTTAACTAAGAATCTTTTGAAGTTGATAGAAGATGATCCATTTCTAGGAGATAGACTTGATTCACTCGCTACACCAATAGAATTAGGTAAGGTTATAATAAATGGAGCACACTCCTTTGAGCATATAAATCACCCATCACCCTCTCCTCACGTAGCAAATTTCCAACCTAAGGGTGTGTATCGCTACTATCACCCATACTTAAACTTAAGTGTAGGGAAAACCTCCCCTTTATCCATTAAATAAGGGTAGAGTCAAGCTCGTGACTCGAACAAAAACAAGCGTTTCTTGGGAGGCAACCCATGTGTATCTGTTT
The DNA here is from genome assembly GCA_910596185.1 of Chrysanthemum makinoi. Classification (NCBI taxonomy): domain Eukaryota; kingdom Viridiplantae; phylum Streptophyta; class Magnoliopsida; order Asterales; family Asteraceae; genus Chrysanthemum; species Chrysanthemum makinoi. The sequence continues at coordinate 161,367,698 of OU343221.1, forward strand.
TTCATTTTTACTTGTGTCTCATATATTCTTTCATTATTGTAAGTTCTCATGTTTGAATTTGTGAAAATGCTTTATTTTGTCTTTAACCTCGTCTTAATTACATATAAAGGTATTTTACAAAAGGGATAAGTGTAGGGAAGATTACACACGTTTTCAAAACAAATGTGAACATGAGAATTACAATTATTTAAAAGATATACATGTGTGTTTGTTCGAGTCAAATGCTTGTATCGAGTCATAATGGATGTTTTGCAGGAAATTTTTCCAGATTTTAAAGATAAAAATTTTTTCCAGAAAATCGCAGACCAGGTTTGTTAGGATAACTGACGTCGGGATCAAACTGACGGCGTCAGGAGGAGCAGAAATAGCTTATTACTTTTTCTCATTTTCTGAGCTACTTATAAATTTTTGGAATTTTCCAGGTCTTAATTTTCCAGAAAATCTGTAAACATCCATTCCACAAGCGTTATATCCTAGTTTAGTAGAGTCATATATATATTGTTACCACCGATTTTACGCGAAGGTTTTGTTTGTTTTCTTCAAGTGTGCAGGTTTAATTTATCAAGAAGAAGATACATAAGATGAGAAGGAGCTTTTCACGCAAACATTATTCTTGAAGAAAGATGTAACCACCACTTCACACGGATCCTACCGAGCTAATCAGGGGAGTACTAGTTTCTTTCGTTTTTAATTACCTTCCATTATCATAACTTTGATACTTTCGGGGAACATTGGGGACAATGTTCAGTTTAAGTGTAGGGAGGAAAAATAAAACGGGAACTTTGAAACTATGCTTATCCTTGATTATTTGCTTTGTCTAATTTCATTTGTGTAATAAACCATGAGAAATATCGGTTAGGGTAATTTTGGCACCAAATTTAAAATTTTTCATGACATGTAGGAGTGGGCCATTAGTCTTAATAAAGCGTCTCATGGATAGGAAATTATATGACTAGCACAAAAACCCTTTACCACTTAAATTCCACCCAAAATGTGAGGATCACCCTTAGATTTGTAGGAATTAAAGCATTCATCTTTAATGCTTAGAGTGTGAACCGGTAGTATAATAGATTCTAGAACTTGTTTTGTGATGCATTCCGAGATCGCTAGTAAGACTAAACTTGTGTAGTTAGGAATAACTAAATGATAAGAGGTATTAGGATAACCTTTGTTTGATACCCGTAATATAATTACTTCTTCTACATCGGTTGAGTAATTCCCCCACACCTTTGCGTTGTACTCATCTTTAGTACACGTTACCCCTAGTTAACCCCCAGAGCCTATCCTTTTCGCGGTTCTCGTGATGTTTCGGTTTCCCAGAATATCAATGAAGAGTATTTTTTACAATTTACCCCCAAATGTACACCCAAATCGCCTTAGCCTACCTTGTATGCACTCACTTTTATTGTATTATTGTTATCACACTAAACCCTTAGTTCAATTATCTAGTTGCTAGCATAAGTTTCTAAGTCGAGTCATATCCTTTGTACTCAGTTTTGGGATGATTCGGACTCATGGGAAAAGTTAAATTTTATGAAATGACGGGAAGGGAACGTTAAAATTCAAATTCCCTTTATTTGTGTAATAATGTACTCCAAGTTTTTTGATCTTTTCAATTCAGGTCAAATTAGTGTTAGAGAAATAAAAACTCAAGTGTAGGGATGTGCCTATAAATCCTTATTATTTTGATGTTATCGTAGAGGATGGTAGAGTAAAAGTGTATGAAAAAATAAAAGAAAAAAAATAGAGTGTGAAAAAAAAAGGGCTACCATCCTACATCTATCTTTAAATTTATGTTTGTTTGTTTCAGTAATCTAGAGTTTAGAGTGTCGAGTTTTGGCTTAGCAACGCCATTCTTCGTATGCTTGTAACATAAAGATTTTTTGACTTGCCACCACTAAATCGCCTATCCCACCAATCCCTTTGTTTCCCTACGGCAAGCCTAATGTTACAACCCTTTAAATGACCTCTTGGATAGTCTTTTCTAGGTGCTTACACCAAAGCGATGGAGGTTTGATCTAGTCTCAAGCCTATGGTAATCTATGTACTAGGACCGGTTAATGAGTGTTTATCTTCCATTTCCAACTTGTTATATTTCATATACACCCGAGAGATGTGAGTATCCAAACACCCCATGTGAGGTGCTAGTATGTAATTTTCGTGCTTGTTATGACTTTTGCGGGGCTTATATGTGTTGTGGATCATTCTAAACTAATGCTTCATGACCCCTAATTTATAAATCAATTGGCTAAAAGCACATTTGCTTGAGGACAAGCAAATACCAAGTGTAGGGATGTTTGATAAGGATTTAAAAGGTACCTTTTTGAGGGGTCATTTAAGCCCTTAATTGATCACTTTTGTATCCGTTACTACTTAATTTCGTTCATTTTCACTTTTTAGGTCTCTTGAAGGCAAATAGCTGGAATGACACTTATTCGGACGAAAAGGCGTGAATATACGAAGAAAATGGCCAAAGTCAAGAATCGGGACACTCAAGCTGCTGAATTGAAAGGGGACGGCGTTAGGTTCTATTTGTGACGCCGTCGAAACAAGTTTTTTGATGACTCAGTAGCCAAATTGCTTATTTACAAGTGACGGCATCAGGTTTTATAAGAGTAGGGCATCGCAGCTCAGACGTCCTAGATTTAATCCAGACGACGTCAGAGACTAAAGGAGACGGCGTCACACGCATAAGGTGACGCCATCACAATGATAACGTGGCCAAGACGAAAACCTAATGACGGCGACCCGACGGCGTAACAATTAAAAAGTGACGCTGTCGCAGTTTGTAACACTATATATAGAATCCGAATTTTTCAGTTTTTAGTGTGTTGTTTTGTGGAGTAAAAACCTAAACCGAACCAAGGCTGTCTTGTACAGTATTTTAGGGTTCCATACCCTATCTTACATCAAGATAAGTGTTTTACTTCATTAATTCAATTATGTCTTTAATTGATTGTGTGTATGCTTGCATGTTCTCTATGTCCGGCTAATTTATTTGTGTGTTTTCTTAGGTAATATGAAACCTAGTTATTGAATATTGATTGGTTGTCTCTTATCTTTATTGTGATTGACCTAGTATTGCGATAGGTCATTCATTGTGCTATTAATGCTTGATTAATCTTTGTTGAACCTTGGCATATAGTTACTAGTGGAATTGTAGCTAAACATCCAAAGAATACCTTAGTGTTAAGTTTATGAATCCTAGAGATTTCGTAGTCATTAACCTTTGGTAGCTTCAAAGAGTTAGGGATAAACGCATACCCTACAACCTTAGAAACACAACGCGTTAAGAATAAGGACGTGACAATTCAACCATCAATAGGAGATAACTAGGGAGTAATAAAACCTAAGTAAATACATTTTTTAATCATCATACGAGCACACAACAATAGACATAGACTACCCCTAGCTTAGTTAATTAGATAATTAGATAAGTAGAGTAATCGGTAGAAATACCAACCCCCAAATCCAAACCCCGAGATTCGTACCTTTCCATTTCCTAAAAAATATTAAAAAGATAAAAAAATAATCTTCCTCAACCCCAACCTTAGCGTAGTAACTTCTCACTAGCATTCCTATTCCCCTAGATAACGATATCAATACCCGTGGCTTACCCTAATACTACACTACAATGATTAGGTTCCTTTGCCTAGGGTGTTGAAAAACTTGCTTAACGAAAAGGAAGTTCCTTTGACCCCGAACGCGCTGTGTAAGCGTATCATCATACTAGAACCTTTAGATGGGGAAACGACCTTCTAAGGAGCTTAATTAATCTCATTCCTATTAAATAACTACCACTATGTTTTTAGGTTTCCTATTCCTTCCCCACTCTACCGTTATGTCCTACTAGATGCTAAGCGTTAGAACTTGTATTTCCCATTATTCTCTAATCCTTCGTCATCCTACAAAGTTCTTAGAGTTAGAACTTGTATTTTCTGTCTGTTTTGAATCCCGCAAGATTTTAAGAGTTAGAACTTGTGTTTCTTGTCATTCTGCAAGATTCTATTAGTTATAACTTGTAAGAATATCTACGTCGAATAATAATCCTCATTATGTTCGACTTATGATATTATTCCTGATCCTACGTCGTACTACAATGTTCTATTAGTTAGAACTTGTAAAGAATATCTACGTCGAATTATAATCCTCATTATGTTCGACTTACGATATTATTATTATCTCATCCTATCTTACGAACGTCTATAGAAGGCCTCCCAAACGATCATCCGCGTCTGCTACTCTCGCCATGACTCAGGATTCCATCCGGCAGCTAGTCGCTGACAGCGTGACTGCGGCACTAGAATCCTGAGCTGGTAACATGGCTAACGCTGATAATACTAATAGAAACCCTAAGCCGAGAGAAGTTCCTGTAGCGAAGAAGAGTAGCTACAAGGAATTTATGAGCTGTCAACCATTCAATTTCAAAGGTACAGAAGAGGCCATAGGATTAATCCACTGGTTCGGACGTGGCGAATTAGTATTCTCCTATAGTAACTGCTCCGGGGGATTGTAAGGTTAAGTTTGCTACCGGTACTCTTACCGAAGGAATTGAGGAGGCATATAAGATCACCTGGACTGAATTCAAAAAGCTTATGATTAAGAAATATTGTCCTCGAACGAAAGTCAAGAAAATAGAAGATGAGTTTTATAACTTGACTGTGAAGGGGAACGATATTAAAACTTACATTAGGAGATTTCAGGAATTGGCCAAAGGTTAATGGATTAAGTAACAAAGCACATTCCTGTGCTAGCGCCCAATGATAACAAAAGAAAGTTCGATGATAGAAGAGATTTCAATAACAACCGTAACCCCACTAATCGTACTAACCCCTATCCCCTATCAAACCTAAGGTAACAAACTACTAGAGCTTATGCTGCCACTCCAATTGAGGGTAGTGGTTATCTTTGGGAAAGCCCCTCTGTGTAGGAGATGTACCTTACATCACACAGGGCCTTGTTTTGTTAAGTGTGGCACTTGCTACAAGGTGGGCCATCAGACAAAGAATTGCAAGCACAAGGTGTCAGCCACTGGGAGCAATCAGCTACAAGTAACGGTCACTTGTCAAGCTTGTGGAGAGAAAGGAAACTTTGCTAACAAATGTCCTAAGAAGAATACTAATGGTACCCAGGGAAGAGCTTACATGTTAAGGGATAGAAATGCTCAGCAAGATCCGAACGTAGTCACGGGTACGTTCCTTTTAAACCGTCATTTAGCTACAGTATTATTTGACTCTGGAGTCGATAAAAGCTTCATATCCCTATCTCTTGCCTCTAGACTTAGGATCCCACCCCTTGCCTTAGATACCTCTTACGACACAGAAATGGCCGACGGAAACTTAGTTAGTACTAACGCCGTCATCCAGGGTTGTACCCTATCCTTACTTAGCCACCCTTTTGAAATCGACCTCATTCTGATCAAACTCAGTAGTTTTAACGTTGTCGTTGGTATGGATTGGTTGTCAAAGAATCATTCCAAGATTCTTTGTGACGAGAAAATCGTTCATATTTCAACAAATGACGATGAAACTTTAATCGCCCGAGGAGATCAAAGTGAAACTCGACTAAATCTCATCTCCTGTATCAAAACCGAGAGTTATGTATCCCGAGGTTGTCAAGTCTTCATAATCCAAGTGATGGAGAGAAATCCAGACGAAAAACGACTGAATGAGATCCCTGTAGTCAGGGAATACCCAAACGTTTTTCCTAAGGACTTACCTGGCCTTCCTCCTGTGCGTCAAATAGAATTTAGAATCAACTTAATTCTCGGAGCGGCACCTGTAGTACAAGAAACCTATAGGTTAGCCCCGTCAGAGATGAAGGAACTCTCTGAAAAACTCCAGGAATTAGCCAATTGAGGTTTCATCCGCCCGAGTACGTCACCCTAGGGTGCTCCTATCCTATTCATTAAGAAAAAAGATGGATCTTTCAGGATATTTATCAATTATCGTGGGTTTAACAAACTCACCATTATGAATCGTTACCCATTACCCAGGATGGATGACTTATTCTATCAACTTCAAGGTTCGAGAGTTTACTTGAAAATCGACTTACTGTCTGTTTATCATCAACTGAGAGTGAGGGATGAAGATATCCCTAAGACCACTTTCAAAACGAGATATAGACACTATGAATTTCAAGTAATGTCATTTGGTTTGACAAACGCACATGCATTTTTCATGGATCTCATGAATCGAGTGTGTAAACCATATCTGGATAAATTCGTAATAGTGTTCATTGATGATATCCTTATCTATTCTCTTAATGAGGAAGAGCACGTCGAACACCTGAGAATAATCCTTGAATTACTTAAGACCGAGAAACTTTATGCAAAGTTCTCTATATGCTATTTTTGGATTAACGTCATGTAATTTCTCAGAAACTTGATAGATATACAAGGAATCCATGTCGATCCTGCGAAAATAGAAGCCGTTAAGAATTTGACATATCCTACGACTCCCACTGAAATAAGCCAATTTCTAGGACTCGCTGGTTACTATCGAAGGTTTATCGAGGGATTTTCAAAGATTGCAAAACCTTTGACTGAGTTAACCCAGAAAAACAGGAAGTTTATCTAAGGAAAGGACCAGGAGTCAGCTTTCCAACTTCTGAAGAGGAAGTTGTGTGAAGCTACAATCTAAGCATTACAAGAAGGAAATAAGGATTTCGTTGTTTACTGTGATGCTTCGCATTGAGGTCTTATAGATTTGTTGATGCAACGTGATAAGGTTATCGCCAATGCATCACGCCAACTCAAGACACACGAGGAAAACTACACCACACACGATCTAGAATTAGGAGCAGTCATATTTTCTCTTAGAATATGGAGACACTATCTGTATGGCATGAAGTGTATGGTTTTCACCGATCATAAAAGCCTAAAGCATATTCTTAACCAGAAAGAGCTGAACATGAGATAACGACGTTGGTTAGAACTGCTCGCTGATTACGATTGTGAGATTCTTTACCACCCAGGCAAGGCAAACTTAGTAGAAGATGCCTTGAGCCGTAGGGAACGAATCAAACCTCTTAGGGTTTGGTCATTAGTAATGAGTCTCCACCCTAACCTCCCATCCCAAATACTCAAAGCCCAAAACGAAGCCCTCAAAGAAGAGAATCTTAAATTTGATAACTTACGAGGTATGGACAAGGATTTTGAGGTATGTTCGGATGGAACTTGTTGTTTCAAGAATCGAATTTGGTTACCATATTATGGTAACTTAAGAAACTTGATCATGCACGAGTCCCACAAATCCAAGTACTCAATTCACCCGATTCTGATAAGATGTATCAGATCTAAAAAAATACCATTACGTGAATTGGACTAGATGCGTAGTATACTTTGCCCATATGGTCTAGTATCGTTTAAGTGGAAAAGTAATAGTTGGATGAGCCTATAAATACCCCTCATGACTCTCCATGAGGGGTGAGGTGAATCATTAGGTGTATTGTATTGTTTTCATTTTATTCAAGTTATCCTTTGTTTTCTCCTCCCTCTCTTTACATTCTCTCTCTAGAAGGATGAAGATATTCATCTTCTTCCACCAACCTAGACCCCCAAAACCACATAAATCATAGTATTCTTGTCCTACATTGGCCTAACATGAAATCAATTATTGCTCAATATGTTGGCAAGTGTTTAACATGCTCCAAAGTGAAGGCTGAATGTCAAAAGCCATCCGGCTTGTTGATACGGCCAGAAATTCCCATGTGGAAATTGGAAAGAATCACTATAGACTTCATCACAAAACTCCCAAAATCATCCAGTGGTCATGACACAATTTGGGTAATTGTGGATCGTCTCACAAAATCCGCTCACTTCATTCCTATATGAGAAACTGATGGTATGGAAATCGAGAAACTAATGGTATGGAAACCCTTACTAGGTTGTACCTAAAGGAAATAGTTTCCCGGCATGGAGTGCCAATATATATCATATCAGATCGTGATTCTCGTTTCATGTCTAGATTTTGGCAATCCTTGCAAATTGCCCTAGGTACTCAGATAGACATGAGTACGGCATATCATCCTTAGACAGACGGTCAAAGTGAAAGAACTATCCAAACACTCGAAGATATGCTTCGAGCGTGTGTGATAGATTTTGGAAAAGGATGGGAGAAACACTTATCGTCGATCAGTTCTCGTATAATAATAGTTATCACGCTAGTATTAGGGCAGCTCCTTTCGAAGAACTTCATGGAAGAAAGTGCAGATCCTCTATCTGTTGGGCCGAAGTTGGTAAAGTCCAACTTACGAGACCAGAGATAATCCATGAGACTACTGAGAAAATTGTTCAAATCCGACAACGCTTGCAAGCTACAAGTGATCGGCAGAAAATTTATGCCGATATAAGATGTAAACCCATAGAATTCCAAGTCAGAGAACAGGTTATGTTGAAAGTATCACCTAGGAAAGGTGTCTTTCATTTCAGAAAGCAAGGAAATCTTAATCTGAGATACATTGGACCATTAAGGATCTTTTGGTAAAAGTACATCTTTTACTACAAAACCCTGATAAAATAATGAATGATAACTCCTTTTCCCCAAGAATGTCTCTTTTTGAGTCGTTTCTTATTATCATGACTTTGTATCCATGAAGTAATACCCCAAGATCAAATTACGCTGCGATTTATAAAAAACAATGGCAGTGTTACAATATTCAACCTATTTGATCCATTCCAAACTATTCACATGTGATGTGTCGTTATGTGTAGGTGACATTTGTATTCAAGTTTTACTATTTATTTTATGCCGACTTTACCTATAACAAACACTAACGAGCAGTTACTCGATCGATGGTAGGTTAATTGATAAGTAGATTGTCGATCACTAAGAGTGGTTTTAACACTTAAATCTATCAATATTTTAATTATCTAAGTTAGTCTAATTAAACCTAATTCTAATGTAGCAAAAGGGTTTTTAGCCTGAGAGACTGGCACAAGGTTTAAATTTAATAAAACTATAAATGAGACAAATAACACACACAAGTAGAAACACAAATTATAAAGAAGATGTCAAGCCGATAGTAAAGAAAACATATTAGCTAAGGTAATTATATAAAATTCCAGATTTGTCTAATTATTATAATGATGATACTCAATTTGTTGGTGGTTTTCTAGTGTAAGCTAGGCGATACTTCTTCTTAAACCCTAGGTTTTAAAAAGATTAATCCAGTCACAATTAACCGAAACTCGCATAAAGTATAACTTGTGGATTATAATTTATCTGTTTACGATATTACTACCAAGGGGAACAACGAGGGCTTACATTACACATTTATACCCTAACTTCCTTACTAGTATCCTAATGGTCATAGCACTATTGCTCTAGTTATAAAGCTAAGTAATATGTGATCTTCCAGAAATAATCCCTATCATCCACTTTACACCCATGGATAGTTTAGGACTTATTGAATAAGCAAGAATACGTTGAAGGAGTAATCACATATGCATAAACATGAATCAAGTGATAAACATAATCAATATGCAACGAATGAGTAAGGAATCCAAATAAAAAAATCAAAACATCAAATAATCATAAACATGGCTAATACCAATAGGTATTAGCCCATAATCGATAATCATACACGATATCATGTTCAGAAAGATTCAAGTATAAATCATAAAGGAAAAATACGCTAACCGAACGATAATAGAGTAGTAGAATAATTAAGAGAATTCTCTGATGGAATTACAACACTAGCAGGACCTTCTTGGTCTTTTTTAGTCTTCTGGTTTCATACTTAATGGTTAAAATCTCTCATAAAACCAGACTTCATGTTTTCTATTTATACTTTTCTAATACGGTCGATATGGCGTATCAGATTTATCTAATATGGCGTATCGAGGTAACTTCGTATGGGGTCTAAGATTATGATATTCTAGAATATTTGTACACCGCCTTCATGATACGCTATATCATAAAGATGAATACGGCGTATCAGGTCTTCCTTATCTTGGATATCTGTTGAAGTCTTTAAGATATATACGACGTATCTTCAGAACATCATACGGTGTATCTAGACTAAAACAAGCTCGTTCTTCTTGTTGAACAAAGTTTCATATACGGCATATCCAGTATTTCGATACGGCGTATTCTTGAAAGTCAGGAAATGGTCTTGATAATCGTCCAAGTCTTGATATATGGCGTATCTGCCTCAAATGATATGGCATATTCTTTTTTGTATAGTAGACTTTCTTGAATTTGATCCATTTTGCTTCAAACCATGTCCATTATTGCTAACTTTCACCAATTGCTTGATAATAACTAAGATTGAAACATTTAAGCAATTAAGTATCAGATATTATATAAAATGATATAAATCAAGCAATATACATAGGATAAATGATGCTATAAAATATGAACTTATTTGATGTCATCAATTAGAAAATGGGTTAGAAATGTCACCTCTACTAGTCTTTAATAAATTTAATATTTTCCCACTCAATTAAAAAAAAATATTGCATAAAGTAATACCTGCTACCGAGCAATTGTATTATGTTTGTGATGCATTTATACTCACTCATGTTTGACGTAGGTGGTTGTGATGAAGCAAAGAAAGAAATCATGGAGTTTGTACATTTCTAAAAAAACATTAAGAAATACGATGAATTAGGAGCTTAAATACTATAAGGGGTTATCTGGGACAACGAAGACACTTAATGCTAACGCAACTGCTGGTAACTATGATGTACCATTCTTTTCCATGTCCGGTTCTGAATTGTGGAAACATATCTTGAGGTTGGAGCTGCCAAGGTCAGGAGCTAATTTAAATAGGCAAGGAAATGTGCATCGAGAATTGTATTTATTGATGAGATTGATGCAATCGTGTGGGTAATGTAACACCTTAAAAAATTGGATCGCAGCAGACACATACAAGTCATGGGTTGCTACTCAATTGATATCACAACACAAACTACAAATAACGGTTTTACCTCAACCGTTTAGAATAAATTTCATCATCAAAAGTATTAAGTTTACATCTTTCAAAAATAGTGCGGAAACAAGGCCCATAATAATAAAGTGGTCCCAAATATACATCAGAGTAATATATGACCATGCCTTGCCATTTGCCAAGTGCCTCCAAAAGCAAGATATGCAGCAGTAAAGATCAAACACCTGAGATAAAACATGCTAAAAAGTCAACACAAAGTTTGGGTGAATTCATAGGTTTAGTAGTAAAGCAGTTGATCACAAGATTTAAATTTAAGAATGTAACATATTGGATTTTACATACACATCAAACCATAAACAAAGGTGGCGTACAAGATGAGTTTTAGAGAGAGAAAGTTAGAGGTTTGGGAACTTTAGTGAGAGAAAGAAAAATCTTATTGTGAGCTCCAACTCTCTACCTTGGGAGGTAGAGAGTATTTATAGTGTTATAATAAAACGCCACCTGACGGGCTGTGGATCAGGAATACAGTGGGTAAAGACCCTTCCGTCCTCCACGGTGTTGCTAAACTAAATACTACTTAACATTAAATAACTACGACTACGAGCTTTCTAACGATTACATATACTTGAGGTGACCGACACTTTAACTACTGGATTTTCCAAATCCTAACAATCTCCCCCTAAGGGAGGTCACCTCAAACACACATTAAAATTACACAGAATACAAACAGATATTACATTGAGATTGTTCTTGGATTCTTGTTCATGTTCTTTGTTCTGTAGCTCGTAGTCTTTGATTCTTCATCTTTGCATGTTTGTATAATCTGAGTGGAGGTCTTTAACTGATCCACGTGATACTGAGTTTTGAGTCAGCTTTGAAATCATTAGCCATATTAAATCTCTGATACATCCATTGTGGTGTTGGTATTATGTGATGTTGTGTCATTTGGACCGTCATGCTCACATTCTGGATCATGATATATATTCTTATCAGAGTAGCGGAAGCTTTCGTTGATTCATGACATTGGCAGCAGCGTAGCAGAAGCATGGAGTGAAAATATCAGAGTCATTGATGCACTAATCATGATTTCTTTGGAACTGAATGTGTTGACTGAGCATGCGGCTATGGATTGACCGCTTCATTCTGATCACCTGCAAACGTTGGGGTGTACCTGCATAAGACAGTTAGCAATAAAGCGCACAAAAGTGTCTTTGATCACTTTCGATGAATTGAGGTACACGGCCCACGGTTCCCGTTGATCGTACAAGTACGCCTGTGATCGGTATAATTCGAAGAATTTCCTTGACAGGGTTTTCGCATGCTCTAGCTGTTCTCAACCCGGAACGTCTCAAAGAAGACAACACGGAGTGAGTGAACCAGCGAAATGAGATTCACTGATTGATAAAAAGAGATTTGAAAAACAATCGTGTATTGCTCAATAGAAATTGTTTTTGCAATACTACGAAGGTTTTAATGAAAATCAATTATCAATAATAAACACCTTTTATTTTGAGAAATAAGTACACAGTCGATGTGCTAAAGAAAAGAGTTTTTAAGCACAACGACCGGTTTTTCAATGGTATCCGTCAATCCATAACCTGAACCAGGATTGATTCAAAAGATTGAATCGCTCCATTATTTCTGTTCAGTTGTCACATGGTTGATCTAATGAATAGATCTCACATGCCACCTACCAGGAGCTTGTTTGATGTTGGCTCCAGAGAGCTTTCCATCTTCATTGTGAACATGTATGCATATCACTCAGATGTTCTGGCAATACCACTAGGATAATGCGTAGGACTCATAAGATATAATCTCTCTTTCCACATTATGTGAAAAAGAGAGTCTTCATTGAAAGTGTCATAATGAGATTTATTGATGATCTCGTGGCTCTAGACTCAATTGTGCATATTTGGTTCCTATGCCGAAGACTAGGGAGAGGGTCTCCTTCTTCAATATCAACAATCTCTAATAGAGAGTCGATAGATTATGTCGGTTCCTCGTGAGAATGAAACAAGACCTTTTAAGAGGAACTTGAGTGGTTTGGAAAGTTGAAGTGCAGTGCGTCACTGGGTCCATGACGTCTTGTCTTCAATACCGATGTTACCTTGGTAACCACCAGTAGTATATGAATTGAACCCGGTTTCTGCCCTAAGGTTGAATAAAAGGAGGGCTATTTCTTTTCATCCTTTTTCATATTTAATTATTTTTCATTCTTCAACCCCTTCAGTGCTTACCGAGACTTCATTACTAGAACCTTGTTGGGTTTATTCCAGTACTAGCTCAGACTCAGTCCGCACTCTTCCAATATCTCACTTTTCTCCTTTTTTCCATCATACCTAAGGACTTCTACACTATCTAGTGGATTGTCCCTGGGTAGATCCCTCCGGTTCTGGCGGATCATGGGAACTCAACCTAACCTTATCATCCTTATATCACCATGCATAAAGTAGAGTTTGTCGGTCTTTTGGTGTAGTTCTTCCACCTTGAAACCAATTGAAAACCATTTGAAAATCAATCAAGATACTTGTGATATAGAATCAAAGCATTTTGTATCTTAATTTTTTTGATATTTTAGAAATGCTCCCCCTCAACATATGCATGAAAATTCAGAATTTGTTTAGCACATGGAGGCAAGAGATCTTTGAAATCGTTAGATTAAGAATGAAAGGTCCAATCTTTTGATTAACATTTTCTAAAAATGATCATCATCACTTCCCAATCAATTTGAGTAGATAAAACATTTTGAGGAAGGATGAGGTTTTCAAAATTTTACTCCCCCTCAATATGTGCCTCGAAGTTTGAAAGAGTTTTGCACATATTAGAGGGAACCTTCACTTAGAGACAATTCAATCACGTTTCAATAATTTGAGGTTTAAAGTAGATGCTCCCCCTCAACATGTGCATGGAAAATTTGAAATCGTTTGTCACATGCGGGGAGGAAAACATGCTAAACACTTATGAAACCATTTATCGAGTTATCAGTTTAAATCCAATTTAAATCACAAATTCTCCCCCAATCACAATTATCAAATCATTTGAGATTTGTGATCTCTGTAGATTTAAATTGATTTTGAAAGCTTTTAAGGAGAATTGTGACTTGATTATGAAAACGTTTTAACTGATAAGGATCAAATTTTGAGACTTTAAACTCCATTGATTAAACATGCATAATTATCTTTTGAAAACATAATAATAACCAAGGTCTGGAACCAATTGTGTAAAATATTGTAAAACATTTTAGAGTAGACCTTGCTCATTTAAATGCAAATTGTTTGAAAAGAACACTTTTTGATTTAATTGAAAAATCATTCTCCCCCTCAATCAATGACTAAAGTTGTTGATTGATGGATTGAGATTTTGACACTTGATAAGTTCTTTTGATTTTCAAAAATAGAGTCCGAAGTGTTTTCAAAACAATTGAGTTTTCATAAGATTGCAAATATTTTTCAGAGGAATCATTTAGAAGGAAAAATATTTGAAATTAAACATTTGTCTTGTTAATGACAAACATTTGTTTTAGAATCAGAGCATTAGGTTTGAAACATGAGATAAAGCATGGCTCTGTTCTTTCTATGAAAAGCGGGTTACTGCCTGAAATGACAATAAACCATATTTTTACTTTCTCCCTTTTTATTTTTATTTTTTTTTTAAACATTCGAACAACATCTAAAGACCCGTGTCATTCTTTGAATGACAACACAAAGAATGTAGATATTATCGAATCGAGGTAAAAAAAAACATGACAAAAAGACAATATTTTTTTTTCTTTTTTTTTTAGTTGGTTTTATAATTTTGTATTTTGCTTTTTGGAAAAATATATACAAAGTATAGATGAAGAAAGACCTTTACTCCTCGTCTTCCTCCTGAAGATGTTTAAGTGTTTCTGGTTGAAGGCTTTTCAAGCCAAGTCGTGGAAGAATAAACTCAAAATGTTCTCTTGGAAGGGCTTTGGTGAAGATGTCTGCTAACTGGTATTCTGACTTCACAAAATAGAGTTCCACCACACCGTTTTCCACTTCCTCCTGATGAAATGATGTCGGATGTCAATGTGATTTTCTCTTGAGTGTTGAACGTTGTTGCATGAGAGAGCAATAGCACTTTTATTATCACAGATCTGAGAGGATTTTGTTGAATATAAAGCCATAGTCAGATAATTGGGATCTCATCCAAAGGATTTGAGCACAAAAGATGACATGGCTATGTATTCAGCCTCTGTAGAGGAAATAGAAGTACTCATTTGCTTCTTTGAAGACCAGCTCACAAGCTTATCACCCAAAAGCGAGCACCTCGGCGTGCCGGCGTGTATCTTGACATCTGCATGATCGGCATCTGCATAGGTTTTGTGACATACCGGTGTCCTTCGAGTACCATAGTCCCATATTGATGGTTCCTTGGAGATACCGAAAGACCCGTTTAACCGCTTCAAGGTGCTTTTTTGTATGCTTAGCCTGATATCTAGCACACATGCACACAGCGAACAAGCTGTCTGGTCTGCTAGCTATGAGGTACATCAGGGATCCAATCATACTTCGATATTTCGTTTGATCTACCATGATCCTTGAGTTGTCCTCATCCAGATTAGTACGTTCAATCATGGGAGTGTCAATGGTGTCACATTATACAAATCCAAATTTCTTTAAAATCTCATTTGCATATTTAGATTGATTTATAAAAATGCCTCCGGGACTTTGTGAAATTTGTAATCCCAAGAAAAATGACATTTGTCCCATCATTGACATTTGAAATTTGGAACCCATTTCATTTGAAAACGATCACATTCATTGGGGTCGGTCGAGGCAAAGATAATATCATCAACATAAATTTGAACGTGAATTAAATGTTTTCCGACTTCGGGTGAACAATGTCGGATCAACTGCTCCTTTGCTAAATCCGGTGGATAGAAGAAACTTTGATAGCGTATCATACCATGCCCTTGGAGCTTGCTTTAAACCGTAAAGAGCCTTCTTCAAGCGATAGACGTGAGTAGGATGCTCTGGATTCACAAAGCCTTCAGGTTGGTGACGTATACGACTTCTTTAAGATCTCCGTTAAGAAATGCCGTCTTTACATCCATTTGATGGACTACCATGTTCTTACTTGCAGCATTAGCCAAGAAGATTCTGATTGCCTCAATACGAGCAACTGGAGCAAATGATTCTTCAAAGTCAATGCCCTCCTCTTGGCGGTATCCTTTTGCGACCAATCGAGCCTTGTTCTTTAAGACATCACCATGCTCATCAAGTTTCACTTTGAAGATCCGTTTTAGAGAAATGATCAAAGCACAATCTGGAGCAGGTACTAATTCCCATACATCAAGTCGATCAAACTCATGAATTTCTTCTTGCATGGCATTGAACCGGCGGTCTTCATTCATGGCGGATTTAATGTCTTTTGGTTCGACCTTAGAGAGTACGGAGTTGAAGAAGCACCATAAGGCATCGGTTGCAAGTTGTTTCCATGTGGATACTGGGCGAGAGGGGTTTCCAATGATGTTGTCCAATGGGTGATCATGTGTCCATTTTCTAAGGTGTTCATGTGGTTGTTGTTGTGGAACTGAAGTAGCAAGTCGATGTCTCCGATGAAGATGGTTCGAGATGATGATTCAGGAACAAATATATTTTCAAATGGAGCATCTTCGGGAGTAGCAAAGGGATTAACTTCATCATTGATGCAAGAAACAATTCCATGATGTACATTCGATGATTGATGATTTGTTGATGAGACAGAGTGATCGCAGCAGCGCTTCTTGACTTAATTATATTGAGACTGAAGGGTTGACTTCATTCACAGGGATAGAAGCAGCCTCTGTTGATGGAATTGACATTTCATTAGCACTTGGTTCATAGTGTTCATCAAACATTGGATCAAACAATTTCTTTAAATCATCTTGAGATGGAGGTACATATGGAGTTCTTTGGAGAGTTTGGTACAAGGGATGAACCAATGGGACTGTTTTGAAGTGCGGGTTCAGAACTGGATTGTCCAAGAGCCATTTGACCGGTCAGCTCATCGAACGTAACGTGAATTGTTTCCATGATATTTCGGGTTCTATTGTTGTAGATTTGGTAACCCTTCTTGTTTGGTGCATAACCTACAAAAACTCCAGTATCTGCCTTTGCTCTTAATTTACCTAAGTCTTGACCGTCATTCGTTGGATAGCACAAAGCACCAAACACACGGAGGTAGGAGAGATCAGGTTTTTGTTTATGAACAAGTTCATATGGAGTTTTTCCATGAGAGGTGTGTATAAGGGAACGATTTTGGGTGTAGCAAGCAGTGGCAATGGCTTCAGCCCATAGAAACATTGGAACCTTCGAATAAATTAGCATTGTTCTTGCGGCTTCCACAAGAGTTTGATTTCGTCTTTCAACTACACCGTTCTGTTGAGGAGTTCGTGGAACACTTCTTTGATGACTGATTCCAACACTTTCATAAAACTGAATTAAGTCTTTGTTGACAAACTCTATGCCATTGTCTGTTCGAACAATTCGACCGTATTGTTGAGTCGAACAAGCTTTTGATTAGTTTGATAATGACATCACGAGTTTCATCCTTTGTCCTCTAAAACTTTACCCAAGTAAATCGAGAGTAGTCATCAACAACTACTAGAATGTATTTCTTCCCATTTATCGTTTGCACTCTCATTGGTCCGCACAGATCCATATGAAGGGTATGAAGAACTTCCATTCCTGAATTTGTGGGTTTTGGTTTGTGGGCATATTTCGTGCTTTTACCCAATTGGCAAGTGAACAAAGATGATCTTTTTCATATTTTAATCTGGGTAAGCCTATGACAAGATCCTTTCTGGAAAGGTTATTAATGGTGCCGAAGTTCAAGTGATTGAGACGACGATGCCATAACCATGACTTTGTTTTAGAAGCCTTTGACATCAAGCAGATTGGAGAAGACTTCATCATGTCTTCGATAGAGATGGTGTATAGATTAGAACCACGAGTACCTCTTAATAATTCCACACCATCAAGTTCTCTTACGAAGCAAGTATGTTTTCTAAAGGTCACCTCTAGATCGGAATCACAGAATTAACCAACAGAGAACAAATTATAACCAAGACCTTCCACATAATATACCCTGGAGATTACACTTTTCCAACTACATAATCACCATAACCCATAATTGCTCCAAAATGGTCGTTCCCGAATCTAACAGTCCCGATGAATTTACTCACGAAGTTCATGAGCGCGACGGTCTCTAGTCATATGCTTGGAACAGCCTGAGTCCAAGTACCACTGAACGATTTGAACGATCTGCGGTTGAACACAGACAAGAATGGATAACTGGATAATTGGGATCCCCATGCAAGAATGGGTTCCACTTGGTTAGTAATAGTGATTGGAACACCCACATCGAGAAATAGAAACATCCATATCAGAAGTAGAAGAAATGGAATCATTAGGAATAGATGCAGTGCTGGTGTCTGTATTTGACCTATTCAAAGTATGTTCACTTCTTAAGGGAATAGTTCTACCAATAGGTATCCATTTTCTAGTGGGCATAATCTTAGCAGATTGAGAGCAAAACTGATTATTCTTATGGCCAAAAGGTATCCATTGATAACCTATCCTTCTAAATTTTCTTCCTATGGGTTTCCACTATTTTCTAACTTTCTTTTGTCTTTGCCTTTTAGCCTTCTTTGCATGATTTTTAGCATTAACAATTTTAATTAGGCATTTGACAGCATTAGACAAAGCATTCACACCATAATCATGATTAGCAATAGAATTCACACAGACATCATTACATGGTTTGCAAATAGTATTACAATTCGAATTAATTACAATACGCCTATGGCTAATACTAGAATCAACACGATTCGTTTTATTCAACTCAAACTTAAAGTTCCTAGGTTGGTCTTCTACTCTCTTCCAATGCACATTCTTAGCTTGCAAGGTCCTATCTTGCTTGGTATTGCCTGGAGGCTTTGACCCGCTTGCTTTAATGTCACTGATTACTCCTGTAGAGGGAATTATGGGAACATTAGTTGGTTGATCTACTTTTTGCATTCTGAACTAGATATGCAAGGGTCTGTACTACTAGAAGGCACATTGGTGTTCACTTTCTTGAAGCTGGGCATAGAATGGTTTGTATGCTTGGCACTAGGCATAGAACAAGGCATCACAGCTTTGCCTTTTGCACCTAAGGATTTAGGACATGTTGAAATTACAAATTTTAGCAGCTCTTGTGATCGTTTGGCCTGTAGGCAAGCAAACCTAATTTCTCTATCAAGAGGTTTATTAATGAAATCCTCTTCAACAATCTCACGGAGACATTCTAGACTATCCTTAAGGTGAGCTCAATAGTCATGAAAAGCAGGTTCATTATTCCTAAGATGAGGAGGAATGTATTTAACCGTCACAGTGTATTTGCGGTATGAGGGTGACTTTGATGCAACATTCTTATTAGAAACAAGTGGCAGTTTCCCATTTTCTTGACTTCTCAGATTCTCAATTTCTTTTTGTAAAGAAGTTATTTTTTTGTTGTTTTGGTCACGAGTAACTTTCATTGAATCATATAACTCTTTAAAGTGTCGTTTAACTTTTTTCATTTTCTTCTAGAAAACTCTCGTTTTCCTTTTGTAAGGCATTAACTAAGTTTTGAAGATGAAAAGTTTGAGAGTCCTGAGAATCTAAAGGAGGAGGCATTTGGGATCTAGTCACATTGTTCATTTCACCCTTTAATTGAGAGATTTGGGTTTTCAACTTTTTGATCGTGTTACAATGAGCTCGAATCTGTTCATCACGTTTGTTTATTTCAAAAACTGCATCAAACTCTGGAACATCCGAGGATGTCTTGATATTTGAGGTTTTGACATTTTCTTTAAGATGTTGATATTTTAGTTGTAAATCAAAATGTTCAACTTCTAGTTTAGAAAGATGCTTTACCAAATTATCGTGATCATCCTGATCAATTTTCTCATTAAGTTTCAAATTAATCTTTTCAAGCTCAATGACACGATCATGGGAGACTTTCAGAGCAACAGATAATTCATGAAATTGAAAATCATTAATGGAACAACTCGTAGCAATGTAAAACACGTCTTGAGCAATAGATTCAGAAATAAGAGACTCATTCAGTGTATGCAAGTTTTTCCTCTCAATCTCATTATATTTTAATGCTCGTTCAAAGTCACTAACCTCAACTATCATTGCATCAAATTCCTTTTCCATTCCTTTAATATCTGAATCTATCCCCTTTTTAAGACTCTCAAATTGATCTTTTAGTTGTTTAAAGAAAGGCATGACCTCTGTTAGATAGCATTCTTTTGTTTGCTCAAAACCCCTTTCCCCTTCAGTAATCCCAGTGGGTTTGATCCTTTTCTTACAAGTTTTCTCAAAATCGACAAATAGTTGAAAAATAACATATTGACTAATTAAGGTCTTGCTCTTAGTGGCAATAGTTCTAGGAACTAAATGCATTGGTGTATTTGGAGGATTCACAGTCGCAGTAGGCATTTTCCTAAGGGGAGGGTTTGTTTCAACAAGATTTTCAGCTTTTTGCTTATCTAAGTCCCTTTTCCAGAAAACTTGTTAAGGTGTTAACAGCTTTTGAGGCTTAAATTTGTTTAAGGAGATCCAATTTTCCTTCTTGTAATCATGGGGTTTGATCGTTATGTTATTCTTTTTACATTCAGGATCTTCTAGCTTTTTATTCATTTTCTCCCTAGATGCATCATCAAATTTTCTATCTTCCTCAGTGCACTCAACGCAACTAGGTTTCTGTCTAGGTTTAAGAATCTCATTGCCATCATAGATTACATTTTGAGCGCTTTGCTATCTTACCGTACTTCGGGGTTGGGTTTATCTATAATGGGAACACTATGCTTGTCGCTTAACACTCTATGCTTAGTGACCATGTGAGCAGTCTGAATGGTATTCCCTTGTGCGTACAACTTATTTTCAAGCTTGTTCTTCAAAGTTTTTAGATTGGAAAAATCATTCAAAAGTTTTGATTCCTTAGCATGAAATTCTTGCTTAAGCACTTTAACATTTTCTTGAAGTTCTTGTTTTTGCTTAGCAGTTTTAGAAAGCTTTTCTTGTAAGGAGTTTAACTCTTGTTTTAACACTTCTTCTCTAAAATTACTTTTTCTAATAATTGTATGCGCATTTGGTTATCCAACTCCCGCTCACGAGTAGTTAACTCAAACTTAGCACGTTGTTCATAAATGGCAACTCGTTCTTTATAGGCATTAAGTTCGGAGATAACAGAATCATCGGGGCACATGCGGTGTATTCATCAAAAACATAGTCATCATTGACTGCAGAAGATGCATCACTTGGTACGACCTCACTTTCACTTTGTTTCACATATTGATCATATGGGACAACATTGATATTACCCATATTTTCAATATCGACACAATAGTTTCAGTTGATTGTACATTGTCATGCATCTTTTGCACATCAACATCATCGTATAGTTTTAATACCTCAGAAATGATTTTGTCTTTGGATGAACCAGCTTGTGGAGATGAAGAGACCTTAGGAGGGACCATTGGAGAAATGCTAGCCATGAAAATGGTTTGTGCAGTAGGTTCATCATCAACGTCAAAGTCGTATGCATCACAATCAGCGACTTGAAAGGCATTCTGATGATTGTAGCCTATCTCCTGAATTGGTTGCTCATCCACATCTGCATCATATGTCTTGGCATTTCCCTCGGCAAGAAACAACAACTCTTCTTCATCCAAAGTTACACCATTATCCTGAGCTTGAACAAGCAACATCTTATCCCTGAAGTACTCTGCATTCTGAGGGCGTTTTGGTGATGTGCAGTTCCTTGCAATATGTCCCTCACCACCACAATTGTAACACTTGATCGGCTTTGCTTGTCCCTGATTTCCATACTGCCTTTCTTGAACTGGCTGCACCATAACCTTCCCATCTCTGACAGTGGCTTGATTGTGTGGATTTGATGCTATTCTGAGGTTGTTGTTGGTGTGTGGGAGAGTTCATGTTTTGACTAATCATGAGAGCCAGTTGATTAATGAAGTTTCCCACGGTGCATCGGCATCGGCTTGTTTGAACATTGGATCGGGAATGAGTTTGTGATTACCATTACCCATGGGTATAACTTGAGATGCTTTGGTGGTAATTCCAATGTTTGAGTAGAAGGCAATTGAATCATTTGATGAGCTTGTCTCTCCCGGGTTGGTTTTGAACTGATCAAGAATCCTTTTTTCAAACATAGCATGTCTCTCATTCGGAAGAAGGAAGGCATAGAGTTGCTCATAGTTTTATTCTTCAATCCTTTGGTTAGCTTCACAGAGGTGACAAACTTGTGCCATTCGGGATTCATGTTGTTCACAAATTTAGAGTTCAACTGAATGTTTGGCATGGTCATTCTGATGTTCCTCATGTCATTAACAAGCTTGTGGAATCTCACGTAATACTCATAGACACTCTCATCGGGTTTCATCTTGAAGTGCTCAAATTCATCATAGAGTTGTGATTCTCTGTCTTCCATAGTTAATTGAGAACCAGAAAGAAGCATCTTGACATTATCCCACACTTGCCTTGGCCGGTGTTGTGATTGATAAGTTTGTAGATATCCTTTGGAAGACCTTGAAGTACGATGTTAGAAGCCCTGATTTCAGCATCGAATCTCTTTTTCTCCTTATCATTGAGCTCATCATATGTCTTTGGTCGTCTATTCCATAGATCATTATTCCATCTGCAGCTGTATCAATTAAGTCTCTTGTAGTCTCAATCTGATAAGGTCCTTCATCAATTGATTTGAGAATGTTGACCCCATTTTCCTTTCCAAGACAGTACAATCGGATTCTTTGAGCCCAAGAGTCGTAGTCAGTTCTCAAGCATGGGTGGGGGTATCTGAACTGCTTGAACATCCTCATCAACAGTGGAGATGAGTGTAGGTATGTTGGTAGACATGTTTAAAGATTACACGGGATTTTATCACTCAATGATTAAACCGGGAAATAGATTCTTTCACGGGATTTTACTAAATCAAGAGAAAACCGTATTACACACAAGAGTCAACCAAGTCGCTAAGAATCCTTGAACTAAGTCGCTAGGCACCAAGTTGCTAAGTAATTTGAAGACAAGTTGCTAAGTTTCCAAATCGCTACGAATTTTGACAAATTAAGTCGCTATGCACCAAGTCGCTAAAATGTCAAGTAGCTAAATAGCAACTCGCTAAGGACCAAATCGCTACCACCAAGTCGCTAAGAAACTTAAAGAACAAGTCGCTATCAAAATTGAAAGCAAGTCGCTACCTTACCAAGTCAAGCTACCGTAGTGGAGAATCCACTAAGTGTATTGTTTGTCGGCTTGTCTCAAAAGGCAAGTCGCTACGACCAAGTCGCTACCAAAACACACTACAACTCGCTACATTTTACTGAAGCAAGTCGCTACCAAGAAATTCACTCCGAGAGCCAAGTCGCTACCAAGAAAAACTTTAAAAACACACTTTTCAATCCAAAACAAGCTCAACCACAGTGATTCAAGCTTACCAAATCAAAACCCAAGCACATACAATGATCCTAAACACAAAAGTACACCCAAAATTCAAACTTTAACACAAGAAATGAACCAAATCATGCAAAAACCACTAAACTTTTTAAAACTCAAAAACCATCTAAAAACCACTAGAAATCCAAGGATATGTAAGAGATGATCAAACCATGGCTCTTGATACCATTTGTAACATATTGGATTTCACATACACATCAAACCATAAACAAAGGTGGCGTACAAGATGAGTTTTAGAGAGAGAAAGTTAGAGGTTTGGGAACTTTAGTAAGAGAAAGAAAAATCTTATTGTGAGCTCCAAGTCTCTACCTTGGGAGGTAGAGAGTATTTATAGTGTTACAATAAAACGCCACCTGACGGGCTGTGGATTAGGCATACAGTGGGTAAAGACCCGTCCGTCATCCACGGTGTTACTAAACTAAATACTACTTAACATTAAATAACTACGACTACGAGCTTTCTAACGATTACATATACTTGAGGTGACCGACACTTTAACTACTGGATTTTCCAAATCCTAAAAAAGAAACAGTGGGCCACATTGTTACACCCATAAGTCAAGTAGTTACTATTGCACTAAGCTCATCAAACTCAAAGTGTTAATAGTGGGTATCAACAGTAATTGATATGAGAAAGTAGGTACATTTGTTTGCCTATATGGTAAAAACAAATGGGATTCGTCACATCCTATAGGCCTATATCCCTATATTTTCACTCACTCGTAAGTGATTAATGGTTCATGATTTAGGGACTTAAGTTTGGAAATAGTGGTACTTAGTGTCAATAACCATTTTAGTTCAGAATACAGTTTTCAAGCAATTCTTATCATAGAAAAAATAGTAGCATGAACTCACCTTTGCTGTTGGAGAAACAAGTATCACAAATAGAAATCAAATAGTAGGGCACGGCGATACAAACTCGGCACTTATTAATTATAATTTAATTCAGAAAGTATCTAGTAGAATTTGCTTAATAACATAAGTTTACAAAAGATAGTTCTTGTGGAATACTCACATCGATATTTGTAAAAAGAAAATCTACTTTCGATATTAAAAGGAAAGTTTATTTTTACATCTCATCTGGTGGTTAGAAAGCATAGACTCAACATGCAACACACGCCAATAACGAACGAATAACAAGGAATGAATGAATAGAAATAATAAAAGATTAGAAAAGGGAAAAGAATGGTCAATGACATGTTTCCACGCTTATCCATTACTCCCAAATAGTTTGAAAGTTCTTATTAGTTTATTTATTTTAGTAGAAAAGACTATGTAAGTTTTATTAGAAAACACTATAATATTTACAAGTTTAAAATTGTAAATGTTTGAAAGGTTTTATAAATTTTGGCATTATAAATTTGAGCAACATAATCCCTTGTAGGTTCTTGTCTTCTGTTTTTTTGATGGTGATGGTTATTTTTGCGGCCTTGGTTGTTGTTGTCGTTTTTATCATTACATTTTCTATTTTTGTCATTGTTGTTGATGTTTTGAGCATTCCTAGATTTGATAACTTGATCTAAAAGTCACTGCGAGATTCTGATAGCTTCATCAAGTGTTTGAGGGTCAAATGATGTCACATTCCTTTCAATGTTAATCGGAAGTCCCCCAATAAAGCTTTCCAAGAGTTTCTCATTATCTAGAACCATTTGTGGGCACATCACCCTCAACTCTTGAAATTGATGAAAATAGGTCGCAACGTCATATCCCTTCACAGAAAGATGATAAAACTTTGTCTCTAACTTCCTCACTTCCTTTCAGGAACAATACTTCTTAACCATCATCTTTTGAAATTCCTCCCACGTAGTACTGTAGGCATTCTCGAGTCCAATTGGCTAAGCATAAGAATTCCACTATGACAAGGCATGCTCTACAAGAGTACCTATCACATACATAACCTTACAATCATCAGGACAGATGCTATGAAGGAACACATATTTAGTCTTTTTAAACCACTGGGTTAAGCCAACTACCCCTTTTGTTCCTTTGAAATTGATAGGTTTACAGTTCATGAAGTCTTTGTAAGTACAAAACCGGGTTTCGTTGGTGTTATGCACGCCCACATTTCTACCTACGGGAGCATCAGCTGCATTGTGCTCCGCATGTGTTGCAGCCTCGCTGTCATTGATGAGCTTCTGCATAGCAGCTGGGGTAATGTGTAGTTTCACGTTTTAAGAGATAACTTATGCAGGTTTTAGTGACCAGGTTTTAATATTTATAATGTCTCGTTATACCTATGGTCTACCCTAATGCAGTAACGGGCAGTGTACCCGGTCGTGTGTAGTGTAGTATTTGGTAAAACCGAGGTCGTCCCAAGAGTTATGTGTGTGGATCAATACTAAGTCTAGGTGTCACAGGTTTTAAGATGGTTTTGATATCGAATTAACTAATAAATACTAAAACAAATAAAGGCAAAGATGCGATCAATAGAGGAGAGTGATGCTAACCTAAGTCGAGGTGACTAATCGATAGACACACAATGGTAGACTATTTGGGTGATAATCCTATAATACTGCCTTCTTAAATTGAAAAGTCCAAATACATCGAGCTAACTCGACATACCTCGTCTATGGTCTCGAAATGATGCAAAGGCCAAGTTCTAAAGTTTACAAGCTACCGGCACACTCATAATTTGGTGGATTTGGGGTAAAATATTGGAAACGGATAAGGCTAATCTCACCATATAATATCAAGTGTTGTATGTGCTCGGCTAAGGTCTAATCTAGCTAGGTTAAGAAAAACATGTCAAAATTTTAAAAATGGCATAATTTTTCAAAATAAACTAGAAAAACGAAGGCAAAGTAAAGTTCAAGAGATAATTCTACTCCCGCCCCCCCACTTGAATTGTACAAAGTCCCTTTTGTACTAAGCGTTAAATAAAGGTGAAGAGAAAAGTAGAATTAGAGCGAGAACTTCCCTGAAATTTGCTCCAATAAGAAAGAAGGCCCACGAAACAGAGTTGTGCCTTCGTATAAGCATCCATGAGCAAACTTCAATCCCTAAAATCACACTACCGACAAGCATAATTCAAAAAAGAAAAAATGAAAAACAAACCTAGCTCACTTTCGTAGGAATCACGGTTGCGTTTACCATTTGCAACAAGCCTTTTAAACCACTTGGTGTACCAAGTGGACGAGTGAAGTCTCGTGAGGATTTACGGGGAACACACCCACAAAGTTCATTTAAAATACTAATACAAGGTTATTGTGTTTAAAATGAAAGTAGTGAAGAGGATAGTTACGTCGTAACTCTATAAGGAGTTACGCCGTAACTAGGCAAAACCTGGCATACGCTGCAAAAGTGTAGCTACGGCGTAACCACTGAGATTGGATTACGCCGTAATTGGTAATGCATCTGAAGTTCTGCTGCAAGGGGCTTGTTACGGCGTAACTGTTCTTCATTTCCTGGAAAAATGGTTAAAAACACAAAATCTGTTGGGATATAAAAGACAAAGTACTGAAGAAAGTCAAAGTCTTTGAAGAAAGTCAAAGTACCGCTAAAGAAGAAAGTCAAAGTACTGCTCAACATCAAAGTACTGCAAAGCTAAAGAACTGCTATATTGTTTATGGAAAGCTTTGTTATTCTAGAATATTCTTAGTTTAGTTTTAGTATTACTTGTCGTACAAGAATTATAATTGTAAACCGACTAGGGTATTTCTTATGCCTATAAAAGGATCCCTAGATTTGCATTAGAGGTACCACTTTAGAGAGAATATTAGAGTTTATCAAGTTCGTTACTAGCGTTATTAGGGTTGTTAGTGAATCTGTATATCAAGCAGGTTCAAAGTATTAATAAAATCGTTGAAGTTAAAGTTATTCTTCTTAGATTTATTGAAGTAGTTTCCGCATACTTAATAGAGTAAATTCAGTGTTTCATTGTTAGTAACTTAGGACTTATCTGAGGTTGCTAAGCCCTTACAAGCTACATAGTTAGTTTGGTCAGAGTATATCGATCCAACAAGTGGTATCAGAGCTTGTGACAACTCGTAATTTCAGGTCATTTTTCAAATTTACTATTCATCTCGGAATTTACTATTCATCGGTTACTATTCATCATTTTACTATTCACCATTTTCAAAGTCGTTTTGATATTCTGAGAACATATTTCAAAATTTTACTATTCACGAACCACAATTCATTCAGGAAAATCACTATTTATGATTCACTATTCATCGTTTTCAGTAAACTAGGTTTACGAGTATCAAATTCGCGTAACCGTAAGGGTTTAGCTGCGAATTCATGAAATATCATTGAGGACATTTCATATAGACTAGATTTAGTCTACATATCATTAGTAACGTCATCATCATATTAGTTCATGCATGGTTTTTGCTTATTTCATTAAACGTATAATTTCCTATTAAATAAACGCTATCGCGTAATTATTTATTTTGAATATTTGATCCGAAACTTCCAAAAATTATCCTAATATATTTTTATACTCATATTAAGATTATAAAAATAATATTATTAGTTTACCCGGTGTTCTAAATTTATTTTGTATATAAATTGTTATATATATATATATATTTACGACGGTTTTCGTAAATACTACTCGATAATTATTATTTCACTCAATTTTTGTAAGAAATGTATTTTTATAATTTTTATGACTTTGATATATTTTATTTTGTTTCGTAAAAATTTATTTCTAGCTAACGCTACCTCAAATATCTATTTTAACTTACAAGTTACCAACTATACTTATACATTTATACATTTACATAAACAAAATGCATCATCTCTTTTTCTTTTACCCTCTTGTCGACCAAGAGTATGACACAACAAATTTTTGACGTAAAAATCTTTATCTTAGACTAACACATATACAAGTATAGACTACCACATGTATTTGTATCAATTATATACAAACATAACACATACTAGCACATATCTAAAGGTGTAAAAAAATATCACTCCCCCATATCCTCTCTTGTATAACCGGCCAAGGAAGGAAACCAAAAAGGAAGCAAAATTTTTCAAAGATCAAGATAAATTATACACCCTAGTATACTCTCTTTAAGGGTTTTGAAATAAAAACACTAGAGTATTTAGGAAACCTTGTTCTTTAAACCTCATCACTACACTAGTAAGCATTCATGATCCTTTTTAATCTTCCATATTCATATTTTTGTTATTTGTATTATGCTTGAAGAAAACATGCAAGTTATATGATTATCTATACCACTTTATTTGTTTTTAGTATCTATAATTAGTATATACCATCCTATAATTAATCCCTTGAAACATATCATTTTTGATGATGTCTAGGAACCCATGACACCCTAAGAAGGTGTATGGTAGGTTTAGAATAGCTTTGATGTTGATTTGAAGTGGTTAGAATAAGTATTACGCGATAAAAATCAATTTCTACAACAATAAATAAGGGTCTGATCAATTTTGCTAAGTCTGGAAATTTCGACAGTTTGTAAAATATTTTGGGCTAGATATTCAGAAAATATACTTTAAAACGAAAACGTGGTCGCTTTAACGGGTTAAAACGGATTTATAACGAAGAAGTTATGCTATTTTCAAGTTTAACGACGAAAACTATATTTTCCGGAAAATTCAGCATGCTGTCCAGATTTTTAAGGGTTAAAAATGAGTCTTAAGCATTATCTAAATGAGTCGATTTATCAAAAATATATTAGTATACTTTAACACGAAGCTAAGGACATATAAAACGTAGAAAACGGACTTATAACGATTAAATTACACGCGTTTAAATAAGGATGACGTAACTATTTTCACAAGTAGAACTTATATATATTTTCTAGTAGCCAAATATTATAGTCGCGAGTGACCATGTTTAGGGTCGTTTTTAGCATCGATGGAGTACTTTTTAGAAAACGATGTCTTCTAGTAAAAGTAAGTTCACCTAGCCTATTTTCCAAAATGTTCAAACGTTTGTCAAACGGAGTTGTAACGAATAAAATACGGGCACTCAAACTTTGCCCAAAATTACCCTTAAACAATATTTTTGGTACAAGTACCCTATTTACCTATGTTTTTCTCCATGATCGAGACCTCTATGATAAAATTTAAAAGTTAAGACTTTGAGATAATGCTACAAGCTTTCCAAAACCGTTGAGTTTGTTTCCTAACACTCGATATGAAGCATTTTACGACTAGCTTTTCGAGGCCATTTAGTCACTTTTATGAATTGTCAAATGACATTGTTTTACGACGAAAAGCTATAATTTCATAATAAATCACTAAATGACTATCGTAGAATATCATTTCAACAAAAATACTTGTAAAGTAATTTATAAATTGTCAAGACGTTATAAGATTATTTTTCAACGATAAATGTTATTTTTAAAAATTCACAAGTGGTATAGATATCATATGAGTTGCATGCATAACATTACATCATAACTTATTATAGATCATATCATTCATAATAGGTCACGGTTAGAGATTTGCGCTACATTTCAGTGTACTCACTTTTGCCATCGCATCATTTTACCAAGTGAGTTTTCATAGCCCCGTTTTACAAGTTTATACATTATTTCAAACCTACGGAGGAGAATACATTGCACATCATTTTTATTACGATGCCAAGTATATCAAATTCATTTACATTGCTTAAGTTACCCCATTGCCAATTGAATGTCCCCATTACATAATCATGAACCGTTAATTCCGGAAGAAGCGAGGGTGAGTGAATAGATCTATTAAGGGTGACTCCTCCATCCGGGTTGGTGGTCCCAACTGGTCAAACGGATGCATTTCATTTAATAACATTATTTGAGTTGTTTGGCAAACACTCTGTTGGGGCGAACAACATGAATAGTCTAGCTTCGGTGTCATGTGCTTATAGCAATTGTAGTATTTTATGTGACATATTTGTCATACATGGCCTATACTTGTGTAGTCGTATAAAACATTTTTCATAAACCTATGATTTCTCACCAACATTATTGTTGACCGTTTCAGCAATGTATTTTCAGGTAATTAAGGCATTACATCATGCCACGCATATGGACCATCATAGAGTCGCGGCGACGACGCGTCTCACTTGTAAATTATGGCATTTTCAAAACATCGTTTGGCCTGTAATAAACTATTTCCACAAACTTTATCTAGTTTTGGGACCTAACTTTGTAACTCTAAAAGCTTTAAATAAATCACAAACGATGTGTTTTTAAATGATACTTTAGGTCGTTCAATATAACTGTGATTGTGATGCTATGACAGTCAACCCCCAGGAATTCCATTCCGTTGCAAAACAGGTAATTTGGGGGTGTGACAGATTGGCATCAGAACTTCGGTTATAGAGAACTAGGTTGCATCATTGACCCTAGACTATAACTACATCATCATAGCATCTCATCATTTCATCATAAGTGCATATTCACTTTTTATGCGGATTTCATACAAACTTTATTCGGGTTATTTACTTTCATTTCACATCGGTTGTCACAGAGATGTCTTCAGATTCTGACCCCATCACTATTTCATCAGACACTGACATGGAGGATCTGGCATCAGACACTAACATGGATGATGTCTTGTCACACACTAGTGTAGCCTTATCTTCAGTTGGCTCTACATCAGATTTACCACTCATAGTATCTGACACAGAGACTGAACCCTTTGAGGAAGGCGAAGTTGCACCCACACCACCAGTTAGTCCTACTCACAGCCCGATTCACCCACCGTTACCACTTCCATCATCATCATCATCAACCTCTAGTTCACCACCAGGATCACCACTATCATCATCTTGATCTTCATCATATTACCTTAGAGATCCTATGCCCACATCGGACTTGCCGCTCAAGAAGCGCGCACGTTTTGACACACCTATACCACCTACTACTGAGCCCACACCACCTGCTAGGTTTGAGATTGGGGAGAGTTCTAGGGCTGCTGCTGCTAGACAGCATACTATTGCCACATTAGAGGCACGATTAAATAGTCAGCAGGTACAGATTGACAGGGTGTTAGGACAGTTAGAGGATCTTTCATTGAGTCGAGTAGAGGCTATGGAGGAGGATATTGAGGGTTTAGTGATAGGTAGAGTTTCTATTGATGTTTCCTACCAGGGGTTGGAGACTAGGCAATTAGCTAGCCAGGAGCACATCACTGAGTTGTGGCAGGAGATGCCGGAGTTGTATGATAGAGCTGAGATGTCACAGGATAAGCTACAGCGACAGGCTCATGAGTTAGCTTTGGCACGTGAGAGTATTGCTGCATGGGAGAGTAGGGATGCTGCTACTCAGCGTCAGATTAGTGATTTGACGGGTATGGTTGTTAGTTTGACAGAGCAGGTCCGAGAGCTTCAGGCGGAGCACCAGGAGGTGCCTAGATTAGACTTGTATCATGTTAGTTTTTACTACTGTTATCCTAGTCACGAGGTGTGTGACGTAGTTTAAAGAACTTGTAGTCTTTTGGTTGTTGTACAAACAAATGTATCAAGTGTTGACTCTACTATGTAGGAATGGTTGTGCTATCTATGATATCGGTCCATGTAGGCCAAAATTTTCATGTATATTATTCACTTGTGTTGTGATTATAATTGTGATATTTCGTGGTTGTTCCGTTGTGATTTCATTTATATTATCCATGTTGTGGTTGTGGATATATATGTATAATGTTTGTTTCTACTTATGGATTCTCATTATTGTTTCATCTTATGGTTTTGAAGAGTTATGGCGCCAAAGAAAGCTGCACCCGAATTGACACAAGCGGCTATGCAAAAGTATGTGAGGGATAGTATAGCCGAGGCAATAAGGAATGAAAGATCAACAGTGGCGACTGCTGCTGAGGTGCGGCTACTGCGAAACGCTAGACTTGCTAATGTTCTTTGAGGCTGCGACTCTTGCCGGCCGGACTTGCTAATCTGCTTGAAGCTGCAGCCACTTTGCCGAAGCCAGCTAGGCTTGCCGAGGCTGCGGCAGCTGCTGGCTGCCGGACTTGCTGCGATCGAGGGATTGTGAGGGTCGGGGTTCGTTTTCATATAAGGATTTTAAAAGCGGAGACCCCACAAAATTCAAGGGCACCGAAGGGGCCACTGCTATGGTTCGATGGTTTGAGAAAATGGAGTATGTATTTCTTTTATGCAATTGCCCTAATGATAGCAAGGTTAAGTTCGCTACAAGTACAATTTTAGATAGGGCAATGTCGTGGTGGAACTCATATGAACAGCCTATGGAAATGGAAAATGCGTACAAGCTCACCTGGGAGCAATTTAAAGGGCTGTTGACAAAGAAGTATTTTCCGCGTACTGAGGTGAAGAAGTTGGAAACCGAATTTTATGAGCTAGTAACTGTTGGGTATGACATTGATACCTACATTCGAAGTTTTCAAGAATTGGCTGCTTTATGTCCGTCTATGGTTTCGGACAATGAAAAACTACTGGAGGCTTTCATTGGGGGACTTCCCCAGATTATTCAAGGTGATGTGATTTCTTTTGATCCGCAAACGATTGAAGAATCTATTCGAGTGTCTCAAAAGCTCATGGCACAAGTAGTGAAGAGAGGAAACGTTACCAACACCAACCGCAACAACAATACCAACAACCGCTCCAACTACAATAATAACCGAAACAATTACATCAACTACAACAATAACAATAACAAAAGAAAGTGGGATAACAACCGAGGTGGCAATGTTACTCAACAACCACCCAAGAGACAAGATTTTGCAAATGCCTATGCTGCAGGCCCAAAGGAAAGGAAAGGATACACGGGTATTTTGCCTAAGTGTGATAGATGTCTAAGTCATCATAATCACGGTCATTGCCCTAACCCATGTGGGAATTGTAAGAAAGTGGGTCATCAAACCACCGAATGCAAGCTGCCAGCTATGGTGGAAAATCAAAAACAACAAGTGACATGTTTTGGTTATGGAGAGAGGGGACACTACAAGGGAGACTGTCCAAAGTGGAGGAATCAAGGGAACAGGAATCAAGGTGGAATGGCACAAGGAAGAGCCTATGTCATGGGGGGAGGAGAAGCCAAGGAGGACCCGAATGTTGTCACAGGTACGTTCCTTATCAATAATCGTTATGCATCAGTTTTATTTGATTCGGGAGCCGATAAAAGGTTTGTGTCCACTATATTTGCACCTTTACTCAATATCAAACCGACCACATTAGACACTTCATATAACATTGAATTACCTAACGGTAACTTAGTTAGTACCGACACCATTGTTCGTGGTTGTACTCTCAATTTTCTAAATCATTCCTTCAATATAGACCTTATGCCCGTAGAACTTGGTAGTTTTGAAGTCATCATCGGCATGGATTGGTTATCCAAACATCATGCAAAAATCATTTGTGACGAAAAAGTTGTTCATCTTCCATACAACGGTGAAACTTTGATCATTCATGGAGAACGAAGTGGAACTAGACTCAGTATTATATCATGCATCAAAACGGAGAAGTACATAAAGAAGGGTTGTTTTGCTTTGTTAGCACATATAACAGAAACGAAGTCGGAAGAGAAGCGACTTGAGGATGTACCGATTGTTCGAGAATTTCCTGAAGTCTTTTCCGAAGACTTACCAGGACTGCCGCCGGCACGTCAAGTAGAATTTCAAATTGACTTATTGCCAGGAGCTGCACTAGCTGCACGAGCACCTTACCGACTATCAGCATCAGAGATGCAAGAGTTGTCTAACCAGTTGCAAGAACTTTTAGACAAAGGATTCATTAGACCAAGTTCCTCGCCTTGGGGAGCACCAGTCTTGTTTGTGAAGAAGAAAGATGGATCCTTCAGAATGTGTATAGATTATAGAGAGCTGAACAAGTTAACGGTGAAGAATCGTTACCCACCTCCCAGGATCGACGACTTGTCCGATCAGTTACAAGGCTCTAGTATCTACTCAAAGATTGACTTGAGGTCAGGTTACCATCAACTTAGAGTTCGGGAGGAGGATATCCCGAACACAACATTTAGAACTCGTTATGGTCATTATGAGTTTCAAGTAATGCCGTTCGGACTAACCAACGCACCTACAGTATTCATGGATCTTATGAATAGGGTGTACAAACCGTATTTTGACAAGTTTGTGATAGTATTTATCGACGACATATTGATTTACTCGAAGAGCAAAGAAGAGCACGAAGGGCATTTAAGAACGATTTTAGGACTACTCAAGAAGGAGAAATTGTATGCCAAATTTTCGAAGTGTGATTTTTGGAACCGAAAGGTACAATTTCTTGGTCATGTCATCGATACTCAAGGATTACAAGTTGACCCTGCAAAGATTGAGGCCGTAAAATATTGGGCTACTCCAACAAATCCTACAGAGATCCATCAATTTTTAGGACTTGCCGGATATTACAGAAGATTCATTGAAGGTTTTTCAAAGATAGTTAAAGCTTTGACCAAGTTGACACTGAGAAAAACCGAGAATGCAGTGGGGAAAGAAACAAGAAGGCGCTTTTAGTTATTGAAGCAAAAGCTTTGGTCGCCAATTTTGGCACTACCCGAAAGGAATAGAAAACTTCGTTGTATACTGCGATGCTTCACATAAAGGGCTTGGAGCTGTGTTAATGCAGAACGAGAAGATGATAGCTTATGCTTTTCGATAACTTAAGGTTCATGAGAAGAACTACACCACTCATGATCTTGAGTTGGGAGCCATAGTTTTTGCACTCAAGATTTGGTGGCACTACCTCTACGGTACTAAGTGCACAGTGTTTACCGACCACAAGAGTTTGCAATATGTTCTTGATCAGAAGGAACTTAACATGAGGTAACTTCGTTGGTTGGAATTACTCAGCGATTATGATTATGAAATCAAGTATCGCCCGGGAAAAGCCATTGTTGTGGCTGATGCTCTTAGCCGGAAAGAAAGACCCAAACCTTTAAGATTCAGATCATTAGGAATGATGATTAGTTCACCTTTACCATAAAAAATCCTCGAGGCACAGATCGAGGCACTCAAGGAGGAAAATCGACCAAATGAAAAGCTTTATGGTATGCCCGAGAATGCAAATGACTTTGTATAGAGAGCAGATGAAGTATTATACTTCAAGGATAGAATGTGGGTACCACTTTATGGCGGAATACGAGAGTTGATTATGCATGAGTCGCATAAGTCAAAGTATTCTATTCACCCAGGTTCTGATAAGATGTATCAGGATCTCAAGAAACTTTATTGGTGGCCGAACATGAAAGCAGAAATTGCCACGTATGTTAGCAAATGCCTTACTTGCTCTAAGGTGAAGGTTGAATACCAGAAACCTTCGGGATTACTTCAACAACCAGAAATTCCCCAATGGAAATGGGAACGCAATACAATGGATTTCATCACTAAACTTCCTAAGACATCGGGAGGTTACGACGCTATTTGGGTAATTGTTGATCGTCTTACCAAATCAGCCCATTTCATACCGATTAGAGAGACTTACTCTATGGAACAACTTACTAGACTTTATGTCAAGGAAGTAGTCTCAAGGCACGGTGCACCAATTTCCATCATTTCCGATAGAGATAGTCGATTCACTTCAAACTTTTGGAAATCATTGCAAGATTCATTTCGAACCAAATTAGAGATGAGCACTGCATATCATCCTCAGACCGATGGTCAGAGCGAAAGAACGATTCAGACATTCGAAGATATGCTGAGAGCATGTGTGATTGATTTTGGAAATGGTTGGGCTAACCATTTGCCACGAATCGAATTCTCGTACAACAATAGTTATCACACCAGCTTAAAAGCAGCACCATTCGAGGCACTCTATGGTCGAAAGTGCCGATCACTGTTTGTTGGGCGAGGTTGGCGACGCACAACTCACTGGTCGAAATGGTTCGGGAAACAACGAAAAGATAGTTCAAATCCGAGATAGACTCCGCCAGGCCGACAAAAAGTTACGCTGATGTTTGACGCAAACCATTAGAATTTCAAGTTGGCGACAAGGTTATGTTGAAAGTATCGCCTTGGAAAGGCGTGGTACGATTCGGAAAACGCGGGAAGTTGAACCCGAGGTACATTGGGCCATTCAAGATTTTGAGCAGAGTCGGCCCTGTAGCATATCGACTTGAGCTTCAGTCAGAACTTAGTCATGTACATAACACGTTTCACGTTTCAAATCTCAACAAATGTCTTTCGGACGAATCACTCGTAATTCCATTGGAAGAAATTCAACTCGACGATAAACTCAATTTCGTGAAGGAACCAGTAGAAATCTTGGACCGAGAGGTCAAACAGTTGAAGCAAAGTCGTATTCCTATCGTGAAAGTTCGCTGGA
Organism: Chrysanthemum makinoi; assembly: GCA_910596185.1. Taxonomy (NCBI): domain Eukaryota; kingdom Viridiplantae; phylum Streptophyta; class Magnoliopsida; order Asterales; family Asteraceae; genus Chrysanthemum; species Chrysanthemum makinoi. Next base: position 161,404,309 of record OU343221.1, read on the forward strand.
ATTCTCGAAGAGGTCCCGAGTTTACTTGGGAACGGGAAGACCATATACGTCTCAAATATCCCCACCTTTTCACCGACAACACCGTAGGACCCAACATGGACTGAATTCAGGGACTGAATTCCTTTTTGGATGGGCGAATGTGACAACTCGCAATTACAGGTCATTTTTCAAATTTACTATTCATCTCGGGAATTTACTATTCATCAGTTACTATTCATCATTTTAATATTCATCGTTTTCAAAGTCATTTTGATATTCTGATAACATATTTCAAAATTTTACTATTCACGAAACACTATTCATTCCCGGAGAAAATCACTATTCATGATTCACTATTCATCATTTTCAGTAAACTAGGTTTACGAGTATCAAATTCGCGTAACCGTAAGGGTTTAGCTGCGAATTCATGAAATATCATTGAGGACATTTCATATAGACTAGATTTAGTCTACATATCATTAGTAACATCATCATCGTATTAGTTCATGCATGGTTTTTGCTTATTTCATTAAACGTATAATTTCCTATTAAATAAACGCTATCGCGTAATTATTTATTTTGAATATTTGATCCGAAACTTCCAAAAATTATCCTAATATATTTTTATACTCATATTAAGATTATAAAAATAAAATTATTAGTTTACCCGGTGTTTTAAATTTATTTTGTATATAAATTGTTATATATATATATTTACGACGGTTTTCGTAAATACTACTCGATAATTATTATTTCAATCAACTTTTGTAAGAAATGTATTTTTATAATTTTTATGACTTTGATATATTTTATTTTGTTCCGTAAAAATTTATTTCTAGCTAACGCTAGCTCAAATATCTATTTTAACTTACAAGTTCCCAACTATACTTATACATTTATACATTTACTTAAACAAAATGCATCATCTCTTTTTCTTTTACCCTCTTGTTGACCAAGAGGATGACACAACAAATTTTTGACATAAAAATCTTTATCTTAGACTAACACATATACAAGTATAGACTACCACATGTATTTGTATTAATTATATACAAACATAACACATACTAGCATATATCTTAAGGTGTAAAAAAAAATATCACTCCCCCATATCCTCTCTTGTATAACCGGCCAAGGAAGGAAACCAAAAAGGAAGCAAAAATTTTCAAAGATCAAGATAAATTATACACCCTAGTATACTCTCTTTAAGGGTTTTGAAATAAAAACACTAGATTATTTAGGAAACCTTGTTCTTTAAACCTCATCACTACACTAGTAAGCATTCATGATCATTTTTAATCTTCCATATTCATATTTTGGTTATTTGTATCATGCTTGAAGAAAACATGCAAGTTATATGATTATCTATACCACTTTATTTGTTTTTAGTATCTATAATTAGTATATACCATCCTATAATTAATCCCTTGAAACATATCATTTTTGATGATGTCTAGGAACCCATGACACCCTAAGAAGGTGTATGGTAGGTTTAGAATAGCTTTGATGTTGATTTGAAGTTGTTAGAATAAGTATTACGCGAGAAAAATCAATTGTCGACAACAATAAATAAGGGTCTGATCAATTTTGCTAAGTCTGGAAATTTAGACAGTTTGTAAAATATTTTGGGTTAGATATTCAGAAAATATACTTTAAAACGAAAACGTGGTCGCTTGAACGGTTTAAAACGGAGTTATAACGAAGAAGTTATGCTATTTTCAAGTTTAACGACGAAAACTATATTTTCCGGAAAATTCAGCATGCTGTCAATATTTTTAAGGGTTAAAAATGAGTCTTAAGTGTTATCTAAATGAGTCGATTTATCAAAAATATATTAGTATACTTTAACACGAAGCTAAGGACATATAAAACGTAGAAAACGGACTTATAACGATCAAATTACACGCGTTTAAATAAGGATGACGTAACTATTTTCACAAGTAGAACTTATATATATTTTCTAGTAACCAAAAATTATAGTCGCGAGTGACCATGTTGAGGGTCGTTTTTAACATCGATGGAGTACTCTTTAGAAAACGATGTCTTCTAGTAAAATTAAGTTCACCTAGCCTATTTTCCAAAATGTTCAACCGTTTGTCAAACGGAGTTGTAACGAATAAAATACGGTCACTCAAACTTTGCCGAAAATTACCCTTAAACAATATTTTTGGTACAAGTACCCTACTTTACATATGTTTTTCTCCATGATCGAGACCTCTAAGATAAAATTTAAAAGCTAAGACTTTGAGATAATGCTACAAGCTTTCCAAAACCGTTGAGTTTCTTTCCTAACACTCGATATGCACCATTTTACGACTAGCTTTTCGAGGCCATTTAGTCACTTTCATGAATTGTCAAATGACATTGTTTTACGACGAAAAGCTATAATTTCATAATAAATAACGAAATGACTATCGTAGAATATCATTTCAACAAAAATACTTGTAAAGTAATTTATAAATTGTCAAGACGTTATAAGATTATTTTTCGACGATAAATGTTATTTTCAAAAATTCACAAGTGGTGTAGATATCATACGAGTTTCATGCATAACATTACATCATAACTTATTATAGATCATATCATTCATAATAGGTCACGGTTAGAGATTTGCGCTACATTTCAGTGTACTCACTTTTGCCATCGCATCATTTTACCAAGTGAGTTTTCATAGCCCCGTTTTACAAGTTTATACATTATTTCAAACCTACAGGGGAGAATACATTGGACATCATTTTTATTGCGATGCCAAGTATATCAAATTCATTTACATTGCTTAAGTTACCTCATTTCCAATTGAATATCCCCATTACATAATCATGAACCGTTAATTCCGGACGAAGCGAGGGTGAGTGAATAGATCTATTGAGGGTGACTCCTCCATCCGGGTTGGTGGTCCCAACTGGTCAAACGTATGCATTTCATTTAATAACATTATTTGAGTTTTTTGACAAACACTCTATTGGGGCGAACATCATGAACAGTCTAGCTTCGTTGTCATGTGCTTATAGCAACTATAACATTTTATGTGACATAGTTGTCATACATGGCCTATACTTGTGTAGTCGTATAAAATTTTTTTCATAAACCTATGAGTTCTCACCAACATTATTGTTGACCGTTTTAGCAATGTATTTTCAGGTAATTAAGGCATTACATCATGGCACGCATATGGACCATCGTAGAGTCGCGGCGTCGACGCGTCTCACTTGTAAATTATGGCATTTTCAAAACATCGTTTGGCTTGTAATAAACTATTTCCGCAAACTTTATCTACTTTTGGGACCTAACTTTGTAATTCTGAAAGCTTTAAATAAATGACAAACGATGTGTTTTTAAACGACACTTTAGGTCGTTCAATATAACTGTGATTGTGATGCTATGACAGTCAACCCCCAGGAATTCCATTCTGCTGCAAAACAGGTAATTTGGGGTGTGACAGAGCTTGTGTGGAAACTCTGATTAAGAAGAAACCCTTAAAACCGATTTAACTACAAACCCTAAAGATGTCAACTGAAGCTGCACCACCCCCATCCATCACCTCACTCAGAATTCCAATCATCAAGAAGGGAGAATATGATCTCTGGAGCATGAAGATGAGGCAGTACATTGCTATTACAGACCATGCACTGTGGAATGTAATTATCAATGGTAATGAAGTAATTGAAGATCTTATAGAAGTTCCTGGACAAACTAAACCACCTAAGTCTATCTTGCCAGCAACTACAGTAAGAAATCAAGAAAAGGCTCTCAACATACTGTTATCTGCTATTCCTGATGTTCACCTACTCAAGTTCCATGATGCTAAGGATGCAAAACAACTATGGGCTGTGACAGGCTCGTTGTACCAATAAAAAATAAACCTAATCACCTTATACTAGATAGGGCAAGCGGGTATCGTATCCACGAGGAGTATGTGGTTTTAATTTAAGTTTTTGGGTGATCACTGATCAATAAAAGTTTTGGTTTTGAAATTTTAATAACTAAATTACTAATTAAACTAAATTATATGAAATAAATAATTGATTTAAGACTTAATTATAAAACTACTAATAAACTAAAAAGCAAATAAACAAATAAAGATTCAATAAGCAAATAAAAGCGAAGTTGTGAACAATTGAGTGAAAAACAATCCCTCCCGGCTTCGGATATATTGATATGACTAAGTTACTGATTATTACTAATGCTTGCTTTGTATTAATTGAAAAGGATAATTTTTGGCACAAGTTATGTTTACCACACGAATTGTCTTAATACCTAAACTAGTTGGACTCGGCACAATTCGTTGACTAGCAATAACATGTCTTCTAATAATCCTATTAATTAATTTTATAATTATTTAATGAACAATTAAGGGAACAAATTATGTTAAACATACGACCGTCTTAACCCTTATGCTACTTAGGCTTGGCACAATCGTTGACTAGCAATAAAATGTCACAATAATTCAATAAAATAATTATACTAAAACATTAAATTCAAATAAATGATATGCAATTAAATCATATGTTTGACAAATAAATTATAATCTGTAAACATGATCAAACCAAATATATCTTTTACCGGGAGAGATTACAAGAGGCTTAGCCGTGCATGACAAACGTAGATATCATATTTATTCTAATCTGCATGGTACGTACAAATATGATCAAGACTAAAAAATGATTAAAACCTTGTTGGTACGATCGTCGAGATGTCATATAACAAACAATTATTAAGAATATTGTGGCTTGTCCAATGATATCAAAAAGGCGGCTGATCACTACTTTTGTTTGTGAATTGTGAATGACGAATGGATCTCTTCTTTGTTTCTTTCTTGTCAGTTTGTGTCCGGCCGTCTATGAATGAGATGGGGTTCTCTCGTATCAATCCGAATATATATGGGATATAACCCTTTTTATGGTTTCCTGTTCTTCACGTCCAAGACCCAAAGCTACGTGGGCCCAAGGCCTTTTGTTTCTTCTTGCGTCTAAACCCACTTAACCCAAAATAATCACTGGGCTTTTCTATTGCCATGAGCAAAACGACGCGAAAACATTTTAATCTTGCATGTCTTCCTTTTAAGCTTGTAATATCACAACTTAAGCTCATTTTTGCGCATAGCCTACATAATCACAAAACATCCTCAAAGTACATGCATAACAATAAATAATGATGCAACAATGCGTAATTAACATGCTATAAGGGGTATGTAAAATACACCGATCAAACCCCCTCAACTTAACTCTTACTCTCTGAGGAAGAAATCTACTATATCTTAGCATGTTAATTACATAATTTTTAGTCATACCATTGAAATTCCATTAGAAAGATCAAATTCAACCTAGTACACTAGTAACCATCCTATGTAACAAATAATCCAAAATGATTACCAATATTTTTTTCCTTCTTAAACACTTAGCATAACCGCTCCCATTGGTTTCATTTACTTTATGTTTCATATAATTAACCATGTGTCCAACATACTTAGTACACCCGTATAATCTATCTAAACATAGATCCAAAACGAGAGGTGAGAATACCTTACACCTTTTATAATACCGGAGTTTTTATACCATAGGAGCAAACTTTTTAAAAGCACATTAGCCCTCATACATCACCTTAAGCGTTTTCTTTTTTTTTTTTTTTTTTTTTGCACTTGAATTTACTTCATATTTCAAGCATTTTTGCTCATAACATACATAAGCTCCTTTTTTTAGCCATCCGAGACCGTTTCTTATACATGTCATCCCGAATGCTTTATACACTCCTTTTAAGGTTGATAAAAAGACCAATCATTTGAGATTATGAATATCTATCCTATAGGTATATACTAAGACACATCGGCACATGGGAACCGGTTAATTTAGTCCGTTTTAATTAAATAGGAACAGCTATGCTTTGTCCCTACTGGTATATCATATGATGGAGTTATCTACCACATAGTCTAATTAGTTAATGCACTAAATTAAACCAACCTTCCTAATTTCATTATCAACAATACAAGGATTGGGTTATTTCACATAAAATTTTCTCTGCTAAGTGCAATGCTATCCATCATAAAAATTGATGTCTGACCCATGCTAACAACTAAAATATCACCTTGCGTGGGTGACGAACCGGATAGGCAAGCCCGATATGACTACCACCAATAATTATGACAGTTCTCCAACTTTTTCTATGGCCACCGTCTTGGGTGACAAGCCGAGATAAGATCAATTTAAGTGTCCTAACCGAACTATTACATTATTATATTTCATATTATATTATTTTAACTTTCTTCCCGTTTTAAGCAAAAGTAAGTGAGGAAATTCAATCAGGTATGGTTTGATCATCTACTAAATATACATATGCCTAACTACATGCAAACTATCAAATCAATTTATAACCAAATTATACAATGAAATCGGGTGCACCTTATAATCATGGCTGGGTCTTCTGGTTTGCTCTAATAAGTCATCCACAAGCTAATATTTAGAATCGGCAAACACTCAACAAATATATGTAAGGCCTTTTTTTTTTTTAAAACCTTTATGCGTAGAAAGAGATTAGGCGTAGACCAAAGAAGTTACGAGTAGGATGCTTAGGCGTAGAGATTGTGCTTAGGCGTAGGATTCTTAGGCGTAGAACCTTATGCGTAGAAATAGGGTGTTGACTTTCTTACGCATAGAATTAGGGTTTTGACCTACGCGTAAAAAATTTCCAGTGATTCAAACGATTTCTCTTGCACAAACAGCCTTAAAAACACTCGAATAACACAAAAATGTTGTCCGTTTTTTTTTTTTTTTTTTTTTAAACCTTTATTTGTAGAAATGGTTTAGGCGTAGATCAAAGAAGTTAGGAGTAGGATGCTTAGGCGTAGAGATTGTGCTTAGGCGTAGGATTCTTAGGCGTAGAACCTTATGCGTAGAAATAGGGTGTTGACTTTCTTACGCGTAGAACTAGGGTTTTGACCTACGCGTAAAAAATTTCCAGTGATTCAAACGATTTCTCTTGCACAAACAGCCTTAAAAACACTCGAATAACACAAAAATGTTGCCCTTTTTTTTTTTAAACCTTTATGCGTAGAAAGAGTTTAGGCGTAGAGATTGTGCTTAGGCGTAGGATTCTTAGGCGTAGAACCTTATGCGTAGAAATAGGGTGTTGACTTTCTTCTGGCATTAGAACTAGGGTTTTGACCTACGCGTAAAAATTTCCGGTGATTCAAACGATTTCTCTTGCACAAACAGCCTTAAAAACACTCGAATAACACAAAAATTTTGACCTTTTTTTTTTTTTTTTAAACCTTTATGCATAGAAAGAGTTTAGGCGTAGACCAAAGAAGTTACGAGTAGGATGCTTAGGCGTAGAGATTGTGCTTAGGCGTAGAACCTTATGCGTAGAAATAGGGTGTTGACTTTCTTACGCGTAGAACTAGGGTTTTGACCTACGCGTAAAAAATTTCCAGTGATTCAAACGATTTCTCTTGCACAAACAGCCTTAAAAACACTCGAATAACACAAAAATGTTGACCTTTTTTTTTTTTTTTTTTTAAAACCTTTATGCGTAGAAAGAGTTTAGGCGTAGACCAAAGAAGTTACGAGTAGGATGCTTAGGCGTAGAGATTGTGCTTAGGCGTAGGATTCTTAGGCGTAGAACCTTATGTGTAGAAATAGGGTGTTGACTTTCTTACGCGTAGAACTAGGGTTTTGACCTACGCGTAAAAAATTTCCAGTGATTCAAACGATTTCTCTTGCACAAACAGCCTTAAAAACACTCGAATAACACAAAAATGTTGCTCTTTTTTTTTTTTTTTAAACCTTTATGCGTAGAAAGAGTTTAGGCGTAGACCAAAGAAGTTACAAGTAGGATGCTTAGGCGTAGAGATTGTGCTTAGGCGTAGGATTCTTAGGCGTAGAACCTTATGCGTAGAAATAGGGTGTTGACTTTCTTACGCAGCGTAGAACTAGGGTTTTGACCTCTGGCGTAAAAATTCATGATTCAAACGATTTTCTCTTGCACAAACAGCCTTAAAAACACTCGAATAACACAAAAATTTTGACCTTTTTTTTTTTTTTTTTAAACCTTTATGCATAGAAAGAGTTTAGGCGTAGACCAAAGAAGTTACGAGTAGGATGCTTAGGCTTAGAGATTGTGCTTAGGCGTAGGATTCTTAGGCGTAGAAGCTTAGGCGTAGAAATAGGGTGTTGACTTTCTTACGCGTAGAACTAGGGTTTTGACCTACGCGTAAAAAATTTCCAGTGATTCAAACGATTTCTCTTGCACAAACAGCCTTAAAAACACTCGAATAACACAAAAATGTTGACCTTTTTTTTTTTTTTTTTAACCTTTATGCGTAGAAAGAGTTTAGGCGTAGACCAAAGAAGTTAGGAGTAGGATGCTTAAGCGTAGAGATTGTACTTAGGCGTAGGATTCTTAGGCGTAGAACCTTATGTGTAGAAATAGGGTGTTGACTTTCTTACGCGTAGAACTAGGGTTTTGACCTCCGCGTAAAAAATTTCCAGTGATTCAAACGATTTCTCTTGCACAAACAGCCTTAAAAACACTCGAATAACACAAAAATGTGGCCCTTTTTTTTTTTTTTTAAAAAAAAAAAACCTTTATGCGTAGAAAGAGTTTAGGCGTAGACCAAAGAAGTTACGAGTAGGATGCTTAGGCGTAGAGATTGTGCTTAGGCGTAGGATTCTTAGGCGTAGAACCTTATGCGTAGAAATAGGGTGTTGACTTTCTTACGCGTAGAACTAGGGTTTTGACCTACGCGTAAAAAATTTCCAGTGATTCAAACGATTTCTCTTGCACAAACAGCCTTAAAAACACTCGAAAAACACAAAAATGTTGCCTTTTTTTTTTTTTTAAACCTTTATGCGTAGAAAGAGTTTAGGCGTAGACCAAAGAAGTTACGAGTAGGATGCTTAGGCGTAGAGATTGTGCTTAGGCATAGGATTCTTAGGCGTAGGATGCTTAGGCGTAGAAATAGGGTGTTGACTTTCTTCAGCGTAGAACTAGGGTTTTGACCTACGCGTAAAAAATTTCCAGTGATTCAAACGATTTCTCTAAACACTCGAATAACACAAAAATGTTGACCTTTTTTTTTTTTTTTTTTTTTAAACCTTTATGCGTAGAAAGAGTTTAGGCGTAGACCAAAGAAGTTACGAGTAGGATGCTTAGGCGTAGGATTCTTAGGCGTAGAACCTTATGCGTAGAAATAGGGTGTTGACTTTCTTACGCGTAGAACTAGGGTTTTGACCTACGCGTAAAAAATTTCCAGTGATTCAAACGATTTCTCTTGCACAAACAGCCTTAAAAACACTCGAATAACACAAAAATGTTGCTCTTTTTTTTTTTTTTAAACCTTTATGCGTAGAAAGAGTTTAGGCGTAGACCAAAGAAGTTACAAGTACGATGCTTAGGCGTAGAGATTGTGCTTACGCGTAGGATTCTTAGGCGTAGAACCTTATGCGTAGAAATAGGGTGTTGACTTTCTTACGCGTAGAACTAGGGTTTTGACCTACCGTAAAAAATTTCCAGTGATTCAAACGATTTCTCTTGCACAAACAACCTTAAAAACACTCGAACAACACAAAAATTTTGGACTTTTTTTTTTTTTTAAACCTTTATGCATAGAAAGAGTTTAGAAGCGTGACCAAAGAAGTTACAGTAGGATGCTTAAAGAGATTGTGTTAGGTAGGATTCTTAGGCGTAGAACCTTATCGCATTAGAAATAGGGTGTTGACTTTCTTACGCGGTGAACTAGGGTTTTGACCTACGCGTAAAAAATTTCCAGTGATTCAAACGATTTCTCTTGCACAAACAGCCTTAAAACACTCGAATAACACAAAAATGTTGACCTTTTTTTTTTTTAAACCTTTATGCGTAGAAAGAGTTTAGGCGTAGACCAAAGAAGTTAGGAGTAGGATGCTTAGGCGTAGAGATTGGGCTTAGGCGTAGAACCTTATGTGTAGAAATAGGGTGTTGACTTTCTTACGCGTAGAACTAGGGTTTTGACCTACGCGTAAAAAATTTCCAGTGATTCAAACGATTTCTCTTGCACAAACGGCCTTAAAAACACTCGAATAACACAAAAATGTTGGCCTTTTTTTTTTTTTTAAACCTTTATGCGTAGAAAGAGTTTAGGCGTAGACCAAAGAAGTTACGAGTAGGATGCTTAGGCTTAGAGATTGTGCTTAGGCGTAGAACCTTATGCGTAGAAATAGGGTGTTGACTTTCTTACGCGTAGAACTAGGGTTTTGACCTACGCGTAAAAAATTTCCGGTGATTCAAACGATTTCTCTTGCACAAACGACCTTAAAACACTTTCGAATAACACAAAAATCTTTTTTTTTTTTTTTTTTTTTAAACCTTTATGATAGAAAGAGTTTAGTAGACCTTTTTTTTTTTTAAACCTTTATGCGTAGAAAGAGTTTAGTAGACAAAGAAGTTCTTTAGTAGGATGCTTAGGCGAGATTGTGCTTAATTAGTGGGATTCTTAGGCGTAGGAACCTTATCGCGTTATAAATAGGGTGTTGACTTTCATACGCATAGAATTAGGGTTTTGACCTACGCGTAAAAAATTTCCAGTGAAAATTTCCAGTTCAGCGATTTCTCTTGCCACAAGCGGCTTTAAAACACTGTAATAACACCGAAAAATTTGACATTTTTTTAACACAAAAATGTAGAAAGAGTTTGGCGACCATTTTTTTTAAACCTTCAGAGTAGGATGCTTAGGCGTGAGAGTGTGCTTAGGCGTAGGATAGGCGTTACCTTATCGCGTGAAAATAGGGTAGTTGATGCTTAGCGTAGAATTGTTAGGGTTAGGATTGGACCTAGGCGTAACCTTATCGTTGAATTTCCAGTGATTCAAAGCGATTTCTCTTGCACAACAGACTTGTTTGGAAAACACTCGAATAACACAAAAATGTTGACCATTTTTTTCAAAGATTTCTCTTGCAAAAAACATCTTCTTTATTAGAACACTCGAGTTTAGGCGTAGACCAAAGAAGTTGGCCTTTTTTTTAAACCTTTAGTAGAAAGATGCTTAGGCGATTAGAAAAAGATTGTGCTTAGGCGTAGGATTCTTAGGCGTATTAGAACTTAAGAGATTGTGCTTAGGCGCAGCAGCGTAGAACCTTATCGTTAAAGAGAGATGTGGGAAAACTTTCTTCGCAGCATGATAGAACTGGGACCTGCAAGTAAAAAATTTCGATGATTCAAACAGATTTCTCTTGCACAAACACTCGAATTAAAACACTGAAAAACTCTCAAAATGTTTTTTTTTTTTTTTTAAAAAACCTTTATGCGTAACCTTTATCGTAGACCAAGAGTTTAGGTGTGAAAGTTACTGAGTAAGGATGCTGGTAGAAGTTGTGCTTAGGCATAGATTCAGGCGTGAACCTTATGCGTAGAAATAGGGTGTTGACTACTTCTGCAGCGTAGAACTAGGGTTTTGACCCTCGCGTAAAAATTTCGATGATTCAAACGATTTTCTCTTGCACAAACAGCCTTAAAAACACTCGAATAACACAAAAATGTTGACCTTTTTTTTTTTTTTTTTTAAACCTTTATCGCATTAGAAAAGAGTTTGAAACATTAGACCAAAGAAGTTCTGAGGTAAGGATGTAAGTAGAGTTGTACTGGTAGGATTCTTAGGCGTGAGAACCTTATCGCGTATAAATAGGGTGTTGACTTTCTTGCATAGAATTAGGGTTTGACCTCTGGCGTAAAAATTTCCAGTGATTCAAACGATTTCTCTTGCACAAACAGACTTAAAAACACTCGAATAACACAAAAATGTTGACATTTTTTTTTTAAAACCTTTATGCGTAGAAAGAGTTTAGGTGATGACCAAAGGATTCTGAGTAGGATGCTTAGGGCGTAGAGGGTGTGCTTAGGCATTAGGATTTTAGCGTAGAACCTTATTGCGTGAAATAGGGTGACTTTCTTCTGGCGTAGAACTAGGGTTTTGGACCTCTGTACGTTAAAAATTTCCGGTGATTGGCTTAGATTTCTCTTGCACATAGGGTTGACCCCAAAACACTTTCGAATAACACAAAAATGTTGACCTTTTTTTTTTTTAAAAAAACCTTTATCTTTGATAGAAAGAGTTTAGGCGTAGACCAAAGAAGTTATGAGTAGGATGCTTAGGCGTAGAGATTGTGCTTAGGCGTAGGATTCTTAGGCGTAGAAATAGGGTGTTGACTTTCTTACGCGTAGAACTAGGGTTTTGACCTACGCGTAAAAAATTTCCAGTGATTCAAACGATTTCTCTTGCACAAACAGCCTTAAAAACACTCGAATAACACAAAAATGTTGACCTTTTTTTTTTTTTTTAAAACCTTTATGCGTAGAAAGAGTTTAGGCGTAGACCAAAGAAGTTACGAGTAGGATGCTTAGGCGTAGGATTCTTAGGCGTTGAACCTTATGCGTAGAAATAGGGTGTTGACTTTCTTACGCGTAGAACTAGGGTTTTGACCTACGCGTAAAAAATTTCCAGTGATTCAAACGATTTCTCTTGCACAAACAGCCTTAAAAACACTCGAATAACACAAAAATGTTTGACCTTTTTTTTTTTAAAACCTTTATCGTAGAAAGAGTTTAGGTAGACCAAAGAGTTACGGTAGGATGCTTAGGCATAGAGATTGTGCTTAGGCGTAGGATTCTTAGGCGTAGAACCTTATGCGTAAAAATAGGGTGTTGACTTTCTTACGCATAGAATTAGGGTTTTGACCTACGCGTAAAAAAATTCCAGTGATTCAAACGATTTCTCTTGCACAAACAGCCTTAAAAACACTCGAATAACACAAAAATGTTGACCTTTTTTAAAAAACACCTTTCTGATAGAAGAGTTTAGGCGTGAGCCGAAGTTACGAGTAGAATGCTTAGGCGTAGAGATTGTGCTTAGGCGTAGGATTCTTAGGCGTAGAACCTTATGCGTATAAATAGGGTGTTGACTTTCTTACGCATAGAATTAGGGTTTTGACCTACGCGTAAAAAATTTCCAGTGATTCAAACGATTTCTCTTGCACAAACAGCTTTAAAAACACTCGAATAACACAAAAATGTTGACATTTTTTTTTTAAACCTTTATGCGTAGAAAGAGTTTAGGCGTAGACCAAAGAAGTTACGAGTAGGATGCTTAGGCGTAGAGATTGTGCTTAAGTAGGATTTTAGTAGAACCTTATCGCGTAGAAATAGGGTGTTGACTTTCTTACGCGTTGAACTAGGGTTTTGGACCTCTGGCGTAAAAATTTCCAGTGATTCAAACGATTTCTCTTGCACAAACATCCTTAAAAACACTCGAATAACACAAAAATGTTGACCTTTTTTTTAAAAAACCTTTATGCGTAGAAGAGTTTGAAGTGACCAAAAAGAAGTTACGAGTAGGATGCTTAGGTGTAGAGATTGTGCTTAGGCGTAGGATTCTTAGGCGTAGAACCTTATGCGTAGAAATAGGGTGTTGACTTTCTTACGCGTAGAACTAGGGTTTTGACCTACGCGTAAAAAATTTCCAGTGATTCAAACGATTTCTCTTGCACAAACAGCCTTAAAAACACTCGAATAACACAAAAATGTTGACCTTTTTTTTTTTTTTTTAAAACCTTTATGCGTAGAAAGAGTTTAGGCGTAGACCAAAGAAGTTACGAGTAGGATGCTTAGGCTTAGAGATTGTGCTTAGGCGTAGAACCTTATGCGTAGAAATAGGGTGTTGACTTTCTTACGCGTAGAACTAGGGTTTTTGACCCTCGCAGCGTAAAAATTTCGATTCAAACGATTTCTATTGCACAAACAGCCTTAAAAACACTCGAATAACACAAAAATGTTGACATTTTTTTTTTTTTAAACCTTTATGCGTAGAAAGAGTTTAGGCGTAGACCAAAGAAGTTACGAGTAGGATGCTTAGGCGTAGAGATTGTGCTTAGGGATTGCAGGATTCTTAAATAGAACCTTATGCGTTATAATAGGGTGTTGACTTTCTTACGCGCCAAGTAGGGTTTTGACCTGCAGTAAAATTTCCAGTGATTAGAACGATTTCTCTTGCACAAACAGCCTTAAAAACACTCGAATAACACAAAAATGTTGACATTTTTTTTTAAACCTTTATGCGTAGAAAGAGTTTAGGCGTAGACCAAAGTAGTTACGAGTAGGATGCTTAGGTACGTTAGAGATTGTGCTTAGGTGTAGGATTCTTAGGCGTAGGATGCTTACGCGTAGAAATAGGGTGTTGACTTTCTTACGCGTAGAACTAGGGTTTGGACCTCTCGGCGTAAAAATTTCCAGTGATTCAAACGATTTCTCTTGCACAAACAGCCTTAAAAACACTCGAAAACACAAAAATGTTGACTTTTTTTTTAAAAAAAAACCTTTATGCGTAGAAAGAGTTTAGGCGTAGACCAAAGAATTACGAGTAGGATGCTTGGCGTTAGAGATGTGCTTAGGCTTAGGATTCTTAGGCGTGGGAACCTTATCGTAGAAATAGGGTGTTGACTTTCTTACGGTAGAACTAGGGTTTCCTACGCGTAAAAATTTCGATGATTCAACGATTTCTCTTGCTCAAACAGCCTTAAAAACACTCGAATAACACAAAAATGTTGACCTTTTTTAAAAAAAAAAAAAAAAAAAAAAACCTTTATGCGTAGAAAGAGTTTAGGCGTAGACCAAAGAAGTTACGAGTAGGATGCTTAGGCGTAGAGATTGTGCTTAGGCATTAGGATTCTTAGGTAAGAACCTTATGCTGATAGAAATAGGGTGTTGACTTTCTTTACTTGTAGCGCGTAGAACTAGGGTTATGACCTACGCGTAAAAAATTTCCAGTGATTCAAACGATTTCTCTTGCACAAACAGCCTTAAAACACTTTCGAGAATAACACAAAATGTTGACATTTTTATTTTTAAAACAACTTATCTTTTGTGAAAGAGTTTAGGCGTAGACCAAAGAGAAGTTAGTAAGGATGCTTAGGCGTAGATATTGTGCTTAGGCGTAGGATTCTTAGGCGTAGAACCTTATGCGTAAAAATAGGGTGTTGACTTTCTTACGCATAGAATCAGGGTTTTGACCTACGCGTAAAAAATTTCCAGTGATTTAAACGATTTCTCTTGCACAAACAGCCTTAAAAACACTCGAATAACACAAAAATGTTGATCTTTTTTTTTTTTAAAAAAACCTTTATCAAGTAGAAAGAGTTTAGTCGTAGACCAAAGAAGTTACAAGTAGGATGCTTAGGCGTAGAGATTGTGCTTAGAAGATTCTTAGGCATTAGAACCTTATCGCGTGAAATAGGGTGTTGACTTTCTTACGCATAGAACTGGGTTTTGACCTCTGGCGTAAAAATTTCCAGTGATTCAAACGATTTCTCTTGCACAAACAGCCGTAAAAACACTCGAATAACACAAAAATGTTGACCTTTTTTTTTTTTTTTTTTTTTTTTTTCAAGCCTTTATGTGAAAGAGGTTTAAAGCGTGGGATCAAAGAAGTTGCAGTGGGATGCTTAGGCTTAGAGATTGTGCTTAGAAGTATATCGTAGAAATAGGGTGTTTTCTTCCGTAGAACTAGGGTTTTGACCTACACATAAAAAATTTCCAGTGATTCAAACGATTTCTCTTGCACAAAGCGACCAACACTTTCGAATAACACAAAAAGTTTGACCTTTTTTTTTTTTTAAACAACATAGTAGAAAGAGTTTAAGTAGACGGAGATTAGGTAGGATGCTTAGGTACGTGAGATTGTGCTTAGGCATTAGGATTCTTAGTACGAACCTTATCGCGTGCAAATAGGGTGTTTGAAGCTTTCACTACTAGAATTAGGGTTTTGACCTCTGTAGAAATTTCGATTGATTCAAGCGATTTCTTTTGCACAGCTTGACTTTAAAACACTTTCGAATAACACAAAAAATGTTGACATTTTTTTTTAAAACCTTTATGCGTGAAAAGAGTTTGGTAGTAGACCAAAGTTACGAGTAGGATGCTTAGAAGTAGAGATTGTGCTTGGTAAAGTTCTTAGGCGTGGGAACCTTATCGTAGAAATAGGGTGTTGTTGACTTTCTTACGCGCCAAATTAGGGTTTTTGACCTACGGCGTAAAAATTTCCGGTGATT